>JAVKLA010000001.1:10445505-10514764 GCA_034782735.1 Sagittarius serpentarius
GACGGGGCTCTGAGCAACCTGATCTAGTTGAAGGTGTCCCTGCTCACTGCAGGGGGGTTGGACTTGATGGCCTTTGACGGTTCCTTCCAGCCCAAGCCATTCTATGGTTCTGTGATTCCTGCCAGCTGGCTGCATCACCTTCCCCCGTTCCTGGGGACATGAGCACCCAAGACTTGCTGAGTGTTTGGGATGGTGAAGGCATTTTCAAGGAGAGGTTTCCATGTGCTCTGGTTACCACGGGCTGTACCTCTCCAGGCTGCCTGTAGGACCCCGGCACCCCAAGGTGCACAACCCAGCTTGCCCATGGCTCAGCCGCATCCCAACTGGCTGCCCCATCTTCATGCTCAGACCTGCAGAACGGGAGCAGCCGTGGTCCGAGCTGAGTGCTGTGCCAACCACAAACCCCTCTGGAAAGAGTGTGGCTTGTGGTCTTTCTGCACATGATAATTTAGCCTCCCACAGCGGATCTCTGCAGGAGGAGGCAGCAGAGAAACCTCTCTGAGAAGGAAAGCATCACCTCTCCCACCACAGCAGTAGCTGCTTTCCCAGCACAGGCGAGTTGTGCCTTGCGAGTACCTTACCATGGGTACAGAGCGGGCTCGGCAGCACCAGAGGAGGGTCTCACACTCATCCACCCATCTGCAAAAAGATCCAGTGGAAAAGCCACCCCATGCCATGCAGCATCTTCCCAAATCCCTTGACATCCCTACTCAAAGTGGCACTTTTTCTTTGCCTGGCGCTCATATCGACCCTGCGAGAGGCAGGACAGCCAGGATGTGGCGCTTCTCCTCTGCTTGAATCGCTGGCTCCTCTGACCTGGCTTGAACTTCCCCACTGTGCAGTTTGCCAGCTGGGCTTTGCTCCTACCAGTTCGAGCTGGCCTGGGGGGACCCTTCCCTCCCTCCCAGCACCATTTGGGGACATGCTTTTCCCTTCCCCATCAAAGCCTTCCCAAGCCAGCTCACAGGGCCACCGCCAGTCCAAGGTGGGGTTTCCAGCCACCCCACTGGTCCAGTGCACATGGAGTGCGAGTGGCCCCCCTCCCCCCCCGCCCCCGCAGACCCCTTGCTTGCCAGGACACGGCACAGCTCCATGAGCAAAGCCACAACCCCACACCCAGGCTGGTGCAGGGTGGGTTAATATTTTCCCCGTTACCTCACACTGGCCTCTGGTCCTATGGAAAAAACAAACCATCTGGTAATAATATTTCTCTAATTGCTGTCTGGGTCTGTGGGAAAGCTTGGCTCAGCTTCTTAGGAAAGATGAGAGGGTCGAGTGAGAGGGGAGGTTGCGGATGCTGTGTGGGAGCTGGGGGAGAGGAGATAATGCTTTTGGGCTCCTTTTTCTAGCCCCCCCCAGCTCTTGCAGTGATGGTTTCCTCATGGAGGTGCTGCAGGATGCCGGGACGTCATGCATTCAGGATACCAGGAAGGGCCTCCCCATGCTCTCCTGCTGACAGCATTGCACTCCCTTCCCCTGCCCCACTGTGGAGGCTTGAAGGTGAGCAAAGAAAAACTCACTCTCAGGGTTCATTTTTTCCTTTTCTTGAGGGAAAAAGTACACTTTACACTCAGAAAACAGATACAGCCCAAAGCATAGGCTTTTGGGGGTTGGGAGCATCATGGTATGGGGATAAAACTGGCCCAAAACAGAAAGACCAGCAGCACCTGACCTGTTCTCCTGTTCTTGGAGAAAACAAAACTGAAAGGGGCGGGGGGGGGAGGGGGGGGGCTGGTTTTCTGACAAAATTAAAGAAGAAATGATGGGAGGTGTCAATGCCCAAGAATCTTTGCTTGCTAGCTCCCTGCTGAGCCCTTGGCAGGCAACTGTGCTTGCGTGGTGTCAGCAGCGCCCTGGGACACCACTGCTAGAACAGGGGACAGAGCACCCGCCTCTCCCACACAGCCTCTCAGGGAGCACGTCCAGCAGGCACAGCATGAAAACTGGGTGGAAAAACATACACTAACCCCTCCAGCAGTTGGGCGGAGAATATTTTCCATTTTTCTGCAATAAAACGCGTCACTTGGGCGATTCCCAGGGAGCGGAGCATGCTCGCCAGGCTGGGCACATCTTCCTGGGGAAGGGAGGCACTAGGCGCTCGAGGAACAGCCAAGCAGCCGCCAGACACAGCCCTGGCTCCAGCTCGGGGGACTGGAAGCTCTGGCTCCCACCCAGCCCCACACCAGGGGGTGGCACAGGGCTCCACTGCCCGGCGGTTTGCAGAAGCCAGGCCAGCCTGCACCAACCAAATTGCAAAGAGATGAGGTACCCGGGTAGAAAACCCGGTTTTCCCCTGCCATGGATTACAGCACCACTTCTAAGCCCCCCTCTCTGCATCCGTGCGGATGCAGCGGCCCCCAGGACTGGTCCCAGCAAGCCCCAGGCAGAAGGGGTGGCACAAGGCTGGGCAGTGCTCCCCGTCCTCTCCTGAAGCCGCACAGCAAAACCCTCCATGCCCTCGCAGTGCCGTGCTTCTCCTTTCACCCCTCGCCTGTTTTCCACCAGCTTGTCTTGTCTTCCAAGCTGCAGTGGTGTTCAGCTTATCTCTTCCGCAGAACCAAAAGGTCATCCCTAATTGCATTAATTTCATTTCCTCCTGCTCTCAAGTGCCCTCCGCTCCCCTGAACATGCTTTCATTTTCCCTCGGTCTAGGCAGCAAGCCCCAAAGCCCTAGGAAGCACAGAGGTCTATCTTGCTTGTTGGATACCCTCCAGGTAACATCTCAGCTGGCTTCACGGCACAGTGCAGAGCTACCCCAACACCTTTCCATGCTTTTCCAGGGGGATGATCCACCCCAACCCAGGAGCTTGCACATGTCTGGCAAACTCCCTGAGGTCCCTGTTAGCTCCTTCCCAGACTGTTTCTGCTCCCAGTTTTTTCAACATGCACTGTTTATACTCATTATTTTTAGCACTCCAGCAGCCATCACAGATTCTGGGGTGGCTGTGCCCTTCAAGAGCAGTCCTAGGATGCAGCAAGGCTTTCAGCTGAGCTCTCTTTACACCAGAGACAGATCCAGCCCACAGCCTTTTCCTAGAAGTATAAAACAAGTCAGCTACCCTTCCTGGCAAGGACACCTTCCCAGCCCACTCCAAGCAGTGCCAAGCGTCCTCCTCAGATCTTTTGCAGACAACAAAGAGCAAATGTAAACCATCCAGCCGTTTTGCTGTCCTCAAGCCTATTTCCCCTGCTCCGTGCTTAGCCATGGCTGAGACAGCAGTGATGATGCTGAGCTGGAGAAGAGGCAGGAAGGACAGCTGTCCCTCAGGGGCACCACTGAGGAGGAGCAGCACGCTTTGGGGGGCAGCCCTTGGTCCTGCAGACACTCACCTTGCCTGGGAGAACTCTAGCATAGGCCCCTTGCAAAGGGACAGGAGCCGCCACCTTTTAAAAGATACCAGGCTGCCAAGCTGGCCAGGGGCCTGGAGCACAGGGCACACAAGGAGAGGCTGAACTGCTCCATCTTGGAGCAGAATAAAGAGGAGACAGCAGACCAGAGGTCCCCAGCACAAGCTGCAGCAAGGGAAATCCCAGCAGGTTGTAAAGATAAGGATCTCTCCTTCACTGCTTGATTTTTTTAGACGAAGAGCCAAAAGTAAACAGACTGTTTCAAATCTCCAAACACTCACCTCTCAGGAGGAAGCCATCAAGCACTGCAGCCAGTTGCCCTGCAGCAGAGGGCTGGAGGCAATGGGGAGGGGTGTGGGGCATTTGCATCCCTTAATGCCTTCACAGGGGCACAGATGCTTTGTGTTTCAGCTGATGCATCCTGCAGAGGAAAAGCCAGAGCATGCACGTGAAGGACATGGGTGGCTAACATCCCTCCACATCCCACTTCTCCAGCCTAGGTAGGGATTCAAGCCCTGTGGGTGAGAACAGTATTTGGGGCTGAGTCTCAGCTCTTTGCACTCACAGCTCCACCAGCTCCTTCCTTGGGGCTGTTCCCACCCTGGGCTGACGCTGTCGCTGTCTCTGGCAGAGTCTCCCAGCACTGAGCAAGGGTGCGTGGGCATGCAAGTTGCTCGTGGATGGCCCGTGGCTTGCAGGGAGGTGGGAAAGGAGCCCTGAGCCAGTCTGGTCCATGCTTCCTGAAGCATCAGTCTCAGTTGGTGATACCCCATTTTGGGAGGGTCTCCATGGTGCCGCTACTCCAAGGAATGGGACAGGAGTGGGGACAGGGGTTTTTCTCTAAGCCAAAGCATATGACCAGCTTCTGGGGCAGGAAAAACCCAGAAAACCTGTTTTTTAGTGAAAGGTGGGTGCCAGGCCTGGAGTTACACGTTGCAGGTGGCTTTGTGGCTTGCCTGAGCCAGGCACCATGCTGGGCTGGCTGCTGGCACCCTGAGCACCAACACACCCCAGGAGCTGGCACGGGTGGCAGTGTGCATCTTCAGTCCCCAGCAAGCATTGTCTTTGCTGTGTCACCTCATCCAAAATAAAGAGATTTGTGAAGGAGAGCAGGAGCCAAATGATTTTTTCTAGGCAAATTCCCATCTCAGGCAAGATAACAGCATGCATTTAAGGATGGCACCAGCTGCTTTTTTACTGCGGAAGCTCCCTGGCTTTCTGCAAGCTGGCAAGGGTGGCTTTTCCTCCCAGGGGTGCTCTGGGGTACAGATGTTGGGATGGGGTGGCAAGGAGCAACTTTTTTGCCTGTGGGCCCATAATGCTGACTACAAGCTGACTGGGACCTCCCCAGATGGTGCCACAGGCACCTCTATATAGGGCCAGGGCGATTGGTCGTGGGGCTGTGCCCCCAGCAAAGCAGGTGCCAGGGATGGCACAGAAGAGGGGAGGATGACTTCCCACTTGGAGGCACTTGGGGCAAGCACCGGCACCCCTACAGATTTGGGGCTAGTGCTCCCTGGGGAGCAGGTGTAGCAGGGGAAAAACAGGCTCCTGCAGCAATGCTTGGGCTCAGCCAGCTGCCGAAACCCAGAGGGGCTGCCTGCCTGCCCACAACCCATTTGCAAGGCCAAACACAAGCAGGGGTGATGTGCACTGCAAAAAATACAACTCCAAATAGAGAAAAAGATCAAAATGGGCATTTTTGCCTTCATTTCCCCATGGGCCAGAGGTCCAGGCAGCCAGTGCTGGCATCTCCTGGCTGCTTGGCTGTGTTTCAGCCTCGGGGCTGGACCGGCTGGGGATGGGGACCCCCACTGTATGGGAGCAAAGCTGGCAGCTCTGCTTCTGATCGACATGGGGTGATACCCCCTGCTTGAGACTGGCTTTACTGAAGGGCATGGGCATGGGTGGGCATGGGTGGGCATGGAGGGGCACTGCCAGGACTGGTCGTGTGGCAGAGAGGGGCAGTGCTCTGGCATTGCTTCTCGAGTGAGAAATGAAGCATTCTGGAGAAAGCACATGCCCTGATGCGGCCAAAAATAGTGCTGGGTCTGCTCCAAGGTCCGGAGCTGGTGCGTGGCGGCCCGGGTGGGTGGCAGCTTAAGAGCTGCCATTGTGTAGGGCTGGATGGGCAGCCCATATCCCATCCGAATTGCTGGCGGCCCCCGCCATGGGCTGCTCCCATCTGGGGGCCCAGCAGTGACTCATGCTTACTATAAACATGTCTCCCGACGGATAATGAATCCCGGCCGTCACCGCCTTCAGGGAAAGCTCTGGATTTTCTTTGCAGTGCTCCCGTCATCCCGCTCCCCCTTCCCTCCTGGCAGCCCCGCTCCCGCGCGGGATTGTTTCCTGATGCCGAGCGGAGCCAGGGCTCTGAGGTCCTTTTTCCAGCTGGTCGTGGTTTGCTTTGCGGGCTGCGTGGGCTGAGTTTCCCCATTAACCCTTCCGGGGTGACAGAGGCTTCTGTGCCACTGAGCCACCCCACAGCATCCCACCACCCTCCCTGTAGATGCTCCGCTGCCCAAGCCATGGCTGTGCTGGCTGAGCAGTGTGTGCACTCACTGGGGACTCCCTTTTTGCTCGCACCCCAACATCCTCCCGCTAACCATGGAGGGTACCTCAAGCAACAAAAGCTTTATTGCAGTTAGTTACACAAATAAGCCACAAAATACATTGCAAAGCAGCAGGGGAGTGAGGGGTGACAACGAAGCGCAGAGAGGGGAAATGGGGAAATGCTTGCTTGCAGAAGCAGGTACTGCTGCACGCTGGCTGCAAGCTGCTGTCCTCCTGCGAGCTGCTGCTCAAGCCCCCCTGTCCCGCTGCTGCCCCATACCACAGCCAAGGGAGCAGGGTCCGTGCAGCCACGGGCAGGGGTCTTCAGGCAGCCGGCCTGAAGGGTGCCACGGAGGAGAGGGAGAAGCTCATGGGAAGCTGGCAGCGTCTTCGGGGGGTCTCAAGCATCAGCCACTGGCACCACGTCCATTGCAGCGCTCCGGTCAAGTGGTGAAGGTGTTCCTCCCATGGGGATCAGGGTCTGGAGAGCTGCGGGGTCAAATGAGGGAAATGGTCAGGGGCTCAGCCAAGGCTTCAACACTGGTGCCTCCCCCTCCCAGCCCTAGCCATGCCTTGGGTGTGCAGATATGTGTGTGCAGACATGTGGCCCTGCACAACGCCCTGAGCAACTCTCCAGCGTGATGCTGAAATCACCTGTACCCCAAAGGCCAAGCCTGGGTGAGCCATGCTTAGGCTGAGCTCTCCCACACCAACAAAAACCTCCCTTTGCCACTGGAGCTCGTACCCAAACATATACTACACGAGCACCCTGGGCTGCCGGGTGAGCTGAGGTGGTCGTCTGGCGTGATGTGGGTTTGCCTTGTGGGCTCTCCCTGGGTGCTGAGTGTGGCTTTTTGGGAGCTCCAGAGGAGCCATCTGAATGTATTGAGGCCACAGGCTTTGTGCAGGGAAAATGCCTCGACCCCACACTGCATGCTGTGGGTTGTCCCAGGGCTGAGCATTGCCCCTGCCTGCCTGCTCTCTCTGCCTGCCAGTCTCTGCCTGCCTCTCTCTGCCCCGCAAACATGGCTGCGAGGATGGTGACAGAGGAGAGGTGGTGCTGCCGGGCCCCATCACCCCAGGCAGTGAGGTTTGGGGGTGATGGGCAAGGGCGAGACCATTGAGGGGCTGGGGCTGATGGGCTGGAGCCAGCATCTGGGAGCGGAGCACTGGGGAAGGGCGCATCCCCCTGTCCCACCTCTGCCTGTGGACAGCAGAAAGCCTGTGAGTAGGTTTTGTGCTTGGTGTTGTGCTAAGGGAAAAAAAAGCACACCCTGCCTGTGTCCTGGCCGACAAGGAACCGCGGTCAGGCAGCCCCAGGCTGCCCCAGCACAGCGGGAACAAGCATCACAGGCTGAATCTTACATCCCAGGTACATGAGCACGTGCATATGAGCAAATATTTTTTTCAGTCCAAACCCCCCAACTCGAGCATTGCTGCATTTAAAGGTGCACGGTGTCGTCCTGTGCATCTTGAAATCGTTGCATTTTAACCTGAAATGTTTGGAGGGAAATCTACTTGAGGCAAGAAAAGAAATATTAGTATGAAACTGAAATTCTGTTTTAAACACAGAGATGTCGGTTTCTCTGGGGTGTCAGGTTTGCATCTTTAACTGGCTTTTTATAGTCAGTGAGAAGCAGCACACCATTCCTCCGCAGCACGCCCATAAGAGATTTGGGAGCATGGCTGCATGCTGAGTAACACAGAGTAACATCCCTTGGGAAAACCCCAGCACCAGCTGCAGCAGTAGCCTCAGGTTACATCATTGCAACGTCCAGGTAGGAGCTCTTCCCTGAAGGACCCCACAAACCCCACACCACACCACTAAATGAGAGCTTTTGGGTGAGCACGTCATGAAGCTATCTTACTGTCCTTTGCACTGGTAAATACTGTTGGATTTCCATTGTGGTCTGACCCTAAGCCATGCACGCAACCCTGAGTTCAGGAGTAATGCTGCTCCATCCTTCCAGCCTGCTCTCCTCGAGGTCTTTGTGCTTGGCCGTGCTGCCAGCTGGCTGGTGGCCCGCTGCCACTGTGCCCACACTTCCCTGGAGCATCCTGCACCCCAGAGTCTCATCTGAAGCATCAAAACCCAGAAAGGCTCCAGAGCCAAACGGCGCTCATCCCTTTTTTGGTCCAGATGCAAATGCTCTTAGACACAGGCTTTCCTCTAGGAATAAATAATGCTGCTGAGACGCTGCCCACAGGGAACCAGAATACAGCCCTCCAGGAGTGCTTCAAATACTGGAGTCCTCATGCACATCCCAGCTTTCCCTTTTGGGATCAAAGCAGTTCCTTCTAGAAACAGCGCGCGTGTTTTAAATCAGCAACAGGCCGCAGTTCAGCATGGGGCTCAGAAATAAGCCACTCCTCCTCCCACCACTCCATTTTTATCTCTCTCATCTCCTAGCTGGTTTTGTTCCCCATGTGCAGAGCCGACACAAGCACTGTTTCTGGGAAGAGACATCCCTGCGGTTAATCTGCCTAAACACGGGTGTGGGAATCCAGAGCCAGTCTGGTTTCACACTTGGCTAGATTTAGTCTGCGGGATGCTTTCTGAGCGATCTGGTGTCTCTTGTTCCTCTGTGCAGGAAAACTGTGCTGACACAGAGTAGGGGGGTGGGGGGCTGCACATCTGGAGTTGAAGGAGTTGCACATCTGGTACATTCAGTACTTCCTAAAAGTCACTGCCACGTTACCCTTTGGATGGAGGCCTGGGGCTCAATGCATAGCACAGTGGATTAAGATCCACAGCTGCACTTTTTTTTTTTGAAGGGAAAGCAAAAATAACCCTCTCAGCAGAGCCTCAGATCCCCGTGATATCCAACATGGGAGCAGGGGAATTGCACCAAGACCGTGACCTTTCTGCAAGTCATTCCACCCTGAGCTCTGTGCTTGCTCCAGCTGCAGACGCTTCTGCCGTGAGCCGAGGCATGCCGACCTCCCCGGGGACAGCAAGGGCTGGACACCCTCGGGACCTCTCCAGCAAAACCTTGTCCTTCTGTTGCAAAACACCAGGCCAGTGAGACCGAATGGGCTCAAGCTAGCGGAAGGTGGGAGCTTCTGCCACCAACCTCATCCCTTGGTGCGACCCATATAGCTGGAGAGTGTGGGGACACCCATGGCCGAGGGAGCTACTAGCCATGCATGCTTGCCCAAGATGGGCTAGGGTGTCTCCATGAAGGTCCCAGCACTGATGGGTCCCTTCCCACAGTGGGACACAATGCCAGCCGCCTGCTAGGTAGATGTCACGGCTGGTCACCAGTGGGGGACACACAAATACCCACTCCCTTCTCATGTCCAGCAGCGTGGCATATGTCTTCTGCAAGTGGATGAAGTGGAGGCTGGGAGCATCAGACATCCTAAAGCTGCCCACACCCCGGCAGGAGCCGGATGCATGCAAAAAGCTGGTCAAGGGGGACACCTAGTGACCAGCCTGAGTGGGGGGCCAGGGCCAGGGGTCGGGGTACCTCCCCGGGGCAGGGGCGGGCTGCAGCCAGGCAGGGTTAGGGGAGATGGGCTGCTGGGCTCTCGTCTTCTGCAAACAGCATAACAAAGGTATCAGAAAGGGTTTGCGCCGAGCCTGTGCCATCCTTCCACCCCTGTGGCCAAGGAGAAAATGCAATTAAGGATTCATCCCTCCCACAGCACAGGGCAGAAACCCTATATCTGCTGGCACTGGAGGGGTGAAATTACCCTTGCTAATGGACCATAAGCTTGGAATTAGCATAATTAAAAGCGACTAGCATGGATACATAAAAAAACCCTGAATTACAACTAAAAGAAAGTATTAAATTTAAAGAGTGTCCCTAGTGAAAGTCACTTTCCCTTAGGCGAAACAATCTATTTTTTCCAATGCCATCATGTACTAGATTTGCAAATACAGTCTAGGAAACAAATGCACTTAACAATACTCCAAACACTTAATTTTGGGAGCATGACACAGGAAGGATATGAGGGGGAGTGGAGACTTTCAGCTGAGGCCCAAGGGGGCCGAGCACGGTCCTCAGCCAGCACCTCTCTGATGGAGAGCCACCGTGCTCCGGGGGCGGGGGAGGCATCAGACCAATACTTTCCTGCCAAAGGAACACTTTCCCACAAAATAACACATTCTCAGAGAGTCTGACTGAGTAATACTGAGTTGGTTACTTCCAGAAATGTTGAATCATTCTGTCTGGATAAAATGCGTCGCTTTAAGAGAGAAAAGCAATGCACTAAAGCTATTCTGTTGATTAACTGGGATGTTCACCTTGTATTGAATATTCACTCCAATATTAGAGATGTGTCTATATTTTTCCCAGTGGCATGGCTGTGGATGCATCACTGGAGCATTTTAAGTTCATATAAAATGCAAACCCAAGACATAGCACAAGCAAAAGAAAAACACTGAGGCTCCTTCCAAAGAAAACAGCAAGTCTCCTTTTGAGCCATACCAAGGAAATCAAAGCTGTTTGACACATTCCTTGTGATTTTGCTGTTATTGTTGTCACCAACATGTCCCCAGGAGATGCTACAATTGCTTAGACACCTCTTTCTTGAGGTCTTGCCCAAGCCCAGATGTTGATGGATAAGCTGCTAGATTCCCACATAGCACTGGAGTTCGTTTCTTTTTTTTTCCCTTGGCAAAATAACCTGACCCTTAAGAAAAGTCACAAAGTCAAAGGCTCAGGTAATGTCAGAAGGAGCAATGCCTCAGCCACGCCAGCATGACTACATCCTTCACTGCTCCCTTTCCTGCAGGATCCCACCCAGTCCTTTCTGCAGGCTCCCCTCTCTCCAGCCCTACAGCAAAGGGCTCAGCTCCTTTCTGCATCCTCTAAAGCCTAAATGCAGGGTGGGGAGAGGCAGCGGGCCACACTGTATCTCTCCCTTTGCTGAGGAGGGGATTCCTGAGCAATGGGAGGCAAATAAGCAATTGCTTTCCAGGGGCTCAGTATAGATTTACCATTTTTTGTGTGCCTGGTTTGAGAAACCCCTGGCTTTATTTGCAAGAGGGCTGGCATTTCCCAGCTAGAGTTGCTCAAGTGGCTTTTTCTGTTATAAATGGTCTCCAGATAGCTAAAACAAAAAAAGCATCCTGTATCAGAGCAACAAGCAGAATTGTGATCCATTTTGTACAGCAAGGTTCCTTTGCCTCCTCAAGTCCCTTGGAAATACCTTGAGATTTAATGATCACGCAAGCAGACATCATTCAGATAAAGCGACTGAAATGCCACGGGGAGAAGGCAAAACGCAGCCCCGTGCTCGACTTCCAGGACAGCACATTTCAGCATCAGTCCTTAAAAACACATCCCGAGCAGCATCACTTTTTATCTAGGTGCTGGAAGATTTGTGCGACTCTCCCATGCCTTCATGCAGAGCCAAGGCTGCAAGGACTCAGCACTCCTGTAAGATGGCCACTACCTCTGGGACCATCCCTTGCTCCCTGCAGCCCCATGCATCGCTCCCCAGAGCGCTCCCACAAGCCTAGGTCCTTGCTGCAGCATGTGGCTTGACACGATAGCTCGGATACCCGCCTGATGCCAGAGCGATTCTCCTATCTGACCTTCCCTCCTTCACCACCAATTCCTGCGGTGGCTTTACAGGCAGGCACAGTTTTACTGGGTGACGGACATATCGCAAAGGGTTGGGATGGGGATGGTGCCCAGAGGGGGATGTTATCTATGGGTTCACTGGCATGGGGATGGGTGTAGAGGTATTGCTGCAGTCTGCTCCTCCTCTCTAATAGCCTCTGAGCTCGGCTGTATCTGGCACACCCAATCTGGCATTTGCTAGTTGGGCAGTGCTGTCTCCGTGGAGGTGGGGAATAGCGCAGGGAGCACAGCACACACACAGCAAAGAAATGCAGGGCTGACGTGATCTGCAGAAACCGCAGGTCCCGGTGCAATCTCATTTCCACATTCACTGCAATCAGCATGCTATTAAGGTCCCCTGCCTTCCTCAGGGCATAAATGCCCAGCAGATATATGAGCCCCACAAACACGTTGGCTTGTGATGGTTTTCCCAGTCTTGGTCGACATGATGCTGCATGCACCTGACTGCACCCTGTGTGCCAGAGTTTTAAAGTGCTCCCGTGTGTCAAGAAAGCAGCACAAGAAGAGACAGGCTGCTCCTGCCATGCACCTTGGTTGTTTTCCGTGTGCCTCCTTCACCTGCAAAACCTGCTTATGCTCTGGCTTGTCCTACAGCCCCATGGGAGAGCTGAGCCGCAGTGGGATGGACTGGCTCCCTCTGAGCACCATCCCCTCTCCAAGGGGGGCATCACCCCAGGCCACTGGCTGCCATCACTTTGCTTGGAGCGTGGTGGCAGTGGGATGTGGAGCTTTTGCTGGCTGGCACGTGCCCTGGCTTACCACCCAGGCCACTGGTGTGGCTCTGGCACACTGATGGGTGGTTATATTCATGCTGGGTCTCACACACAGATATTTTGTTCTTTCAACAGGAAAAGTACTTGGGCTAGACCAGACAGAGGAACTGGAGAGAATGAGGAGTGCCGGTTGCCCATGGCTGCCTTACCACCTTGGCAGGTGGCTCTGTGCTTGCTGTGGCCAGTCAGCAGCTTGGGAGAGGCAACTTTTGGTGCCTGAACTCCCTCCCTCCTCCAGCATCAGCACAAATAGAAGACAGGGCAGCTGCCAGGGGAGGTTACGGGCTCCACCTGCGCCCCGCAGCACTGCCCAAAGCGCCTGCGCTCCCCTGGATGGTGAATAAGGGGATGCCCTTGAACATGTTTAGCTACTGGACCACTTGGAAGGGCACAACTGAAACCAAACGACCAGGGACAGCAGAGCAAGGGGGTGGGAATGGGCAGCAAAGCATCTTATGAAGGAGCTGGAAGCACCTTTAAATGCAGAGGCTTGAAATGCTCCAGAGAGCTGAGCATGCATGGGTTTTATGACACCTAGGCTGAGCAAATTGTTGATGCTCAGCGCCAGGGCCTGGCATCCACTTTCATCTTTCTGGAGCTTTGCTAGCTGTGGGCTCCCAGGCTGGGGGAATGGAGCTCTAAGGGGAGGTGACAATGCTGCCCAGATACACACAGACAGCAGGCACATGCCATCTTGCTCAAGCAAACTCATTCCCTTCGCCCTCTCTGAGGCGTGCCATCATCCCTGCCAGCTGCCAAGCAGCTGCACTAGCCCCTGTGCTGGGGCTGGAGCCCATAAACCCCTGCCCATCCCTGGCTCCACTGATGCGGTGGCATCACCTGGGGTCCCCAGCACAGCCCCGTGTGAGTGCTGAGCAGTCAGCACTGGCGGCAGGAGGAGAAGCAGTCCAGCATCCCAGGAGGAGAAGGAAGGGGAGCTGCCAGCAGTGCCTGCTAGCACCAGGGGGGGAAGAGGGGGAAAGGTCATCAAGTCTTGGGGCTCACCTGGGAAAACAATATATTTCCCATGTGGTATGGTGCACAAATGTATTGTGTGGCTGCTTTAGCTGCCTGGGGACATGGTGTATCATGATCCCCTCATTTGCAATACAGGAGAAATCTGTACCATACATTTTGTACAGTAGGAAATTAACAGATGGAAAATATATTTGTTTCCCTGTTTGAGAGATAGGAGAGAGAAGCAAAGCCTGGAAGCAGAAGGCAGGGCTGGGCATAGAGGGTCTTCGGGAAGGTTGTGGGGCAGAGACATGGCAGATCTGTCCAGACAAGGGAGCACTGAGAGATGTTTGTTGTCGTACCGTAACTTGTAAATTAATCTTAAAGAAAACCAAAGCATTACGCAAGCCAAGTACCCTCCCTTTTAAAAAAAGAAAGCCTAGAATCACTCAGGAAGTGCATTGCTTATGGGGACCTTCTCTAAATAAAATAAAATATAAAGATGGTGATGATGATGATAATAATGATGATGATGAAGTTTTGTATACAACCCCCACCTTCCATCTAAACAGCTAAAAAGGTGTGGAAGGATGCAGAGGGAAGGACAGGGCTGGAGATGGTGGGGCAACCCAGGAGAAGAACAGTCGGAGCCCATCGGTAGCAGAGCTGCACAGACATTTATTGAACACAAACAACGACAAACACAGCCAGCTCACAGAGCTTCCTGAGCTATCGTCCAAAAGTTTTGCTCGTGGGGATTGTCAAAAGAGTGCTTTTCAAAGGCCCCTGGGGGTGTGAATCCCATACAGCTGAATTCTTCCCACTTCCAGTTGCTTATTAGTTAAAAAAGAGGCCCATTTGCGTGTATGTGTGTGTGTGTGTGATTCCCTTCATTTAGTATGAAAAATGGCTTGTCTGAACCCTGTCATGTTGCAAAGAGAGAAGCCTGCGGGTGAACCCGTGCGTGCGCGTTGGCTTGGCTCCCGCACGTTCTGCTTCCCAAGTAACACGGGGTGAAAACTACACCTTACCCTGAGGGCAGGGATGCAAGGTCACAAAGGTGAGCCAGGACAAGCAAAGCAAATGAAGAGGGAGCATCAAAGGAAGAAGGGTAAGAAAAGTAAGTACTCTGAAGCACGCACAGCTCTGGGTGGCGTCACATGTCCATAGGCTACAGCAAGTACCGCCAACGTCAACTCAAACGTGTAAGTAGCTACACTAGACTGACACTAGAGACCCTGTCATCTTCTGAAGTCTCACCAGCGGAAAACATCCAACCCCCCCCTCCCCGTACCCCTAAAAGCAGATGAAGTAATAACACCGTACGCTGAAAACAAGGACCATAACCAAAGAGTTTGGGAGCAGCCTCAGGAGCACAGTAAGGAGCTCTTAAAGAAATGTTCCAGTGTGTGCATATGCATGTGTATTTATATATATATATATATATTCGTTAGTAAAGAAAAAAGTATCTGTGGAGGCAAAGGGAAGACGGTAAATGTACAGGCAGTACAGGCTGGGTGGAGTGCCGGTGGCTGGAGAGGGTCGGGTGGTGCGGAGTGGAGGATGGTGGGTGGAAATTAGAGTGCGCCCATTCCAGTGACCTCAGACGTCAGCCTAGAATAGACAGGGGCAGAGAGAGGGGTGGGGGGGAGACAAACACAAGCGCTTAATATCTGGAGCAGAAAAGAAAAGGAAGACCCTGCAGGGCAGCACTCCTCCTCTTGCCTACGCTCTGCTCGGACAGGGGGCAGAGCACCTCTGGGTGACTTGAGCACATGGGGCTTGGAGGTCCCCATGGAAGGCACGGTGGGCTGGAGCATAAAGCCAACTCAATGGCCGGCTGCCTTCCCCTCTCCTCACTGCTGCCAGGTAATACTCATCCCTGGCACTGCTTCATGGCAGAGGTGCCACCCATCAGGGGTGCTGGCAGAAGACATCTCAGCACACAGCTTCACTTCTACCAGCATCCCTCCCATGGAGGACAGGCATCTGTCCCAGCTTGCCCAGCTTCTTTGTTTTGCTCTGGTTTTGGAAACTATGGGAGAGGCTGAGCTATGCCCCATCCTGCCCCCTGCCAGGTCATTTCTGCCTCTGCCACAACACAGGCTGCAGCTCAGCTAGCCCTTCCCGGTATGAAGAGCAGCTCGTTTTTCTTTTCTTTCTCTCTCTTGTCTCAAGAGGTGGGGGGGGATTGGCAAGGAGCTGCAGGGAAAGCCGCTCAGCCGTGGCCGTGGGTGTGGGGCTGGCCCCATCCCTCTCCTGAGCGGCTGGGGAGATGCCATGGGTGTGGGCAGTGGGACAGCGGGGCAGGATGGGATGGTGGAGGTCTATTGCAGGTTGGGGCTGAGGTGGGTTGGGTGCAAGGAGGAGAAAGCACATACAGACCTCGCCGGTGCTCCCAGCCCACATCCCAACGAATGTCAGAGTCGCCGCCAACAGCCCCCCGTCCTCAGGACCCTGCCGGCAGCATCCCACAGCCGCGCACATCCTGGGCTGGTGGCGGGTTGACACGGCACCAACTCTGCCCACGGCGGAAGGCATGGACGGGCGGACTGCCTCAGCTTGCACGGCTGTGCCAGACAGGCGCGAAGCCAGTGAAAGGCCCTGTCTCCCCTTAAGCTCCCCATCCAAGAGTCCATAGACGCAGGCAAACAGGGCTGTGTGAGCACCCCAGACGCAGCTGACTGCAGGCACGGAGCTGGTCCCCAACCCCTCTCCAGCTACGCCTCCCGTATATGCTCCCCTCGCAGTCCCTTGCCAGACCCCGGGTCCCCACGGCACAGGCAGTATTGCCCCCCGGCTGGAGGCGGCGTTGGGAACCCTTGGCCCCTGCAAAGTCCTGCTGCACCAAGCTTTTTAGCATGAAAAGGAAGCAATCAGGCCGTTCCCATGTCTTGCGTTTATTGGTCTCATTATTTTCATTGGATGGAGGAAAGCCTTTGGGAGGCCTTGAATCATGTGGAAGAGGCTCTGAGGTGGCAGTAAGCGATGCTGGCATCCCAGCGAGCAGGTCCCAAGTGGTGCCTCCCCAGCACCGGTTCAGCGCCGTCCCCGTCCCTGTCCCCCGCCTCATCCGCAGGGAAAGATGGTGGTGATTTTGCCCACCCACGAGCAAAATCCTCAAGTGAGGGTGGCAGGTGGGCAGTGACCGGCGCAACCCGCGGCTGCTCTGCTGGCAGCGAAGCAGCTCCCAATCCCCAGCCAAAGTGCCAGCTGGGGGTAGAAGTCCCACTGGTGACGTCTGGTCCCCACTCGGAGGTCTCAGCAAGCCACCATCCATCCCAGCTGGCCTCAGGAAGCCCCTCCTGGCCCGCGGTGCCGGGAGTGAGTGCTGCTCCCACCACGCTGGCAGGACAGGTTCGGCCATGGCGGGAGGCGGCGGAGGTCGGCGGGGGGGATCTCACCTGGCGTTGATGAGGTACTGCGCAAGGCTGATGTTTGCAGGGGTTCCTGTGATGGTAATTTGGCGCTCCGATGACCCTTCCGTGGCGTTGGCGATTTTGATCTGCGCTCCCGACATCTGCCGAATTTCATTGATTTTGGTCCCTTGGCGTCCGATTATGCAGCCTATTAGCTAGAAAAAAAGCATGGAGGGAACGTCTGAGAAGCGGCAGCTCTGGCAGTCACCAGCAGGATGCAAGCACAACTGCACAGTGCTGGCCAGAAGCCTTCCTCCCTCTGCCCTGGGGTGTGAGTGACCTTAATGCTCATGAAAACAGGAGAGGGACATCCTGGGGGTGAATCCCACGTGCACGTAAGCACGGTCCTCCCAGGATACATCCAGCAGCCTGCCCTGCTCTGGTCCTCAAGGGGGCAAATTTCAATTATCCGCACACGATGCCCAGCACCTCAGAGGGCTTCAAGAAGGGTGAGGTGTTACACCAGGCTCATTTCAGTAATAATAATTTGCGTGGTATAATAATTGGTCAGTGTATTGCAAGGATGGGAATAAGTCGTGTTTCAGACTGTGCTCTGCACTTACCCCCTTGCCAATCACAGTGAACCTGAAGGTGGTTATACCGGATGTGTTACTAGAAGAAAACAAGCCCGTGGCCTTCCCTGGGGACAGCCCAACCCCAAGAGCCCCCTCATCATCTAGTGCAGCCACACAACATTGATAGCTTCACATTGCTCACCCCATCCCACGCTGCTTCTACCCTGCTGGGACACCCTCGGTGCCTCTGTTACCCCCTTCAGCTCTTTCGGTGCAATGCAAGGGCTCACCGGCGTGCACACCGTTGACAGGAGAGCACCACATAGCTGCGACACCAGCACAAGAGGAGAACCCTACTTAAAAACATGTCTTTCACACTCTTGTGAAAAATTAGAGCCAGCTGGAGGCTTGAATTTCCTCAATTGCCCATCCCTTGAGTTTCCTCAATGGTCCTCAATGGCTTGGATTTTCTCAACAGTCTTCACCTTTGCTCTTGCTCACTTGTGCATCAAACTATGCTTCCCTCAAGCACCGCCGCAGTTTGGTAATACATACCGAGCATTGGCATGAGGTGTTTCTGCATGCCTTTCTTGGCCATCAGCATTTGAGCTCTTTTCCAAGGTTGCACCTGGGAATTTTGTATGTGGGGCATTCATCTTAGCAGCTGCTGGATTTCTGTCACTGTAGAAGTGGAGACAACTACTCCTCCAAACATTCACTGGTCCTTTTGTCAGATCATGGGGCTACCTTAGTGGTTTGTCCCACATGGGCCTGAATATACACCCTACTGCAGTGCTGGAAGGGTATCAACTGTCTCAGGGGCTGCAGTGGGGTGTTCAGCCCAACAGCCTCCCATCCTGGTCTTCATGGCGCAGAAGTAACTCAGAGGTGCTTCAGCAAATGAAAATCCCTTACAGATGGGAACCTACTGGGGAGACCTGAGGAGCCAAACTATTTAGACAGATATTCAGCAACATCCAAGCTGAACAGCACTCAAGTTTCTCCTGACAGAGGAGCGACAACATGGATATCATCAGATTTCCTTGAACTGTAGCACAACCCCAAGCTGATCTACATAGCTAAAACATGCCTGTAGACCCTTTGCTTTAAGACACTCAAACTTGTCCTCTGCTCCCAGGGAAGGTGGCAGTGAGTGTTTAAAAGCCTTCAAAACAATGGGAGGCAGAGCTAACGAGGCATTTTTCAGCAAGAAGAAAGTTGCAGGTGATGACATTTAATGCTGCACAGGTTTGATGAGAGCTGGGCTTCTAGCAAGTGAATGCTCTGAGTGCTCCTGGGTCCTGTGGGAGGTCCCCTGGAATCCTTTCCTCCCATGTGAGGCCTTTTGCAAGGGGTCACTCGATATTCCTGAAGATGCCCTCATTGCTGCCAGGGCTACTGTCCCCCATGCTCGACAGACATGGCTGTTGCAAACCCAGGAGTGCTTGTAGAGCTCCCTGCAGCCTCCCAGGGTGGGCTCCTTGCTGGACAGACAGAAGCAAACCCAGCATCAGCCCTGCCGCCTTCTCCCACAGACTCCTCCACAGAGCCCTCCTGCGGCAGCTGGCCCCGAGGTGAAGCATCTCTGAGGGTTTCAGCCAGCAGATGCTCAGAAATTGTTTCACTGTTGCATCTTTCAGGGGGAAGGAGGCCTTGCAAGTGTCCCAGAGGAGCAGAGGCGCCAGGCAGCTGCAGCCGGCTTGCCCTTCCCTTGCGCTGCTGTGTATTGTTGAACGGCAGGAAGAAGTAGCAACAGCTGCCAGACCTGATCCCAAAACTCCTGATGAGGATGGGCTGAAGGTGTTTGTAGGTGATGGCGACGGCGACAGAGCCTGGAAGTCATTCCCCCGCTTGTCGTGACCCTGATTTGAGTGCCCACTGGTTATCAACCCATGGAAACCAGTGGGCCAGTCCAGAAGCAAGTGAGACCCTCGGATCCAAGTGCCAACAGTGTTGGGCTCTCCATCCCACTTCCTCCCACCTGAGCATTCCCAAGCACCCTCCTTGCACCACTCGGTGCCCAGCGTGACTCCATCCTCCTCCCGGCAAATATCCCAGTCCAGCATCCACTTTACCACAATGCCTCCATCTACAAGACCCAAAAGCTGACTGCAACTAGTACTACGATGAGACGCGCCACCCTTCAAAAGCTTGTGCGACACTTTGTGGCATTAGAAACACTTACTTACCTCCTCTCTAACCCCCAGTAACTACGCTTGAGCCAGTGCTAGATTAAGCAACTATGGTTTAATCAGGGCTAGCTCGGGAGCTCTCTCCCCGTCCCAGTGCTGTCAGCTGGGCATGTTTCATGAGCACTGAGTTCATTTGGAACGGGAAAAGAAGTATTAAGAAGGATTGTACCTAGGAAAGCTACCAACGGGGTAAAGTCCAACGGGTGCTTTATGCTGCAGGCTGATCCCCAACAGACTGCATATGGCATGGGTGAACCTGGTGAAGGGTTATCTCTAAACATATTTAACAAAGTCACGTGCCTGCAGCTTTTATATATATATATATGTATATACACACGCGCACACACACACACATATATGTGTATATACACACACACATGCCAAGGAAGCACTTGGATTTACTTACATCATTGGGAATGGTGAGTTCATGAGTACTGGCCGGGGGACTGGCATCCAAACCTGGGCATATGCAAGGGAAAATGGTTATAGCTTGCACAGGCAGCGCGGTGGAGCTCCACTGCTTTCCCGCAACAGTCAACACTGCAAAGGTTGCATCCTGCTCCGGGGCCGGGAGGGGAAGGGGATCACACATTCTGGTACAAGGAGGAGGAAGATGGTTGCTACCTGACTCTGCTGGAGCTGGGTGCCACCTTCCCCTGCATCCCTCAAGCTGCCCTTGCAGGTGCTACCCCATGAGTACCTTGCTTCCCACCCTCCATCCTTCCACTGGGAATGGCTTCAGAGGAGGGTGCATTATAGTGCAAGGTTGCAGCAACGCCAGAGAGAGGTGGAAAAAGCACCTTCCCACAAAGCCCTCCTCCACACAGCAGCAGACGGCCTGCTGGCTGGGAAACCCAACTCTAGAGGCAGACAGCTTGCTAGCGGGAGGGTTGTCCATGCACCCTCCAGACCTCTCTGGACACAGCAGCACAGAGCTGCTTGGTTACGACAGCAGCTTGGCGCCCCAAAACCGGTTTCCCTGGGGGATCCGGTGGCGTGAGCACACGGCAGCCTGCAAAGTACTTTGCAAGTTAAAGCCCTGCAGACTTGCATGCTGAATTTAAGCCAGACTGCTAAGACGTGCACGCTATCTGGACCTAGGACTGACAGTCCCTCATACTCCCAAGGGAAAGCAAGGCAAACAGTATGGAGATTTAGAGCCTGCTTCCCTACAAAATCACATGGCAAGGAGCAAAGGCGGCAATATGCTTCCTCCCTGCCTCTCCTGGGCCAGGGAGAGTACTCTCTTCCACGGTGGGAAAGCTGGAGCCAGCAGCCCTGTGTGTGCAGCTCCAGAGGTAAGAGGACAGCATGCCATAACGCTCCTAGGCCAGGTCAAAGCCTGCCTCTCCCACAGGTTTCCATGTTAAATCACCTCAGTGCTGAAGCAGGGGTGTCCTATGTCAAATCTGCAAGACAGAAGCTGTCTGGTGGCTAACAGGAATTTGCAGTAACCCCCAAAAAACCATTATCCATACGATATGAACTACCGAGGAAGGCTTTTAAGAGCAGTGTGTGCAAGAGTCCAAGGTACTTGTGAAGAGTAAGGGAATGCAGAGAAAAGAAGCAGAAGGAGACTGGAAGTGCTGGGCTGCTACAACACAACACAGCAGCAGCAGCACCAAATTCCTGGTCACCCAATCCAGCAGGGCTCCCTCAAGCTGCACAGCATTATGCTGCTGCCTTAACTCCTCCAAGCAATGGCCAAGTTTTGCTGGTCTGCATTTCCATTGAGGCCCTCTGCACCATGGAAGAGGAGCTCCCATCCAGTTTTGCCAGCAACAGCCGCCCAGGTTTTAAAACCCAGCAGGTCTGAACTGATGTCTGTCTGGGTACCAGCACGGTCAAAGCAAGATTTCTAAAATACTAAAATGAAGCCTTAAGTTGCAATCCCAGTTGAGCATCACCCCTAGAAAGGAGAATATCAGGTACACTCGATTCACTCTTGCATGATTCCTGCGCTTTCCCACATGCACCTCCCTTACAGAGACGCAACACCTGGGTACACCACCTAGACACCCGCTGGCAAGAGGTCTCTCTACCATGTTTTTCACTTGGGAGCGCACAGAAAGGCAGGGAACGGGGATGCAAATCCTCCACTCAGCAGCCCTATGCCCTCCTTCACCCCTGCTGGGTGTACTAATGCCAAAGCCTGCACAAAACAGCTCCTGCCCAGGCTTTACACAGCAGGCAATGCTTAACACTGACTTCATAGCATGCTGCACTGGAAGAGACATTTCACCAGCCCTGGACCATCTTTCACACCAAGCCTTCTCACAATCTAGGGATGTCCCTGTCTCTCGGCCACGTGTTACAAGGCCCAGCTTGATAGCAGCGTGGGTATGGCAGAAAATGCCTTCTGAAGGGAGCACAGCACTGGAGATGGGCTCAGAGGAGCACTGAGGCACCCAGAGGTCTTTGGAAATGCAGGCTGGGCTCCTCAGATTCATAGACAGGGCCCCCTACCCAGTGCTCAGATGGCATGGGTGCTGCTGAAAGCCCTTGGGGCATGTGATGCCATGGTACTGCATCACCCCTGCATCACAATGGCCATCAAGAAATGGCCATGTCCTTCTCCATTACCTGGAAATTGTTTATTTTGCATACCAGATCCTCCCTCTCTGATACACACATGCAGTCCCCATGGCTGTAATGTGTGTCTATGGCAGGGGGGGTGTCAGGGCAGGATTAATGCCTTTGCAAAGGGCAAAGCAGGGCATGCAGAAAACAAGGCTGCACAGGCTGGTATCATGAAATCTGTATTTGCTGTAGTCTTGTGGGGTCTATTTACCTGGGCTATGTTTGCTTTCATAGCTAGACAATGTCCCCAGACTCTTTCGAGGCATGCCTATGATGTACCCTGGCTGGCTGCAGAGCACATGTGCGCCCTGGGTACACCCAGGGGAGGTCTGGCTCACATCGCCTATGAGCCTCCAGGCCTCGCGATAACTCCTCTAAGCAATGGAAGGTTATAAAAGACAAGCACGTTCAGCACATATGGATGAACGTGCGGGACATTTGACATCAATATTTCTCCAAGATTACAGGCATGCTTTGGCTCCTTAGGGTCCTGTCCCACTAAAAATGCAGCTCACCCTGAATGGCTTAGAGATGGCTAAAATTGCATGTTATTTCTGTTCCTACAAGCATTTTTCTACTGTTTCTGAGCAAAGTTTATGCAAAATTAAATGAAAGAATAAGGGTGATGACTCTGATGTCTTTCCGTTACACAGATGGCAGTTATACGCAAACTTCAAAAAACTAGGCAATAAACTCCAGGCACTTTTCTTTTGACATGCTATACAAAGGAGAACAGCAGGCACAGTGCTGCCTGGTCTCTACCTGCCCACCAGGAAAACCTGCCATCTTCTCCACAAATACCACAATTTATCTAGGAGCACAACAATGGCACAGGCCTATTTAAGAAATATATTTCAACAGAAGCCTGCTTATTTCCCTGTAGCTTTGTGTTTTACCTGATGATTGGCCCATCAGATTTTGAGCTTCTTCGGAGGAATGTAAGGGCAGCTTTTCTCCTGAAGAGCAAAGAAGAAACAGGTTTAATGCTTTTGCCTTCAAGGAGATAAGCAATGTCACTTCATCTAGGAAGCTCAAAATATGATGAACATACTGTCAGAAAAGGCATTTCCAACCGGCACTTTGACCACTGAGTAAGCAAAGGTACTTCAAGTATCTCTATCCCCTGCGCTCTATCTGTTTCCCAGGTCACTGTGAAATGTGTCAACCTTGGGGGACAAGGCTGCTGAGCCACGCCACGTCTGGCTGTCCTCCCATCAATGCGGCTCCCTATGGCCGCGGCTCCTTCCCATTGCTCTCCCCGGTGCTAGGGTGCCATCCTGCCTGGCTTGGCACCGCTCCCTGCAAAATGCTGGGGCAGCATCCCCAGCCGGCGCTGAGCCATTCCCCCTGGGAAAGGGGGGATGTCCCACCAGGGTCCAGATCTGCGCACGGCAGGGAATGCTACCTCCTGCGGGTGGGGAAGGGTGGGAGACGCGCTCTTCGCTTCTGCTGGGAAAGCCAGCAAAGCTGGGAGCAAGGTAAGCGTGGCTTCACAGGAGCAGTCCAGGCGTGCATGATTAACGGCTGACAGCTCGCCCGTGAGGACCATAACCCCCAAATATCTGTCTAGTATCCCTGTTAACCTTTCCCCGTGGACATTGCAACTTCAGTTTTACTTGCCCTACTTGTTTCCATTAAATAGCATGAGTTTAGAAAGAGAGAGAAACTCTACAGGTAAGAAGAGAAGGATATCTAGAAAGGGCATGTGGGTACGTACCAGGGAAAGCGGGGGTGGTCTGTCCAAGGGGAGTAAAGGGGGTTTGCTGCATAGCCAACTGGTGGAGCTTGGTCAACTGCTGAGGGGTAGGAGGGACATTAGAGCTAAGAAGGTTATTGTTATAGAGTACAACAAGTCACACCGAAAATCAAGAACAAAATTATAACGGAAGAAAAAAAAGAAAAGAAAACAAAAAAAACCAAACCAGGAAGCCATGGTGAGACATGGCAAAAACATTAGCAGAAGGACTTGGCCTGGGTAAAATGTAATAAAGCCCAAATCTTTTGCAGAAGTGCTTGGTCAGGGTCTGAAGTACGATACCAGCAAGAAGCCCATTCTTAGTTTCCGCCCCTCGTCAAACAGTTCAGCTCCTTCACCGCGAGTGAGCGGCCACCTCGGTGTACGGCCAGCTGCTGCAGCAGCAGCAGGGCTGCTGCCTACGGTGCTTCCAGCCGCTTCCTTCCCCTCCCGGGCTTCACAACCTGTGACTAGAAGCTGCTGCTTGCTTCAGGGTAGCTTTAGAGCAGAGGAGCCGTCTCAAAGGCACAGCCAGGCTGGTGGCCATCATGTGCCATCAGCCAGAAGACCCTCTTTGTGCTGCTGGAGCTGCATCGTGACTGCTTGCCCCCGCAGCAAATGCTCTCGTGCTGTGCCTCCGATGGGAAACACCTCTGGGAGATGGACAAACTGCAGCTCTTAACATCAGCTCATTAGAAGCACAAGCCCCTTAGCAGTACAGGGAAGTATGGGCTTCAGCCATGACCAGTAGGTATTTCAGATCCTTGTATCCCTTGTTGTGCCCGGTAGGTTTTCATGCCCCATCAGGAAGCGGTTGCATAAAGAGGATTTTGTTTGGAATACATTTTGTGCTCTGTTTCACTGCTCCAAATTAAAAAAAACAAAACAATAAAACAAAAGAAAACAAAACAAACTGGGCTGAAGTCTAGCAGTCAGCAGGAGGGAGGGTTTTTATCACCTCCTACTCAGCAATTTCATGGGTGCTCAGAGGGTTGCCAGGATGTCATCATCCCCCAAATGCAAACCGCTCCTTGCACCAGTCCCCGTCCCCGTGAGGGAGAGGCAGGAGTTAAGATTTCCACATTTTGGGGGGAAAAAATACTCAAAAACCTCCTTGCTCCTGCAGTGTAGCTGGGGAGGGAGCATAGGGAGGTCTGGCCGGCAGCAGTGAGGGGGAAGCACTGGAGAGAGCAGACCCGGAGGGCTGAGCACACCGGGGGAGAGACTGAAGGGAGGCAGCAGGGAGGGGAAACACCTGCAAGCTCCCGGAGAGGGAGCCAAGGGAGCCCTGTCCAGCAGAGGCGTGAGGAATTCCAGCCTCCACCGGCTCAGGGGAGAGGTCTTGCCACCCCACGAGAAGAAGCATGTGCACATCTCACCCTGTGGAGCGTGGAAAACAAGCTGAAGATGCGCTACGGCAGGTTCCTGCTGAAACACATTCAGCTCTGGATAGGACCGAGCACACCACCGCTCCTACGGGTAGCAGGGACATCAGCATCTGCCGCTTTTTAAGATAAGAAATCTTCTGTTTTCTACCAAATTAAACCCAAGCGTGCCCTGTTTGCAGAGCTCCTCGTTACAACCGGTCCCACTGGCAGGACTCTAGCTGAAACCTCCTGCCTCTTTGCCGGCACTGCCGAGGAGCACCGGGGAGGCAGAGCCCCTCAGGCGCCAATCGTAGCCTGAGGCAGGGTCCCGCTTCGCCCCACAGGGGAAACACCACAATCCTTTCTCATACTGATCTAGCATAATTTTAAGACATAGTTTAGTTAGTGGTATTTAGCAAACACCTGTAATAACACCAATAAAAAAGGGTACAAGAGGAGAGGATGGCTATGCCTGGGTGTTAAAGTGAAAGCTGCTATGTGAATGCTTGCAGTGGACGAAATACCTCCTCTCCCATTTCCTGGTAAAAGCCAAAAGCAAAAACCTGAGAGCATTTCTTCAAACTCTGGTTTTCCCTGCAGACCAGAGGGGAGTTCCCCCACCAGCACTGCTGGGAGGGAGAGGACAAGGCAAGACAGCAGCGCTGGGACCAACGTACAGCCATGCTGAACATCACTAGGCACCCACAGCAACGCCCGGTTACGTCTCATCAGCTGCCAGCCTGGTGCATACACAGGAGCGATGCCCTGGTTTGGGAGCTTTCCTGCGCTCGACATTTATTTCACTCCCAAGAGTCCCCACCTGCCAACTGCCACGGTTGTCCTTCCATCTCCCACCACAAACTTCGTGAAGGCAGGTAGCTACACATCACCTCCTGAATGGCTTATGAGTACACTGGCAATGCTGAAGCCCTTTGTGAGCCAAAACTCCTGTGGACCTGGGTGGGTTTTTCCCAGGCAAGAGAATCAAGGCAGGAGCTCTCATTTTAGCTTTGGCATTCAAAATATTGCCTGCTCCACAGCCACAGGTCTGCAAAAGGCATCCACTAAACACAGACACCTGTGAGAGCAAGGGCAATGCCCTGAAATCATGTTCAAGACTGGTTTCTGTACCGAGCAGTGTTTAAAATGACTGATCCTTGCGAGAGAGCTATGAGATTAATGACGGAGCGCGTGGCCACTGTACGAACAACTTTTTCCAGGTCTCAGCAAATCTGCTGGGAGTAGAGCAGAGCATAGCCCGTAAATGTATTTAATGTATTTTATTCCTGTCAAACAGAGGAGTATAACAAGGAAAACACTAAGCTGTCACTACTGCTTGGAAAGAAAAACTGAGACAAAGACTATATTGATCTACCCTTGCTAAATACACAGGTTTGTTTATTTATATTCTGCTTAGGGAGCAAAAGTGAAGCGCACACAATTAAGAATATTTCTGAGCAAACATCACATCAGGCTATTCAAAGTACATGCATACTGGTGTCACACGGAAAGCCAAAGCCTCCACGAAATTGGGTGAAATCACTACTCCTAAGATCAAAATCCATCCTACGGCTCCTAACCGGGCTCCCATGGGGAGCGTGCATTCGTGGTATCGGACAGCCTTGACACGTTCTCAGTCATGCAAAAAGTAATCCCATGATTTAATACCCAACACACCTATCAGAAAGAGGAACACTGAGCTACATCATACTCTTCACGTGCATGGGATGGCTGGAGAAGACTTTCCACCCAGACCACACCACTTACAATTAAGCCGCATGACCAGAGCGGCACTTTGTGCTCTGCCCCCACTGCGGATCCCTGACTCACAGGTGTGCCAGCAAGAAGGGGCTTCTGCAGTGGGACTCGCCAGGTATTTTATCCCCTCTGAAACACATTTAGAAAATCCCACCTTTTTCCAAGAGCTCCCCAGCACGTCAGCCATGATGACCCCAGAAGCCAAGCAGCTGTCTGCTGCTGGCAAGGAGCTGCTGGCATTGCAGTGCTTCACTGCTGCTTTTCATAGAGAAATCCTTTAAAGTAGACTCATTTTCTATTCCTTTTGGTACTTCTACAAGCAGACATGCCAGCAGATGTTCCCTACATGTCTCCCCGCAGACGTTCTGTGGCTCCCTAACCCACCCCGGGCACAGGAGCCCGGCGCGAGCAGGGGGAACCGAGCATCAACAAAACCCAGCCGTGCTGCAAGCCTCAGCGGTGCCTGTCTCCGCACCAAGGAGCACGAAACGAAGCAGGGACTGTGCCCGCAATGCCCCCACCCCGGGCGCCAGCGAGCCAAACCCAGTGAGACAGCCATCAAACCCACAGTGACCGCTTTGGTCTGGGGTCCAGCTCCTGCGGGGAGGTGCAGAGCCCTCGGCAAGGTGAGATTCAGCAGTGCAGTGGGCAGCCATCTTCTCCACCCCTCCGGGGGACGCAGGTGGTGTTTTGCCCAACCTCAGCGCCTGCTTCCGTGTCACCCGGAGGAAGACCCCCAAAAATGCATGTCCCCCTGCCCAGGCTTCAAGCAAGAAACCATGCACTGCTGGAGGTCTGGCTTCTCCCCACCCCACCAAGGCACTCAGCACCTAAATAAGTTCTGGGATTACCGACATTTTAAGGACAAGGTGGTAATAGAGAGGAAAGCCTTTTTTTTTCCTTTCTTTGCATGTTTTGATCATTTTGAGGCACAAAATGCATAGAGTATGGTTTATCTCAGAACAAAGGGATAGCACTGAACAATGCAAACAATTTAGCATCAGGCCAAGTCCTCAGAATTAATAAAGTTTAGCGCTAACAGGTTAAAAGTCTATTAAAGGTATTACAGATACTACACACGGCCAGTTACTTTGAAAATATGCTATTAATATTATTGTCTAATATTAATATTATGTGAATTAACAGTAGCATGCAGGTGACATAAAAGGGTATAAGAAAAATTAGGGTAAAACTCACATCCGGGTGTGGAATAGCGTACTGTCCCTGAATTGTATAGGCCTGCGAAAGAAAAAACATGTTATTAGGGCTGGCAGGAGGCGGTGGCAAAGCCTCGTGTCTCTGCAGGGACTGCCATCCCCGGGCTTTGCTCCTTTCTGCCCAATGTGGGGTAAATGCTGTGAATGCAGGGGCTAAAGAGGAGCTCAGCCCCCACCCTGCTCTGCCTGGGACCCCATGCTACCCCCAAGTAACTGAGCAGAGGGAGCTCCGCATTATGTCACCGGCACCCCTCTCCCCTCGCTCCACTGCTGGTGAAAGCAGGGTGCGGTATCTTGAATTTTGATTTAACTGGCTTTATTTTGAGGCTGGCGGGGATGAGGGAAGCACTTTGCATGCAGCGAGCAGTTGCCCTGCGCATGCCTGTGGCTAGCCCAGGGGAAGAGCCCCCCTGTGCTGCATTAAATTCTCTGGGGCAGCAAGTCCTTGGGGTGGGAGACGTACCCCTCTGATGAAAGCCGGAGCACGCTGAGCTACCTAACTTGAAGGGGCTGGGCTCAGTATGTCTTTTCCAAAAGAAAGGAAACAGCTCTTTAAAGGTGCCAGAATTGCAGGGAGTGGGAAGACTGGGCTTTGCTGTACAAAAGATATTCATCAAACCAGAATTATCTGTGTAGCGAGTGCACAGTAACATCACCACTGCCCTTTGCACCTAAACGTGATCCTAGAAAGCAAAGCCAGTGCAGTGAGTCTCTCCATGTTTTCAGGTGCACAACTCTTTAACATGCTTTACGTCTACCCAGTATATTCCAGAGCTCTGCTGGGGGGAAAGGCATTGCCGTGCAGAAAGCCAGCTGGGCAGCACGGTGCTGATGTGTCAGCAAGCGTGGAGAGGGCTCACGGACATGCTGCCTGCACTGCAATGCCTTTCACCAGCTATAGTTGACAAAACCACGCAGATGTTTGCTAAGCAAATTGTTTAGTGTTTTTCCCATCATTTGTAGCAATCCTTTCTCTTTTGTAAATAAGCACTGCTGTGGGTACAGAGCCAGACACTAGAGAGCCCAATATTTAGGACTTAACCAGCTAGCAAAACGTATCTCACTGGTTGACACATTATTCAGATGATTCTGAAAGAAATGGCAAAAGAGATGGATAACACTTTAAAAAGGGAGAGTAAAGATAGCCAAGAAAAAGAAAAAAAAACCTTCTGAACCTCCTGCAAATTTGCCACATCATTTGCAAACAGCAAAGCGCTTTGTGTGAGGAAACCCCCTGAAATCCTGGAGGAAGGAGGCAAAGCCCCATGCAGGCCCAGCACCTGCTGGCATCCCAGCATGATGGGGACCGGTTTGCTTACGGGGATGTGGCAGAGGCCGCTCTGAAAAGTTCAGTCTTTCTTGGCGGTTTAATTTGGTTGTTGGGCTTTTTATTAGAAAAATTGATAAGAAAAAGCTAATTAAAGGCAGGAAGGTGTCTTGGACAGATGCAACCCAACTCTGACAGCACCCACCTGTGTGATCCCCAGCTTTCTGCAGAGGCTGACATTGCATGTGGATGAAGGGGCTAATGCCTTTGGCAGTTGTCATCAGCCACCGTGTCCCTCAGCCTGCTGAGCTCCTGCAGGTTCAACCCACCCCAAGCACCTGGCAGCCCTGTCACCTGCTGTCCTCAGACCACCCACCCTGTGCCACCCCTCGGGCAGAGCCAAGGGGCTCGCCAGTGTTCCCTCAGGGGCCGCAGGGAAGAGCTCTCATTTCTGAGACGGTCGCTTCTTCCCACAACGTCACTTCTGTGCAAGACACCAACCGTTCACCAGCAGGCAAAACACTACCTCCATCTTACTCTCCCTTTTGAGAAGATAAGTTCACCAAGGAGCTGGACTCAAAGCTCTTTTCCAGGATGGCTGCTCAGACCAAAAGACACACTCCTCCTGATGCTGGCAATGACTAAGAGATGCTAATTCAGTACGCTGCCTGAAATAGCCTGTGCTTTGGGCTTAGCTCCCGTCCTTAGTTAGTCCTTCTGCTATTTATTATGGCTGGGGAGAAACAAAATAATTCATGTGGAGCTGCTCTGGATGGCATTAGCTGTAGCTTCGTGGTGCTGGCTCTACCTGGCTGCTGGAACTCCTAGGAAAGTACCTCTCCTGCTAGATACTGCTGGACCACAGCATGGTGGCATCTACAGGCAGGTCCTTGGTCACTAGGCGAGATGAATAGATGAGGGGGAAAAAGCAATGGTTCAAGTCTCCTCTTTAAAAGCAGCCGCCTGCTCAGCTGCTCTTGTTTTGTAAATCACATGCCATGGGAGCTGATTTGTGTTTGCAGAACACCCGCCAGCTCCCGTGGCATGTGCATGCAATGGTTATTCTGCAAAGAAAAAAATCTGCCGTCGCTTCCCAAGGGTCACTAGAAATACCACAACGTGACTGCAAAGCCTGCAGACCGAGCATTGTGCAATGTCATCGAAGGCAATGCAATGCAGGCTCTGCCACGGGCAGAGCTGAGACACAGCTTTGCAGCAGAGGTTATGACATTTTTGGGGGAAGTAGCACCCCAAACTGGCCAAGCACCATTGACGGGGATGACCCTTTCATGAAGGCTGCCCTGAACGGAGGCTCAGCACAGTACTGGAGTGGCTGGGATGAGCCCTTCCTATCTCAGATCAATTACAACTACGCAAAGTTATTTTTAATTGGACTAGAGCTGCCAGAAAATAAACACTTGCAGCCACTGTGAGAGCACGGTCATGGCCCCCTGTTCAATGAGGCTTTTTTCTCATTTTCTCCTTCACACTGGTAACTGTTGGCAAATACTGAATTTGGGTCTAATGAACCAAACTCCAGCCTCCTCTTCGTGCACGAGTGTCCGGCAGAGCTAACACCCTGTTTCCTTGGGCTGGCCCCTTCCTTATCTTCCAGCAGCCATCACAGGAGCTAAGCCGTCTGCCTGGGCTTGCAAACTGCCAGGGGTTCTGCAAAGAGCTTTCAGTCCATCTGCCGTGGCACGCAACGGATGGGATGACACCATGCAAGTCAGAAGGCAAGAAACCTGAGTGCACTAACGGGCAGCGGCTGGTGCTGCAGTAAAAGGCTGAGGTTGGCAGTGGAGGCTGCAAGCGGGTCGGCTCTTACCTGACCACCTGCAAAAATGACAGGGGTGGAGGCGGGCTTTGGGCGGTAGGGAATGGTGGCACCTTTTGGTGGGGACTAGGAAAAGGGACAAGGAGAGGGAGAGAGAACATTAGAACAGCTTTTCTGAAACGGCGGCAAAAAGAGCGTTAGAAAGCACCCGACGGAACACGGCCCCCGGGGCCGCCGCCAGCAACACCCGCACCAGGCAAACCGCGTTTCTGGACAGGAGGACACGGGGAAAATCGGTGTTTAATGGACAACAAGGACAACCTGGGGTACGGGAGATCCCCTGCCAGGGCACAGGCCCCTAAATCGCTTCACAGACCTCCGCTGACTCCCTCGCCTTCACTGTGCTCTCCACAAACCGTGTTACCTGGTCTAGACTCCAGCCTGATGCTGGAACGCAGCATCCTCCTCAAAACACCCCGAGGAGACCCTCAAGCAGCAAGATGGGGAGGTACACCCACAGACCAGGCTTTTAATCCCTGGCTTCCAGGAGCCTCCTTGTGCAGTGGCTTTCTTTGCAGCCTGAGAGCTCTTGCACGTCGACAGCCCACCCCAGAGTTGTACCAGCCCCGCCAAGCACCAGGAGCTATGGCATGGCATTGTGAGCATGGGCATCAGAAGGAGTGGGCAGCCTGTCTGAGCGACTCGGCACCATGCTCAAGCTCTTTCACCCCTCTCATCTTCCTCGCTGCTGGAACAGGGTCACCTTCAGGACTTCGTTTGGTCTATTGCCATCCAAGCTGGGACGTGGATGGCTGTGCAGTGGATGCTGCAAAGCGCCATCATTGTGGTCAAGAACTCCCACGCCCTGGTGGGACAAGTGGCAGTGATCACCTTGGCCAGAGTGCTGGGCTCTGGAGGAGCCAGAGACTGGAAACCCCTCTCAGATGGCAACACTAGAGTTTCCACAGATATTGTGCTAGAGCTCCACGGTGGTAGCGGTCCTTGTGAGCAGCCAGACAGAGGCCAGCAGCAGAGGCACCAACCCATATGCACTCCCAGCCCTCCTCCTGTGGCAGCGTGACCCCAGGGCAGCCCTGCTCCAGCCGGCCAGGACATCTCACTCCTCCCTGCTGTGGCCTGACCGGTACCTGGGTAGGTCTGAGCAGAAGCTGTAGTGATGCACATCAAGCTGTAGTGATGCATCCCACTGCACGGTGCATGGGATCTTCTCACCCATGTTATCTCTGTTGGTTTTCTCCTGAACATAAGTAACAGGCCATAGAAGAGATTTTGGAGGTTTCTAGGGATCAGGAGACATTTCAGATAAAAGCCTCCTGGTTCTGCCCAAAGTGAAATGACCCAGTTACCGCTATATAAAGACAGGCAATATAAATTACTCTATCTCATGGAAAATTCTTCATCTTTTTCTGTACATTCTTCTAGATGTCCACTTGTAGCCAAGCGGCATATCCAAATCTTCCTGCTAAGCACAGGTCTGCAGGAAAGCTGTACGATCAAAGCACAGCCTCTACAATCAGAAACCTGCTTTTTATTTTATTGCTTTACAAATCTTGGAGGGGATGAGCAAGGATTTCTGTGGTAAGATAATTTAAAACTGGAAGTCTATAAGGAGCATCTCTGTGAACTGTTAAAGTCAAGGGACTTCCCAGATTTCAGATTGCAAGAAAACTCATGAGTTTTTCTCTTTCCCATTGCTGAGCCATACAGAGGAGCAGCACCCCTTGCTTTCGTTGGTGAGAGCAGCAGCCACAAAAGACTTTATAACACACCTGCAGGCATCACCTCGGGCCCATCTCTGCCACAGTCCAGAGCATAACCTGGAGTCACTGTGTGGCTAAAACGGCACTCCTCTGGCAGCACAGTGTATGCACATGAGCATCACTACCAGCAGTGGCGGGCAACATGGCTCATGGCAATTTCTCCTTAGCTATGCTGCTGCCAAACTGAAGTTGCTTACATTTGGTTTTGCTTCACCTCCACCAAGACTTGCTGTCCTCATCCGAAGCTCTTGCAGCAGCAAATGTGCTCCTCCTTGCCATGAAAGGGCAGTGGTGTGTGGGCTGTGCAGCAAGGCAGAGCGGCCTGACATCAGTCCATGCTTGTCTGCCTCTGGGAGGCACCAGGAGCGGAGAGTGTCACCGTCCTGTGTCCTGAGGAGTTTCCTCCTGGAGCTTCTCCCATCTGAGGCAGCAGGCGTGGATGCGGGGGGATGTGGCTCTGGTCATCCCTGGCCATGAGCCATTTGTACAGCAGCATGTCTCCATTGGCAGAGACCTTCAAGCTCTGCTTGTCAGCATTTCTCCCAGAAAACAACACCCTGGACACACACCCATGCACGCTACGGGCCCTGCGCTCCACCAGCCCTCCTCACTACCTTTCCTGCTGTGCCTCATTGGAGCCTGGCTTTATGCTCACAGGCCCAGCTACCCCCAGTGCAGGGGATGCACTGGCCTCCTCCTCTCAGCTGTGGTCCTCATGGGGCACCGTAAGCCCCGTGCAGAGGAGGCCAGGCGCTTGGTGGAGTGATTGCAGCCCCTGTCCCCTTCCCACAGCACCCTCGGCGCCGCTGGGACACCAGACTATAGCTGTCCCAGCCCACCTGGCCTCCTCCGGCATCCCTCTCTCCCAAAGCCACCCTGTGCTACGACACAAACTATCTCTTTTGGGGCACCCGACCAGGCAGGTTTCCAGTGTGGGACTCTAGAAACAACAGACTATGGTGGGGAAAACACACTGGGTGGGTTTCAAACGGAGGTACCAGGAAATGAGAGTGGTCCGACAACGCGTGGTGAAGGGTACGAGAGACACGCTCCACAGCTCCCAGCGCTGTTGTGGTGCCAGTTGGATTTTTTTCCTATGTACTTTACCCCTTTTGTTACAGACTGTACCTCCAGCATCACCACACAGATCTGTTTGACACACTGGATAATTGCGTCGGGTGTCCCCGAGATTGTCACTGCCCGCTCCGTGGAGTTGGGCAGCATGTCCCCCGCCACTTGAACCTGAGCACCTGTTGACTGGAGACAGAAAGACAGAGGAGGAGAAATCCCACAGCTGAATGAATGCCTTTCCTTGCAGCCAGCTCCAGCTCCGACGCCATGCGTCTCCCGAGAGCTGCACTGCCCCGCGCGAGCTCAGGTGCGGCGCCCTTCATGCATCTGCAGGGGCATGCCAGCAAGCTCCCACGGGATGCTGCTCCTACGTCAGCAGGACTGTCCTGGGAAGCAACGTGATGCATAATGCTAGCAGCATAAGGATCCCCTTTTCCAAAGCAGCTCCCCCTTGGTCGCGGATCAGCTCCGAGGAGCTGCGATTACATGCAATAATGAAATCAAGTCTGACTCACCTCCCTGATTTCCTTGATCTTGGAGCCTCCTTTGCCGATCAGCGAGCCGCACTGACTAGCTGGCACGACCAGTCTCAGCGTCACCGGAGGTTTGCTGGTAGCAGTGCTATTGCTCATTGAGTTGGTTATGTCCTTGGGAAGGAAGAGTGCAATGCATCAGCCCTTGGTACCCAACCAGACGCCTGCCATCCAGGCCAACCCATGTGCCCTGGGCCAGAAAAGAGGTGTCATGTCCCCCAGACTGTGGCTGGTCTCTGATTGCAGCTGCATCACTGCGCATCCCTGCAGTTAATTAAATGCAAGATCTCCGGGACAGTTCACTGAAGCTCAGTTCTTGACTAGTTAGTGATGTCTGGGAGGTTTTGTGCCGAGGTCATGTACCAGTTAAGCAAGTCCAGCCAGGCACGCACGGGTTGGAGGTACCCAGGCCCACCTGCACTGCTGGCCCCAGCAGTGGGCACGCCGGAGCTCTCCTTGGCTGGTGGGCCACCCACGGGTCTGGATGCAGACCCTTTCACTTTGCCTTCCTGGGGGAAAGGGCTCACATTGCTCACCTCCTCAAATTTGTAGGCTATCATGGCGAAAGCCTTGAAGATGGCATCAGTGGGGCCGGTGATGGTCACGATTCGCTCGGGGCAGTTTCCCTCCGAGATGTTGATCCTTGCCCCGCTCTAGGAAAGAGAAGGACAGCCCTGGATCAGCCACAGCCAAAACAACCCATGGCAATGTGCTGGAGGCACAGCCCTTCCTCCAGGTTGGGTCCTGTCCCAGCCTAGTCCCTCATCATCCTTTGTGCAGCCTCTCGACATCCCATCTAACCTTAAAAACTCCCATCCCTGCCTCTCGTGGTGCTTCCAGCGATGCCTTACCCTGACCCTCAGAAAGGGTCTCCAAGCATCCACTTTGGGTATTTTACTGCAATGCAAACCCACACGATCAAAGCAAGACCAGCTTGTGGGATCACTGCTTGTAAAAAGAAGTGTTGCTTACTGATCTGATAACTCCTTGGTAGCTGCAGGCACAAAGACCTTGGACAAACTCAAGCATCTTACGAGTGACTTAATTTCAGTGTTTCATTAAGAGCAAATTCCTGGCTCTGGAAAATTCCCATTAAATGTGATACAGTTTGTTTGAATACAGAGTGAGAAAACTGGATCAAAGAGCTCTGGGCACAGCCTGCTTGTGTGTCCTGACCCTGGGAGTTACTGCATGTATCACACAGGGCAATGTGCAGCTCTGGCCGCTGCGTTGCACGCTGCTGGGCAGGACAGCCTGACGGCCCTTCCCACTCCTCTCCCCTCCCCCTACAAATCCTCCTACAGAGCAGGGTTGCTCACCTCCTCACGCATCTTCTTCACGGTCTCTCCTTTCTGAAATAAGAAGCAGAAATACAGGCTATTACTAAAAATTCGAGACTTCCACCTTCAAAACAACCCTTCCAAACATGCATCTCTAACACGTGGCAACATATAGCCAAACATTTGGACAGCTCATGCCTAGCCCTCCATCCCCATGCAATGGTCAGCTGAAGAGCTGAGGGTGTAAGCTGTTGTAGCCCTGCTCCCTGCATCTGTAAGACACGACAGACAAAACAGCTACTAATGCACAACTGCAGCCTCTGCCTCCTTTTCTACATTTCCCATTAGGAGAAAAAATGCATGGAAAAAGCTCAGAAACTCATCAGATGTTGAGAAAAGCTGGCACTTCAGAGTGACTTTCAAGGGCAGTTATCTAATACCTATAGATAGATCTAGCATCCTTATATCCAGATATAAAGCAGGTACAACTGTGAATATTTCCAGGGCTGGAGATGCTGATGGAAAAATAAGGCGCAAGCATACAGAAGAAGGTGTTTGTACTGTAAATCTTCCCTACCACAAACCTGCCTTTCAAAGACACCAAAACGCCAGTCCTATATAGACAGGACTTTCCAAACCACCACAGCAAGCACCAGGGAGCAGAGCACCTCGTAAAGCTTTTCTGCACAAGCTAAATCATGTCCTGTGGCCTCAGAAGGAAGTGCTACAGAATTTAAACGGGTTTGCATGACATGCCTTAATCTCTCCTAATGAATCTGTTTAATTAACACATCAGGGCAACATGATCGTAAATACCCATTTGTTACCACAATGAAGCAGCTGGAAACAGCACTAGATAAGTTTGGTGTTGGGTTTTTTTTTTTAGGGGAATAGACTTCGATCCCTCTGTGGGTCTCCCATCATTTCTGTCTCACAAACCCAATGACAAGCTCATGCACACTGAACATTCAAGGGACATTACAGGGAAGAGGTGACTGGCATCTACCACACCACAGGCAGCAAATCATGCATTAAATACACATTTAAAAGACGTCCTTACCTTTCCAATGATGCTTCCAACTTCCTACAAAAAAAAAAAAAAAAGCCAAACACAAAGGAATCGACATTACAAAACATGAAGACAATCCAGCCCAACCCCACGGTGAAGCAAAGACCTGGTGTACACTGTCCCCAGCAGAAGGACAGACTGGGGGCAGACATGAGAGGGGACAGGAGCACCATGTCACTATGCCACCCTCCCCATCAGCAGGAGGACACCTGCTCTTGGCAGCCCAGAGCTGTGGAGGCAGTGTGTGGGGCTGGCTGGACACAGGCACAGCCGGAGCGGAGGCGGGAGAGGGAGGTGTAAAGAATCCCCCTCGCAGGGAGCCCCTTACCTTGCCATGCATCAGCAGCCGGATGGTGAGGGTGACATTCAGGCCGCCTTCGGAGACCTTGGACTCCATTTCCTACTGGGGGACGGGAGACGTGCGTTAGCTGGGTGGGCAGCCCTTGCGCAGAAGGAGACAGCACCACAGCCGTATCACCTGGGGACAGAGAGGGGAAAGGTTTTCTCCCAAAGCAGGCAGGTTTCTTGATGTGGGATGGACCCTGCAGAGCAGCAGGGCATGGGAAAACCACAGCTGGAGGAGCTGCGGGGACATGTCATGGGCTGAGCACCTTACTGGGAGCAGATCGGGCTGGTGGTTTGTTGCAGGGACCGCGCTGGGTGCGAGCCTGAGAACAGCCTGTAGCTCTGCCGTGGCTTTGCCACCAGCTTTATGCAAAAGCCATTGCGGGAGCAAAGACTCGAGTGTCTGAGGTGGCACAGCCAGACAGCTAGCCCACAGCTGCGTGAGCCGAAACGCAGCTGTGCCCAGCTGAGCACATGGACGCAGAAGCAGGCAGTTGCTGCAGCAGCCTGGCCAAAGACCAGTGGTTGAACTGGGACTTTAACAGACCCAGGCCACCTATCTAGCAAACCAAAATTCACCATCTCAAGTGTGAATGGGCACTCAGAAAATCAAAAGCCAGTTTTTAAGTAACCAGGAAATATCTGATCCCAGGAGCACAGAGTGGGAAGGATGGAGCTGGTGCCCTCATTGCTGCACATCTGCATTTTCATCTCGACTTGTGAGCACCCTAGCTGGGCACTGCGTCTCAGGACCACGCCACTTCCAGCCATTCATGCTTTGCACTTATCTTATGAAACCTGTGCGATTTTTCCCGGTGCTGTCATGTTCCTTTCCTTTCCCATTCTCTCTCTTTCCTCCTCTGCCCTCTAGAGGGAATAACGCCACTGATGTTTAGAAGGCAGGGGGAAAAAATCACAGAACGGCAACAAATCCGTCCTTTTTCTTTCCTGATGCCTCCTTAGTAGCATCTCTGCACAAGGACCCGGCATATGAAATATCTCAGCAGCCTGCTGCATGGGGAGACCGGTTTTGTCTCAGAGGGAGGTGCCAGCATTCTTCACGTGCAATGCTAAGAGATTTGTAGCAATTCTCCCCCATGTTATTTAATCCCTCAGTATATATCAGATGGGAGATTTTTCATCCTGGTCATGAGCATCTGGCATTTTCCTTTGCTCAGACAGGGACTTATGGACTTATGCGACCAAAAAATGGGGGGTAAACCAGTTCTCAAGTATTACTTTAATGCAGAGGCAGTTGGGATCAATAAACATGCAGCTAACCACAAATCATGGCTGGGAGATGGGTTTGATGTAAAACCTCTTCCAAGAGGTTATGATGAAACCCAAAATGGATAAAACCTGTGTGGATAGGAGGGAGATGGTGCTCCCACCCAGCGAACAGTAGACCAGCTCACTGGGAATGGGGATGCTTATAACCTACTTGCAAACGCTGATCTTGAGGCCGCTGGATGTTACAACTGAAAAAAAAAGTAAAATCCTAACAAGAAGGATAAGAAATTAAATGTGGTGAAGATGTCAATCCAAAAGGCACTGTTAAGGGTGGAGAGAAGGAGAATATTTCAGAGGAAGAAGGTGAAGATGTTGGGGACCAGAGTAATGGGAACGGGCTGACACACGATAGCACAACGTGCAAGATCAGGAACTTTCTCTTTCAAGACCCAGCTGACTGCAGGCAAACAATAAAGGAAAATAAATAACTGGTTGTGTTGTTTAACCCTGTGCTGATTTCTGTGCATGGGAAGCAACACTGAAAAAGATCAACATTCTGATTTGTGGAGGTCAGCGTTGCTGGTGGCCCTGATGTGCCATGAGATTAAAGTGCCTTCCCAGAAGAGGTGCCCCTGCCACAAAGGGGGACAGCCATCCCCAGGGATGTCCTGTCCCAGGAATAATCTAGCCCTGCCACAGGGAAAGAAACAAAGCCATGACACCACTGCAGCCACCCACAAGGCTGGTGCATGCCAACACAGCGGTGCAGCTCCCCTTCCCGGCCAATGGGCGTCCTCTGACAGCACGGTCAGGGGAAGGTAGAGGCTGTTCACAGCTGATGTTCAAGACATATCCACAGGCAGTGGCTTTCATGCCTTGCAGAGGCAATATTCACAAAGCCATCCTGCCCCGCACACCACCCCAAGGGCTTTCTTTTGCAAGCTGCCCAACCATGGTGGCCTGGGCAGCTACAGCCCAGGGTGCCAGCCCCACGGCTGGGAGCTGACAGGCAAGGGTGGGACCCTGGAGCAGTCTGGGCTTTGCCACCGCCGTGGTGGACCCCAAAGCCCGGTCGGGTGGCTGAGGTGCTCTAAACCCAGGCACATCCTTGCGGCAGCGGGAGAGCTGGCAGTCCCAATGAGGTGGGTCACAACTTGCCTGCTAAGGACCAGCCAAACTTGCCGTTTTCCTTTCACCAAATGCCCTGCAGTGGCAGTGCTTATGGCAGGGGTGTCTGCCATTGCTTCACATCCCTCACAGGAGGAACCCTGCATCAGGCCGTTATGTAAATGTTTCCAATTGATTGAAAAAGTGGGTCATGTGTTAGCCAAATGCTCCTGGCTTTAAGATTTATCAGCATTATTAAATTAAACACGCTTCATGCTCCAGTGAGCGGGAAAGCTACATTGGCCTTTTCTTAATCATACTAGTGAAAGGTAAGTCTTTTATATAGGGGTTCGTAAGCTCAATGGAAATGATGGGAACAATAGAGCCGAGGCATTTACCGTGGGCGTGTGCCTCCCCCCACAGCCCTCATTCTTCACAGACAAAGAGCTGGGAAAAATTATCCCCCAAACGCCATTTTGAGCATTTCAGAGCATTCCCTGCCTGGAGAGAGACCCATCTCGGACCCTTCCTCTTCACCGTCATCTTCTGCCTAGTTCACAGCAGCTTTGAAATGGCTTCTTTGTCCATCTACTTGAAAGCCCTGAGGACAACATTACATCCAGTCCAATGGATAGAGTAGATCCAGAGCCCAACTCCAACCCAGTGCAAAGCAGGTGCAGCCCTGCAGAGGTCAAAGACACAGCATTAGGAGACAGAAGTGTCAAGTTTGGCCCCAAAATGGAAGTTGCACAGCAAGACAAGCAAGGCTCTGCCGAGCATCATGCCTGGGCAACTGCAGGTGGAGAACTGGAGCAGCATCCTCCCACGCACGGCCATCATGGGGAGCAGCCAAATGTCTTTGCACTGCAGCGAGGGGAGCTCTGCAGGGTGGGGAGCACAGTGCCCAGTGCTGATCTGCCCCAATACAGCCAGGTAATGTCTTTCCAAAGGATGAACCCATTGCAGAATAAATAGGCCTTTCAAATGCAGCTGCCTTTTGGGAGAGTGCTCCGAGGAGGCATCATCAGTACTCAGAGCAATCTGGTTCTTCCCTCTCCCTTGGTTTTGAGATTAAATATATTAAATTCCAGAAAATTTCCTTAATCTATCAGGAATTCCTTATGTCTGAAAAAGCAGCCCAGGCACCAATGACCAAGGAGAAGAAGAAGAGGAAGGAAAATGGAAACTGAGAACAGCAGAAAGACTCCTCTTCCCCACACATGAACATCCACGCTCCGATTTTTCTCCTTTCTAGTTTTTTAGAGGTTGGAGTGATTGCCTAAGCTAGTGCTTTTGCGTTTATGTTTACTGATACCTCACAAATACTGACAGTTTCCTAAAATTTGAGCAAAACCTTCTAATTAGGGGAATTACGAACACCATGTATTAAATTAATTCAATATCATGATCATCTCCCAGATGGGAGACAGCACGTGAAACAGAATAGGGGGAGGGAGACCGAGCTCTGGGCTGGACTTTGTTCTCCAGCCTGGTTTCCAAACGGGAGCTGGACAAGCAGATGCTGGGATCCCTGCAGCCCCCTCTGGATGGCCCATAGCAGGGGGCTCGGCTGAGCTCGGGCAGAGCCAGTGTCCCTGCAGGGGCTGGGAGACATCGCTGGCTCCACGCTTGCTGAAGCCAGCCCTCCTCCTCCTCCTCTTCCTCCTCCCATGCATCCACTTGGGCTCCCCGGGCACGTTAGCCACGCGTCAGCGAGTCCTGCGGCACAGCTCCAGCAAACGCTGCCTACGCCTCCTTTACAAATGCCCATCGGAGAGCCAAGGCATCTGCTGCCAGTACTGGGGGGCGGCTCCCCTGAGACAGCCCCCACTGCCCCGAGACACGGCAGCAGCCGCCTGCATTTCAGAGAAGGTGGTTGAGGCACTCGTAAATGAGCTTTCATCACAAAACTGTTCCTCTTGCTTTGGCACTAGCATTGCTACTGCCTGCAGACCTCAGCTCCAGAGGAAGGGCCTTCCTTATCTGCACTACGGTCACCCTGGGATGGACGGTCTTGCCAGAAGACAGACAAGCAAGATAGAGTTTATTTGGTAGAGCTTGTCATGGAATATTCTCATCAGCATTACAGAGATCAAATTTCATTGTTTCAGCTAGTTATTTGTTTTGGGGGACAGCAATATTTTGTTCAAGCTCTCCAAAAACAAACAGAGAGGACAACTCAGTGCAAAAATGTCCCACAGGCATAATCCACCCCCTCCCTGAAAGGTTTGGATGGGAAGTTCACAGGCACTGCCAAGCAAACTCAAAGAAAAAAATCTCTGTCACCCCCCTCACCCATCACACAGCCTCCAGAAAATCACACATTCTTGACAGGTTTGGTCAGTGCAGGATAAACTCCAACACCTTACCGCCCTGTTGACCAGGAGCCCTTGCCGACCTGTGCAGGTAAAGAGCAGGGCGCCTGGGGCACCGGTCTGTATGGGGATGCTGTGCTACCGGCCCAGAGGACCACCCCCAAGACCCTTCCCTGGGGTATCTTGGCGGTTGCTCAATGGCAATACCACCCTGAAAAAGATCCAACACACTTGCCAGGCCCTTTGGTGTTTCAGGAGCCCCACCAGCACAAGGCCAGGTGTTGAAGATGACCACAAAGTTGCAGACAACCATCGCAATACACCAAAGCATGGCCCAGATTTCTAGCGTGGTTGGCAGACTTTCATGTTGGGGATTAACATCTTGGCCAGAAAGTCCATCACTCAAGACAACATTTTCCACTGCGAGGAAGGAAAAGTTTAAACACCTCTGACCTCTCAATATGCCCTTCACAAAGCTCAGACCAGCATTTTCTGACCCTTGGAAAATGGAATATGTGCTAAATGTAGAGAAAAGGAGGGGAATCCAGAAAAGAAGCTGCTTTTCCAACATTTTACGCTTTCTAGCTTGCTTTCCCAAGGAGCACTGCCTGCCCACCTGCGTAAGCCGGAGCTCTCTCCCCACTCATCCCCTGGTGACTTGATCCTGCCATTAAGTCCTAATCCGGCGATTTTCAGCATTGCATTTTAGCGGCTGGGAAGCACTGCGATGCAGCCAGCTCAGGATTATGACGACAACGCAGTCTGGCCAGGTCAGGACGGGGGTGGAAGGAGAAAAAACGCTACAGCAGAAAACCAAAGTCAAGCATTCCCTTAAACCCAGACTGCAAATGGAAACGCATCAGCCACCGGCAGGCTTCAGCTGTCAGAAGATGAAGCTGTGAGAGGACAGTAGCACCACCTACATGAGTGACACCAAATGGAATTTTGCAATAAAGCAGCATTTCCAGCTGCTGCCATTTTCCAGAGGCCGTAGTCACTTTGGTTGACCTTTCCTCCAGCTTCAGAGGAAATATTTTAGATACCTCTAAACAAAAAAGAAACAAAAAGATGCCCCATGCTGCCTCAGTATACCAGCCAGCAGTATATCCCTGCTTCTTACCTGCCCTTGATCTTTCCAGTCATCAGAGGAGACAAATGTCCCTGCTCTTGCCCTCACAGCAGGCATCTCTGGAGGCTTCATTCTCAGTCACCTGCTCCCATTTCTCTGCTCTCCTCTGGGTGAGATGTCTCCACTTATGGCCCAGGATGTCACTCCTTGGCTCCTGATGAGCAATTATAACCCGCCTTCCCCTCCCTGCTTGTGTGCACCACGAGGCTCTTCCAATCTCACTCACCTCTATGCCAGTAACCACAGTCACTATTGTGGGGATGCAAATGAGCCTTCTTCTGGACCCTCTGCTCCCTCCCTTCCCCTCTCTGCTCTTCTGGCTTCTCTGCCCACAAATTCAGTGCCAGGGCCATCAGAGCAAGCTCTCCTGCTGCCTCGTTTGCTGCCTTCCTGCCTCAGGTGGTCTTGTAACTCCTGCTTTTCCCACCAACCTCTCTGTTGGCTGCAACTCTTGGGAGCTCTTCTCTGTTTCCTAAACAATCATTTCCTACCACCCTTCACATCAGCATGGCTTTCTCCCCAGATCCTTTGCCCTCTAGAGAGCAGGGCTGGTTTTCCTGGGACCTTCAGGGAGAAATACTGGCTCTAGATACTGGTACTAGCTAGAGTTCAGGAGCAACTAGTATGATGACCCATAGCTCCAGCCCTGTCACACTGTGGTGGGCTCAGCCACATCCCAGCCAGACACACACCTCTGCGCTCAGACCAGCCCAAATCTGTGCTAAGCCTGCTCTCCCTTCCAGGAAATTCTCAGCTGCTTTCTGGGGTTTCTTCTTCATCTGGTGCACCCACAAGCTGTTATCAGGCTGCTCATCCTGCTTTGAGTGTTGACCACACCAGCCTCATTTGCCCCTGGTGAACCCACCTTACATTTGTAGTTTTTCAGTGGGGTTTCACACATTTCAGAGTGATTTCTGATCTGATGGATAAACCAAGAGGAATAGAAATGCAGCATCACATACGTCCAGCACAGGCCAGGAAAGCTGGCAAGTCTCTACAACAAAGAGCATCACTAACCCCTCGCTCCAGCCTGTGGACACCGGAAACCTATGGAGGGATGTCCAGTGAGAGTCCCGGCTCATCCTCTGAGCACTGTATGGTTCATCACAGCCTACTGCACTTCAACAGTTAACCAAGACCAGCAGCACCTGCCCACAGAAGGGCAACCTTGGCAGGGCTGGTGCATGGATGTGCAATCACGTGTGAAATCAGAATCGGGCCCCGCATGTCAGATGATGTTAGTCTCTGCTGTCTCTAAGGCAAGCCCAGTCCGAGCAGAATGACTGGTTTTGTCGCAATGGCGGTGCTGTTATCATGATCTTTTGTGTGGAGGCTAGCAAACAAAGCTGCAGCTTTTCCCTACCAGTCTCCCCAGGATGAAGGTCTTGAACATCATTTCATTCCATGTGACAGGACAGCAGGATGATAGCACCTACCTCTTGCCTTGATACATATGCAGGAGACAAAACTTGGAGGCTTAAGTTGATTACCAGGTTTAGAGGAAATTTAGGTAGCCATACCTGAGATATGTATCTGCAGAGATCTATAGGATGCAGAATTCCCATTCATTCACATGAGCTACTGCTGTGTTGCAAGCAGAGGCTGGACACACAACTGTGAGGGAAATTCAATGCAGTAGGAGCAGGCTGTTAGATGTCCTTGTGCAAGCCAGAAAACCCTGTCTGGGCTGGTTTCAGGGCTCTTTGAGTGTGGGACCCTGAGCAAAATCAGTGACTTGAACCAGTTAAACCACCACCGTGACAAGCTGAGATAACCCTGCTAGGAATAATAATCTTAGAATTTGCTTAATTTTGTAGTGAATTAAAGCTGCTTTTGGAAAGCTGGAGTGAGGGGTGGGTGGGAACAACACACATATTCAGCCAGTTCAAATTTGAACAATTTGTGAATAAAAATAGTATTTTCAGTGAATGTCAGACTGCTTAAGTACATCAGAAATTTCACCTCATGAGGTGATGAGAGGCAATGCTCTTTGCACTGCTCAGTTGGGTCCATTATGACTTAGTGACCAAGAGCATCCTCAGATGTTTGTGAGCCTTTAGCAAGTGCTAGGTGGACTCAAGATCCCCTGTGCTGAGAAAATAACACTTCCTGGGATAAGGAAGGTCACTCTGTCTCCTTTGGTCTGCCAGCTGATTAAAGAACATAAAAAATGATCCATCACAGTTTTTTTCCTGAAACACTGGCTGTCCCTCCATGCTCAAGCCAATGTTTTGGAAAGGCTGGGAGTGAGGGCCCCTGAGGAGCTGCTGATGGACCAGCAAGGACCAAGCGTTGGCTTGGTCTCTGCTCAGCCCAGGTGCCCTGGTCACCTCAGGAAGGCAGAGCCAGCAGCACTGCATTGCACCCCCAGCCTGGACCCTGCCACAGGGCTCAGCACTGCAGAGAGGGGCAGATTCTGCTGCAGCATCCAAGCAACACGAAAAAATCCCAAAGCTTTCATGAATTAGCTGAAACAGCACCACCTTGCACTGCGGAACTGGGAAGATGACTCCTTCAGTGCCATGCTCCACACTTGCACCCCTGAACATGCAGTGGAACATGGGAAACACCACCAGCAGTGCTGCAGAGGGCGGCTGGACCGAGCCACTGGAGAATGGAGAAACTCGTGTGACGTGAAGGGAGCCGGGGCAGCTCCTCCAGCATTTCTGCAAGCACCGGCAATAAACACCCCCTGGGATAAGCCTTCACAGAGCGGGGAAATGCCCTAACTGGTAGCACTGGGGTGGCACTAACGAGGCTGTTAATACTGTCCTAGGTGGCTTTGTCCTGAAAGAGCCAGAGAAGCCTGGGGGCTGATGAAACCATTTGAAGATGGCTGGGCAATGCTCTAAACACCCCCCCCGGAACATTTATTCTGGCGGTCCTGTTAAACTGCCAGGTGACAACTCAGGTGGGGGACAGCAGAGAAAAAAGCCAAAGCGAGCTTGGCAAAGGGGAGAAAGTAAGATGCAGTTCAGCAAGGCAAAGTACTGAGCTTGGCTCTGTGCAGTTAAGTGCACAGAAACAGAGGAAGATCTCCCCATCCACCTGAAAACGGCTGAGAGCAACAACTCAACTTGCAGGATCTGCAGAAGGAAACCAAGAATGATGAGGTGGATCTTCACAGGAGATCCAGCCAGCAGAGAGCAACCCCAGATCCCTGGGGCCCACTGGGAAGGGCTGGAGGACCCAAGACTCTGCAGGACAGGGGAGTGGTGGGAGACAGGGCAACGGTCTTGAGTGAGTGGCTTAAACTGCAGTGAAGAAGATCCAGGTCAGGCACTGGAAAAGAGCTTCCCCACAGGCATGTGCTGTTGGTGACAATGTCATTCTGCCAGTTATCATTGTTTAAATCTTGCAGACATTTGTGTATTTGCAAATGAAGGTCATCTCTCTTGGACAACTACACTTATAACCTTGACACTGAGCTACGCCCAGGGTTGGTCATGCTTCAGGAGTGCACTCAATTTAGGCTTTCCCCCCCGCAGCCAGAGGTTAAGGAACAGGAACCAGGAGACTCCGCCTCACACCAGGAGATGTCTCAACGGATGCCCCAGGGATGCTCTGCCAGGGCCGTGCATCAGTGCCAAAGGACCCGTGTCTTGCCCAAAGGATGCCAGGGCAGCCAGCTTTGGAAACGCATCCCTCCGGAGATCGAGGGGTGAGACAATCAGATAGCAGTCCCCTATGTGCCAGTTTTCACATGTCATTTTTCGGGGGAAGGCCAAAGGACACCCAAAAAAGGATGCTCATGGCCATAGGTCCATGCCAGCTGCTCATAAAGGAGGAGAAACCACAGGGAACGGTGTGGACCTCGGAGGACAAGAGGTTTGTCCTCCAGCAGCCTGGAAATAAGAAGGCACAGCTCTGCAAAGAGCTCCAGGCACATTCCTGGCATCCTTTTAACTGGGGGGGCAGCTGAGAGGAGGGCACCTCTGGGGGCTCAGGAAAGCAGAAAGCAACGGGCACATTTATCCAGCTGCTGTGCCAGAGACTGCACAGCCTTAAACATAACGTCAAGGGGGTAACTCAGTTCTCACCTAAAAGAGCTGAATGGGCTTAACCAACACAAGACTTTTGCCCATGCTGTTTCTACGCCGCTGCTGCACGGATGCATGCATGGCCACAACAACTGTAGAGCAGGCACCAAACCCCACCACCACTATTTTTATTGATCCAGCCACCAGGGACGTGGCCTCCTGTCCCCTCATCCCTCTCTCCACCTTGCCCCTTCATGTCGCACACCCTTTCAGGCATCCTGGAGAGCTGGGGCTGGCAGGCATCCGCTTCCAGTGCCTCCTCCGAAACAGATAAGGATGCAACCAGGAGCATCTCCCCACAGCTCAGAGGAGCAGGCATCCCATGGCCCCCGCCATCTATGACCCCCCTCATTCCCCTCCTCCAGAGCCTGCTGGCTGCCCTGGCTTTAATCCTGCAGGCAGCATCATCCCAGTAATTTCCCTCCGTTTTCAATCTACTGATCTGGGGGCAGTTCACAAATCTCTTCATCCCGAGAGCAAAGCAATCTACTGCCTCATCCCACCGCCATTTCTCTCTCTCTAATCCCTGGAAACAGGGATGAGGCTTGCAGCACGTGGGCTGCCCTGGAGGGGTCTGTCCAGGTGCCACTGGACAGACAGACCAACCCGGAGCAAACAGGGGCAAACAGGAGGTGCCAGGTCAAGACAGGCAAGGAGCCTGTTATTTTGACCATGCTCAGTCTACAAAACCCAACTGATTTATCTGACTTTTTTTTTTTTTTTTAAAGTAGATGGCAGTCCAATGCCCCACTGTGCAGGACGAAAGATGGGGGGGGATGGGGCTGCTCTCATGAATGCCACCAAACTTCTCAAAGCACCTGGGGCAGGTCCTAGCTCCTCCTGATCCAGGAATGGGGTAACAGGCAGGTCTTCCCATTCCACCCCACCATGCTGGGGACATAAGGCACAGACTGGGTACAGCATCATTCTGCTGGTCCCGTCCACGCAAAATGCATGGGGACCAAGCGAGACTGGTGGGGGAGCCACGACCAGCCTGGCCCCATAAATCTCAGCTCCTCTGGGCTCAGGGCTGGATCCACTGCTCTGCCTGTGCTGTTTCTCCACAAGCCTAAACCTGTGACTTTCACCCTGGCCACAAATGCTCTTTAGGAAGGGGAGACTGATGGAAGACATGGGAAGGGAGACCCTTAGGGTCTCTCCCTGCCCTGGAGAAGCAACCTGGCATCACTCGGTCAGGACCGAGCAGATCAGTCGGGATGCAGCACTAACCCCATCCTTCCTTTTTGAAGCATCCATTTGCACGGGGCTGGAGAAGGCAGGGGGTGAGTCCATGCTTGGCGGCCACCACAAGGCCATGTCCTGCCTGACGCTGCCCGCAGATGAAAGCAGCATGAGGAAGGAGGATGCAGGGGTGGCATGTGACAAAGGCGTCCGGCGGCCACGCCGGCAGTGGAGCCGGGCTGCATGGCCCCCGTCCCACACTCAGCAGTGGTGGCTCTCCCCAGGTTCGGCTGGCGAGGAGGAGGACGGGGCCCTCGGCAGCCGGGGGTGGATCGCCACCGCGCTGTGCTCAGACCCTGACAGCAGGCTCCAAAACTGTCACTCCCGATCTGTTTTCACTTCAGCTAAACCTCAACCTCGATTAAAATCAAGGAGAGCCGCCTTCTCCTCTCTCCTCCCCGTGGTAGGTCCTCTGTAACCTCGGGTCTAAACACTGAGCAAAACGCACCGGCGAGGGGATCGGTGAATTTGCTTGGCTGGGAATCAGGGCTGCTGGGGAAGGGGCCACGACCACCCCTATCCCCAAACCTGACCCTGGCTGCGAGGGCATGGCTGCTGCAGCGGTCCCATCCCCACGGGGCTGCGGGTCTCTGCCGAAATCCAGGGTGGGATGCGCCACCGACACCCTGACCTGCCTCTGCCACGGGTGATACCCCAGCAGCTCCAGCGGACAGTGCATCCATGGGGTGGAGCAAGTCTGGTGCCAGCAGGGTGCCCTGCACTGGCACCCGCTGCCCGCTACCCAGCTCATTTAGCAAAGCCTAAATAAAATAAAGAATTAAACCAGATACATGTGTGTGCACAATCGCAGCACCAGGATGGATGCATTCAGTGAGAAGCTGAAAAAAGCTCACTACAGGGATGGGGACAGCCTTCACCCACGAGGGGAGCATTTAAATTCACTTTCCATTTCAGCTGGCCAAAAAGCAGCTGCAGAGGCCTGGCAAACTCAAGCCACGCAGGCTGCCACCCACCCTCGCACTGCAGGAATGGGGGCTCAATGCCAGAGGTGCCACCCTGCGGAGCATGTCCCGGGGCTGGGAAAGCATCCTCTGCTTCACCAAGAGCAGGCACATCATTTCGCTACAGATCGGAGCTGGGGCTGCAAGTGCTCTGCCGCCAGCGGGATCAAGCTCGTCCCCGTGTGCCAGGCGTGAGCACCCCTGGCACTGGGAGCCACGCTGGCCAGCAGCGTGCCACCGGCAAGGTGCCCTCTCTGCTTGCTGCACAGCAAACACCCATTTTCCAAGCGGGTGTCTGACTTGGAGGAAAAAAATAGTCATCACCTGAGAAAAGCGGTCCTGGGACTACCAAACCAGGGAAGGTAGAAGCATCATCGGTAGTTACCCAGAAGGGCAGCCTGCAAGGTGGTGAGCATCTCCCTGTGCAGGCGCCTGGGTCCCCTCCGCTTCCACCTCACATCAGTGCTGGCCACCGCAGAGGTGGTTTTCTTGGTCTGCTCCGCACACCCCATGCCACTGATTCTAACAGCATTCTTATTTTCTGATCCTGTGTACTAAAATCCCACAGCTTCTCTAATGCATTTTGAAGGCAGAATTTGCACCTATTGCAATATGAACATTAAAATAATGCTGAAACCACTTAAAGAAGTTTTTTTTTCCCTTAGTCTTGATCAGTAGCCTTTTTTTCCCATCCCAAAATGATCAGTTTTCTTCAGAAAGAAATGTACTCTTAATTCAGCAAGATTAAAAGAACATTTTTTACAGTTATTTCTCAGGAAGAAAGAGTTCCAAATTTGCTTTTGTATCTGAGAATACTAAAAATGTTTATAGAAATTAATCCATAAAAGAGGAGGGAAGTCTGAGATTAAGAGCTCCAGAAATATTAATGAATTATTTTGGAATTCCATATTAAAAGCAAAACCCCAGATATTAGAAAAAACTGCTGTTTTGCAGGGTTTGGTTTCTGTATCAAAATGCAGTCTAGCATCTGTCTTTGCATCTGTCAAAACAAAGGTCAATCATTTTATGGAAACTTAAACACAATGCCCTTGATCCACTGTTTCTGGTTTATTTTTAAGCCAGACGTGACTTCCGACTAAAAAAATAAGATTTTCTAATAAGGTTCACATTAAAATTACATTATCCCAGAAAACTCAGATTACAACAAAAATACATCTGAGAACATTTTCCCTTTATAATAAGAAGACGATATTTTGGGATTGATTTCAACAGCATTTAAGTCCTCTATAACCTTTGCAACTAATATTTCACTTTTCTACTTACAAAGCAATGGTGTAACCAAAGAAAATGCAACAGAAACGTGATGATATCAGAAATAATTTAGCCACCCTGAGTAAAATGGGTATCTAAAGGCAAACTGAAAAGAAAACAAAGCCAGCCTCATAATAAAAGGTATTCGTCTCTCCAAATCAAATTTCCCTGGCACAAGTTAAAAAAAAATAATGGAAATAGAACTAAAAGGTAAAAATTAAATCAAACAGGTTTGGGGGTTTTATTACGTTGCCAGGCTAAGACGTGATTAACATCTATGTTATTTTAGTACCAATTTCTTTAAGACAATTTGATTTGTGGTATTCCCACCCGAGCGCATACATAAATGACACTGTCCAAAGCCTGCACTGTAAATCAGGCAAATTAGGAATGGCTGAATATTCTGGTTAATGCAGAGATGGATGTTTCCCTATCGAGGGATACAATCTTTGGTATTAGCCACAAGACACAGGTGAAACTGAATTTTATCATAATAATGCACAAACTATAAAAGAGAACAACAATTTTCAAAACAAATTTGCAAAATTATTTTGCAAGTATCTTATAGGACAGATTTGAGGAGCAGCCGTTAACTGAAGCTAACCCTCTTGCTCACACACCTATTTCTCCCATAATCCCACCTCCCTCCGACACGGACTTAAATTTCCTCTATAAAAGATTCACTTAAGACGGCTCTTAAGCATTCAAAGCTCTTCTAACCCATACTGGAGCACCAGACCCGACTCATTTCATGATTCTTCCCTAATTTTCATCGGTAGGAAAAGTTGCACGCAGCAGGTGGTCTTCCACCAACACAATCTTTTAAATCTTCTTACCTTCCCCAAAGAGCCGCTTTAGTGCCGATTTGGCGTGAGGGGGGTCCAGACAGATGGCCAGTCTTTTCACGTTTGGAAAGGATGAAAAATGCTACGGCGGAAAAAAAATCCCAGTGATTTTTTTCGCCGTACAGCGCAGAGGGCTCCGAACCTCATTGGCCCTGGGAGGTCCACCACGTGGCATGGAATGAAGACCACGTGACCTATTTTCTCCCAAATCCCTTGGTTTGCTGGAAAGGGGGTTGCACCCACGGCTGATGTTCTTGTCATTTCAGCGGGCTTTGATTTTTTTTTTTTTTTTTAAAGGCCACTGAGCAAATCAGGTTGCCTCGAGGCGATGAGGGTGAACCAGCCAATGCTTTCAACATAAAGGAGAAAGGAGCTCGGGTACGAGATGAGTACCAGGGTGCTGCCTGTGTACAGGGGGAAATTTGGAGATGCTGTACCAGGGTACGGGCAGAGCACTGCCTGCCTACTCGCTCCAGGGATGGAGCCACCGGGAGGGAGAGGAGGGCGTACAGCAACGCACATTTGGCTGCTGGCAATGGGCTGTGCTAAACCCTCCATCTCAGAGGCAGCAGCAGCAGAGGGAAGGACCAGGCTGAAGCCCTGACAGAGCTTGGAGGAAGAGGATGTGCTACAACTGCTCCATCACCAAAAAAAGATTATTCTGTGCCCCCATGTTGCTCCTGACCCCTCCCAGGCTGATCCCATCCTCTGCTGCCCTCCCAGCTAATGGATGGTGGTTGCACCAACCAACTGCTCCAAGAGACAAGAAGTCTCTTGCTCTGGAGGCAGAGGGTCTACTGAAACTGCTTTCTTTAGAAGAAGGACCTACTGCAACAGAGGGAGCGTGGCACGCTCCAGGTGGGCATCGCCTGCTCCCACCACCGCATGGCCACGCCAGACTCAAAGGGCATTTCAAAATGTCGCCCCCTAGACACTTGCCAAACCTAAAATGCAGCACAACTGTGGGGATGTTCTGCCCCAGAAGGGTCCCCAAGGCCTCATGGAGCAAGGCAAGACAAGCCACAGCTCCCAGCATCTGACTTTGACTGGTGCTGGGGGTCCCTCCTTGCCCCAGCTTTGTATTTCCCAGGGGACAGCAGCTCTGAGCCACCACATCCCAGCCAGCCATGGTCCACAGGCCAAGCAGCTCCTGGCCTTCCCTCAGCAGCTGCAGATACCAGCCTGTCCATGTCAGGTACTCAGTTTGGGGAAGGGAAAAGGAATTTTTGGAGCCCAAGACATCTTCTTGTTTTTCCCATCAAAGCTCAAGCCCCTAGGTCACGCCAGTCAGAAGCTGCATTTTTCTGGCAACCTGACTCTCCACCTGGCAAATCCCTCGGCTGTGCCATCTTGTCGTGCCAGTGATACGCCTGTTCATCACCCCTGCCAATGGAAAGCCCCAAGCAAATCTACCTCTGGCGTCTGCCCTTGAATTTCAGTGATGTTACTTCTGCAGAGCAGCTGTCCCCAGCCATCCTATCATCCAAGGGCTTGAGCCCTTCTTATCTAAAAGTAACAGCTAAGGCTCCTTGAAGAACCAGCCGAGCTTGGGCTTTGGTGAAAAAGCACAACTCTGGCCACCTCCATGCCTTCTTGGCATCACCACCATGTCCTGACCCAGCACTCAGCCCAGCTGCTGGCTCTCCCTTACGGCTGTTCTACGCATGGCTCCACACAGGGACGGGAAGCATCAGGAGCACAGTCCCTATTTCCAGGTCCTTTCTGAGGCTGGACTGTCTCACCACACTGTTATCAAAGACAGAAGTACAGCCATAAAATGCCCCAAATAGTGTAGAGAAGTGCAGGGTTTCACCTGAAATCCTCTCTAGCTTGGAAAGTCACAGTTCTCCAGCCACAATGCAGACAATGGAGCATTTTAGACCAATAAATACAAGCCAAGGGAGAAACTTGCCACACTCAAATGCAAACTACGAACACAGCCAAAAGTGCTCAGCTCTCTGCTTTCCCCTCAGGCGCTTTGAGGTGGCCAATGTGCAAAGGGAGAGAAGAAACCCCCCCACCTTCCAGCCCTGCAGCTCCCCGTTCACAGCCCACTCATCCTTCCCCAATGATGCCCAGCTAAATCTCGTTCCTGAGTAATCTTCTGAATAATTATATAATAGAGAGGCAGGCGGAGAAATAATTTTAGGCCACTGTCAATAGAAAGCAAGCTGGATTAAAAGATCAGAACAAGCAATACTTAGATTAAAATGGTTTGTTATTTTCAGCTGCAGAAAATCTGTGGCTAAAGCATGGAAGATGTTGAGGGAAGGCACATCATCTTTCTTTCCCCAAAACCAAGCTTTCTACATATTAGCCAAGGCAAGTTCTAAGTTTCCAACCTATGCTCAGGTTTTGTTTCCCAATGGGTCTAAAAAATACTATTTGCCAGTTCATATGGCATTCTATCTAAAGATTTAAGAGCAGCACGGAGATGTTTCAAGTTACACTTTCGCCCTGCAAGCCGAGTCCAAATTAAACACCATCAACGCATCACTGCTTGTTAAGACATCAGAACCCCTGAGTCAGGAGAATCAGCGGCAGACAACTTCATCACCTATGAGAAATGTGCCTCCTGGCACACAGCATGTGCTTTATTGGTACCAACGCCTTTGCCTTTAGCATGTGCCTCCCCGCACCTTCGAGCTGATGGCAGGCAGACACCAGGCTTACTGGCAGCAGAGAGGCAGCTGGGGCTGGGAGAAGCCCATCAGACAGCGGGCCAGCTCTCTGCAGGCACCTATATGGTATCTCCCTGGCCCCCAGCAAGGTCAGTGGCATGGGGTGCTACACCAGGCCCCACTCTGACTGATTGCTTTGGAAAGGCGTGAAGGGGAGGAACGAAAAAAATGGTGAGAAAGGGACCTGATGCTGGGGGTTGAGCTCTCCGCAGGGCACGGCACTCATCAGCTGCATCCCGGATCAATGCCGCTAGCTTTGCTCGTTCACCTTCAAGTTCAGATTAAGCAGAAGGGTCAAACTGGGAAATCGTTTGCCACTGGCAGGCATGTCCCCACCACCACCCCGCAGCCTTGTGTCGCAGCCTTTTCCCCTTGCTGGCATGGACGCTTCCCACCTGAGCACCTTGCTAACCCCAGAGCATCTCCTAGCCCCCAGCATCAGCAGTGACCACTTGTTGCATTGCCTGGATGTGAGAGAGAGCAGCAGCACTTTCCCAGTGCCAAATGTTCACCAAAAAAAGAGTCCTCTTCCAGGTGTCCCTCGCACCTGTATTTTTTCTATAGAATAGTCATGATACTACACACGCAGGACCAGCTCTGAGTTCAAAGGATGATATCCCAAGGGCCAAGAGGTCCGAGAGACAGCCTTGAAGAGGGCTTAGCATTTAAAATGAAAACCACACCTTGCTTTGCATTTTGAGCCAGAAGCTGGTGGCTTGCACAGAGCTGGGCACCAGGCTCCTCTCCTGCCTGAGGATGTGGGAGAGGGGCCGGGGTACAGGCCTGGGAGAAGGGATGGGATGTTGGACAGGGAGCGTGGGAAGGCAGAGAAATGAGGTCGGAGACCTTCCTGCAGGGAGGTAGGAGCTGTGGGATGTCGTGATGTTCATCCAAATGATGCTTTAATAACCATTTATTGCAGAAAACTGTCTTCACTAAAGCCAGAGAATAAAACACACTGCCTGGACAGACTGGACTTATAAGCGCTTGTAGGAGGACAGTTTAGGAACTTGGTCTCAGGCTGGACACTAAGCTCCCCCAGCAAGGACATGTCCCAGTTTTTCTGGGACTGGTGATGGGGATCCCTTCCCCAAGACCTGCCGTGCTCAAAGAGATGCCATCAAGCCGGGAAGAGGCAGGGCCCTTTAGGGATGCACTCTCAAGTGGCATCAGCTCATGGCCTGCAGGCCACTAGCAGGAAAGACAAAGCTGCCCTCCACCCCCGCAAGAAAACCTCTACAGATGGATGGGTTTCTAAGAGGCTGCCCATAGCACACAGGAGCTGCAGATGATCATGGACCTCAGATGATGCATGCTCAGGACCAGGTATAACCAGTACCCACCACCACTTCACCAGTGACCATGGACAAGCCTCCTCGCAGGTTTTCGGGCAAGTTCTACCCTTGCTGCACCTCACTGGGTCACCTGCAGCTCCTCTGAGAAACCTCCATCCCCTTATCCGAAATGCACCATCTTGTTGCAGGTATAGGGTGTTGCTCTGCCCAGTCTCTCTCAGGGTTTTACGGGCAGAAAACAGGGATTAGCGACACTTTTAAAAGGAAAGGCAGAGAAGAGAGGTGGATTTGTCTGTCGCTACAACATTTCTGCTTTATGGAGCTGTCTTCTCACTCGGAGACGCACGTCCTCCTCTTCACTAATGGAAAATGTTGCCCCGCCGTCCATTTGTGATAGTCAATGCCTGGGACAACACGATGGCCCCAGGCCAAAGCAGATCTATTTTAGTCACAAAAGCAGAGTAGCTGATGAAAATGACCCTGTCTATGCTTCCCAGCTTCACTCTTTAGGTGGTTTTAATGGACCCCTGTGACCAGCGTGGTGGAAAGCAGGCAGCCGAGTGCAACGAGGGCAGAGGCGGCAGGACGGGAGACCAGCACGGATGCATGACTGCACTGGCCCCTTTGCAGAGAGAGGCCCCAGCAGCAAAACACACCTCTCACAGAAGCCCTGCTAGCAGGATTGCACTGTGCAGGGAGCAAAACCTCTTCCTTTTTTTGCCCACGCTACAGCATTGCCCCTCACACCGAGCCAGATCCCTGCGGTGCAGCAATACCTCTCTCTGCAGAGCCCAACCACAGCCTCCCTGCAGGCGTTTTATAGCCTAAGGGAGATGGCGGTGCAGCTGCAAAGACCCCTAGGATTTGGAAAGGGACCGAGCTTGCCTTACCTTACCCTGCAGGCTGGCCTCGAGCTCCAGAGCGATTCCTCGGAGGGTCCGGTTGCACCGGAAAAGGGCATGCTGAGCGCGGGGCGGAAACCAGCAGCCCGCAGCACGAGCCTGCAGACCAGGACATGGCAGAGGTTAGGCACAGTGCAGAGGAAGGAAGCAGCCGATGGCTGCTTACCGTCCAGGAAAAATGAATTTCAGAGAGAAATAAAACATGCTTTGGGGTGGTGGGGGTACAAAATGATTGGGAGCATCACCTCCGGGTTGTTTATGGGGCAGGCAGCAAAGCTGTGCCTCTATTTTTCTCTACATTCAGAGGAGGTTTGGGCAGGTTCTGCCCCAGCATCCATCAACCAAGGGAAGTCATCCAAAGAGCTGGGCTGTGGAGGAGGGGGTCCCTGGGACATGACCCCAGCAAGACCCCCAGGTGACCACAGCCCAGCAATCTGGCTGCAGGAACTGCCCCCACAGTGCAGAGGGGGCACAAGCCAGGGGTCTGCTTCATCCAGAAATCAAACCGCAATGGAAATAATCCAGCACGTTTCAGTGACATGGGCGCCGGGTTATTTTTATTGCTTTATTTTTGCTGCTGCTCCCAATAAGTTAACTGGGGCATGCATTACCCGTCAATAAAATCAATCGAGCAGCCTGAGCCGTTAATAAGCTGAGTGCCAGAGGGCAGAAAAACCTCTCCATTGCCCAAAATATTCTCTGGGCGGCGGGGTGGCTGAGCTGCAGGCCCCACTCATTGCTTGGGCTTGGCACTGCTCTTGATATGCCGGGGCAGCTTGTGTGTTATAAGGGGAAACCTTCCTCTTCCCGGTGACTCAGCAGCCACCGTGCTCGCCCTCACCGACCTGGGCCCAAGGGGTTGATGCTGCTGCCGTGGGAAGGAGCCCATGAGTGGGGGGGGAGTCCATGGGACCCCCTGAGGTCAGTCTTCAGTCCTGCCTGCTGCTCACAGCAGCATCAGCACTAAGATCAGAGCAGGTTGTCCAGGGCTTTATCCCTTTGGGACTTGAAAACCTCCAAGGATGGAGACGACACAGCCTCTTCTCTCAGCAACCAACTGTCCTCAGAATGAATGTTTTTTCCCTACAATACCCTATATGTCTCTCTGAATGGCAGCCATGTCCTCCAAGGTAGTGACTGCATCCCCAGCTGGTGTCACCTGCAAGCAAGACAGGTCCCAGGATGGACCCTGAGGAACTTCACTACTCTCCACTGAGCCTACACAAACAAAATAAATTTTAAATCTCACTGTCACAAATGTAACATCCTCCCCCACAGACTCTCAAAAGACAGAGAGGGAACAAAAAAACCCCACCAAATCCAAATAGCCAAAAAAATATTGGAAAGTATGGAAAACCTGAACTGCGACTCACCGTTGGAGGAGCAGCAGGGGCAGGTTGGGGATCCCGTGGGGCAGAGGGCTGGGGGTCAGCAGCAGAGGCAGCAGAGAAGGACCTGTAAGACAGCACAACATCTCAGCACCCCAGGGTGCCCGGCCAGCCCCCCTACCCAGGAACCTGCAAGAGCATCCTCCCAGCACTGCTGCCATGGCCGAGGGCAACCTGGGGAATGGGGAAGCACAAGGGCAAAACAGCCCTGAGCAGAGGAATCCTTGGTAATTTTTTATGCCAGTCAGCACAAACTTCTAGTCACTGATTCCAGTATTGAGAAAAAGAAGAGAACACCCTAACCGTGGCACCAGCTTCATCAAAATACACCTGAACAAGGAGGCTCAGACAAGGATTCAGGATGTGGGAAGGACAAGGGTTTGCAAGGAAACCCCCCCTCCTTCTCCCCAGCAGCAGTGCAGGCGCAAGCCCCTCCGCCCCAGCCCCACAGGCACATTCTGCCTCCCCACTGCCCACACGGACGCAGAGCAGCAACCCACAGCAACGCAGCCTGCGAGTTCCCAAGGAAAGAAACTTTTATTTGTCTTCCAGGTCATAGGTTTGAGTTTATCCCAAGACAAGGCTTAGCATTCAGGAAATGCGTCATTAAAGAATTTGTCAGCACTTTTCTTAATCAAATATTGGTCCACCTCCCAGCAGCTCTGCTTCTTGTTATGTTACAACACTTCCACCCTTAAAGCAACATGCTGCATGGTAAGATCCCAACCCCGACCCCGCAGTCTTGCACTGTGCACCACGTGCACACCCACGCACAGGAACTGCTGCTTCCAGCACAGCTTTTTCCTTTAAAATGTTTGGTGCAGATAGAATTGTAAGTCAGTCTCAAAAACTGCTATTTCTATGTCTTGCAGCCCCCGAGATGGACAAGAGCAGGTCTGCAAACCATGCAGAGGAGCTGCATGCTCGTCTAGCCACCTAACTCGTGTTCTCTGCTATTAAGGTGCAGGTCACCTCCAGGTACAGACACGCCTGTGTTTCCCAGAGGACTGGTGCCACGCTGGGGGCAACCTCATTCCCAGCACGGGTATGAGTGCACCTCAAGTAATCCAAAAGCTGCCTCCAAGCAGAAACCACAGCACTGCAAAGCACGTCTTGACCATGGCTGCTTTAAGCACCCCCCGACACGTCCTGTGGGGCTGTTTCTAGAAGACCTCTGCCGAGCCCAGCCATCCAGCAGCACCACCACGGCCAAAGAGGCACTGGCTGTGGCAGCTGCCCGTGTCCCCACATCACACAACAGCGGTATCTTGCTCATCAGCGACCAATGCAAGGCAGTCAGGAGTTGTCTTAAAAGGCAGCATCGCAAGCTATGGAAAAGCAACTTTTTGGTCTGCTGGTAGACTATCACCCTCACCATCATCTCCCAAATCCTCTCTTCAGCATGGCTAAAGCCCCCGCACCTTGTGTCTGCTCTGGCAGTGCAAGCAGAGGAGTCATTAATTTTTTTTCCTGGTTGTTCTCTCCAGTGAAACATGCATTGGTGCTGTGAGAAAGACACCAGCCAGCTTACCATGCCAAAAGCTTTCTATCTCCTGATCCATGGCAGTGGAGAGCACGGCTCCATCCCTGCATGGCCAGCTCACCCACTAGCTCTCATGGACCAGGTCCCATTAGCAAATTTGGTCAGCAATGCTCAGGAGGGGTCACCCAGGATGCTGAAGGAGTCACTTGTGAACAGCAGAGTGGCAGATGTGTCCAGATACCAGCAAAATCACATCTATTGCTCCCAGATAAAAGCACCTGAGGATGCAATGAATTCCAACGCGTTGATGTGGCCATTGCCTAAAAGTCAGCTTTTGTAGACCATGACACTTCAACATCCTTAACTCATCCCAGAGAGGCACCAAGCACCATGAGCAGCAGGAAGCACATGCAGGACAGCACTCCCCAGGGGTTCAGCAGCACCCTCAGCTTGATGCCACCCACGTGTACTGGAGGACTCAGCCACCTCATTCCAGAGGACTCAAAATTTCACAGCATTTAGTCTTGAGTGGGTAAGGAAGAATCATGGAGATGTGGCCAAACGTTCTCTGAAGAGGGTTTAACCATGTGGCATCAATAGGATGCAAAGGTGAACGAACTGTGTGCGGCTCCCTGCTTGTGCCCAGCTTTGGAGGTGAGCTGATGGGTACTTCCACGTGTCAGCAGGTCCTGTGCCTGGCCCCACGGGGCTGTGACAACTCCCCCACTTTTGCTCAGGCAGAGCAAGCTGGTGAGCACTGCTCTTGAGGACATCTGTGGGCGTCCAAAGCAGCACCTAGGCATAGGGGCTGCCCCTGGCACTGCCTTGGTGGGTGTCCGGAGCACCCCAGCTCACACGCTGCCCTGCTGCCTAGCCCAAACCAGCAGATCACACCAGGAATCATTTTTAAGGGCCCCTCAAAGCAAAGCTTGCTCAGGCAGACCCAGATTTTCAGCAGCCCTGCCCAGAGACCCCCCCGTCTCTGTGCCTACTCTGGGCTGGAGATGCAGAAGCAGCCCCCTCAGGACCCTGGCATGCTGCTCTATCCTACCATCTCAAATACCAGCAGGTCCTCCCATATCCCCTACTACATATCACCGCTCTCCCCCCAAAAAGCCTGCTCCAACACCCAGCCTGCCTCTCCTGCAAACTCAGCCAGCCAGGCTGGACTTCAGCTTCCCCTCACCTGCGAGTACTTGGCTTGTTTGTGCCCACAGGGCAACTTGCTTGCCCCTGTATTTCGGACCATGGGGCACCTGTGTGGGGTCCAAGGTCTGCAGAGAGCATGGAGAGCTTGCAGATGTCCTCTTGCTTTGCTGCAAGCCCCCAGGGAAAACTCAAGCTCCTTCGGAAAACATGCTGTGCAGCTGGTGAGGGATGCACCGGACAGGATGGGATGGGGATGTTCTCCTACCATACCACCAAATCCCTGAGCTATAGTACACCGTATAAACAGCAACCTCAGCAAGATGGCTCTGTCTGCATTGTCCCCCCAGGCTGCCAGCCCCCTTTGTGTTGGAGGGCACCCCGCATCACTGGGATCCGCTTTGTTCTGCTGCTTGGGGTTTCCAGTGCTGCCGCTCATCATGCAGGGGAGAGAACGATCCTCCCCTGACCTGTGTTCCCATCATCCGCCTTACTGGGCGTTTTATGCAGACAGAGGCAATGATTTTAATGTCCCAGTGAACAAGCTGTCGGGATGCATCAGCCTCAAAGGGCAGACTTCAGAGATGGCTTCTCCTCCCAGGCGCTGCCCGGGCAAGGAAAACCAAATCCAGCTCTGCACACACACACGCACACATGCCACGCGTGTGCCACCGGTGCCCGTTTTTTTCCAGCCTTTTAACAAAACATGCTTCAAAATCCCACTCCTGAAGAGGGGGAGGTAGTGAGCCCAAAGTAGGGGGGCCGTAGGTGAGCTGTCACCGGGGCGGCACGGCCACCAGGCAGGCGGAGTGGGCAGCCCCGCAGGCAGGAGCCGGCATGACGTGATGGGACCTGAGCGCTCTGAAATCGTCAAGAGTCTCTGCAGAGATGAGCTGAGAAAAGCCATGAGCAGAGCTGACATCTGCCCCCTGGGCGGGTACCTAATGAGCGGAGACATTGTCCATTTGGGGAGACGAGGTAAAGTTAAAAGGTTTCCGAGCTGACACCTGGCAGCCTCCATCGGTATTCCTGGCGAAACAGCAAGGGAAGGAGAGACGGGGGGCTGAAACCGGTCCCCCCCCAGGCTCTGCAGCAGTGGGTGAGCGGGACGGGGACAGTATTGGTGTCTCAGCATCTCGTCTCCACTGCCCGGAGCTCCCTCTTTGTGATTTTCTGCCACGTTAGAAGAGAAACTGGTGCTTTCTGAGAGCTGCCCCACCAGGAGCATCCCTGGGGGGCCAGTCTGGCAGGGTCCCACGTGGCCCCCTGCCTGCCGAAAAGGCAGTGGCATAGGGGGAGCATGTTCCTGGGTCCAGCGGCACACCAGACTTGCTCTTGGCTGGGATCCAGGCACAGGCAAAGACTCCTGTGTCCCGTGGTCCCCATAGCCTGGGAGCAGGACGACACTCGGCAAAGCCCAGGCCCCCGGCATCACCCGGCTGGCCCCCCCCGCCACTTCCACAAACCTAGTTCAGTCAGTCCCTATAAATCCAGCCTCCGTAAGCCCTCTTGTCATCAGCGCTTCCCTAACTTACCTCCAGCCTCTTTGCTACCCACCACCTTCAGCCGGTGCCTGGTGATGAGATGGGAGCGACAGAGTGGGAGAAGCGAGAGCCCCGTATCACCTCTATCACCTCCCGGTTTTCCTCTCCAGAAAACCCAACTCTAAAAGTGCTGGTGAGCCAGCAAACTCCCCCCATTTACCCCCAAAGCCCCGGCAGGCACGCTGTGGGTGCACCTGGGAAAGCCCGCACTGGGATGCTTTCCTCCCCACCTGCCTGCCGTCTTTCCCAAAGGCCAAGTGGGTTTTACAGGAAAATCATCTCCTTGGGACCATCCTGGATAGAAGGGGAGGTCCTCAAGCACCCTCAAGTCTTTCTACCAGCCAACAACAGCTTAAAAAGCTTGCCATTGCTCCACACAGTTTTCATCAGCTCCATCGACAAACACTCTCGGGTCTTGGGTCCCGCAAGCGGGATTTTCACCCATGTAGCTCCGGGGGTTTTTGCTCTTTCCCAAAAGATATAGCCAGAGGTCCCTAACCCGGGGTGCAGACTCAGGGGTGGCTTTGCCTGGGATGCCTGGGAGCGGAGACAGCAGCTGGGCTCCAGCCGCTCCTCCCTGGCACCCGCTGACCTGCTGGGCTTGAGCAGATGGAGCGGCTGCAAATCCCCCCGTAAGCCAGGGAAGGGGACTAATCTCCTAGAGGACAAATCAGTTGGCGAGCAGGGGAAGCTCGGCATTTTGCCTTTTCCTCCCTCTTCCGGCAAACAGCAGCAACATTCGGCATGCCTGGAGGGACCCCAGCATCCCCGAGGGAGGAGGAGGCAGTGCCGGGGGCTTGAGTGCCCAGTGGAGACCTGGTTTTGGGACAAGCAGACATTTCATTTAAGTCACAGCAAGATAAGCCTTAAGTGCCCCACACAGGGAGACACGGCAGCTGGTGTTCCCTTGGGGAAAACCACATCTGGTGAGTTTTTAAAACTTCCAGAGTGCTTCCCGGCCACAAGGGGCTGAGGATTCACTGCACATGAGAAGTCCTTGGTGGGCTTAGGAAGCCTTAGGAGCAACCACTGGGATGAGACAGACCATATGCAGTGGAATCCCTGGTCCTTCCTCACCTTTGGGGAAGGTCGGGGATTAGGTCCATTGGAGTGGGCTAGTTTAGGTCCTCAGGGTGGGATTTGGAAAGCCAAACATGCTCTCTCCAAAACCTAGACATGACTAAAAGGATTAGGAGTGATGTAACACACCAATGTCAAAGCACTTGAGCCAGAACCGAGCCCCAGCAGCAGATGCCACCAGCAGCTCCCTGGGACATCACCCATGGCCAAGCCCACTCATGCATTTCAGAAGGATGTTTCTGCCCAAAAGACCCCAGAGCAGAGGTCAGCCCAAGGAGACCCCAGGGTCTGCACATCCTGGTCCTGCTCCCGGGGCTGTTCGCAAGAAACCAACCCCCTCCTATTCATTTTCCTTCTGCTCCAGAGGCAACCGAGAGCAAGGTCAGCAAATTTGGTGCCATCCTCCGTTCTTCTGGGTTATTTTTTTTCCTTCCATCCTTTATCATCGCCCCTCTTCCCTTGCTTAAGGGCTGGCAAAACTACTCCTGCATTCTTGCAAGGGAGAAATGTCTCGCCAGATATCGTCAGCTGTGCTCGCAAAACTCTGGAGTGTTTTCTAGCCACGGCAGGGAGAGCTGTCAATGACAGGCACGTTAGTTCTCATAAACACTTGAAAGGAGGAGGCTGCAACCCAGGGCAAGGACGGAGACCGTACAGTCTGGGACACGTGGCATCTGGGCATGGTTTGCACCCTGGTCCTCTGATGGAGGAGCATGGATGGCCAGCAGAGCCTGGTGAAGCCCTGGCTGCGGTGTAACAGATATCAGCATGGCACAGCATCGCTTCTGCTGCTCGCCTGGGGAGCCAGACACCCAGCGCAGAACCCACATGCAAGGAAATGTCCTGGGAGAGGGAAGATGAGCTATCGTTGCGTGTCCCTGGGGACCACGGCCACCCAAGCTGTGCAGTAAAAACAGGCAACTTCAAGTCCCTCACTCATTTATTCCCTGGCCATGTGCTGGTGTCCAACATCCCCTGGAGGGGTAACACATTTTCCAGGTGGGGAAACTGAGTCACAGAGGTGTCCAGACCAGCGAGGTGCCTGAAGAAGTTCCCCTAGGTGGATTTTTCAGCAGACACTAAAACCCCGATGATGTTACAGGGCTGCTTCTCTGCACCTCGCCATGCACTCACCATCCTCCCCATCACAGCCTCATGTGTCCTGCAAGATCCTTCACCCTGCACAAGCTCAGGGACCCCACCTTGGGCATCCTCTGACACAAAGCATCCAACATAGCCAGATCTGCAGAATCTCCCCCAAAGCTATGAGATGCCAGAAACATATGGATTTTGCCAGCTGGCTTCGGGCTTTGCAGCTTCCCAAGACTGCCAAGGTGCATTTCATGAAGTGGCCACAGGAGAGGTTCGCCTGCCCCGTGGAGCTGCACTGTCACAGGGAAGGGCTTTGTTTCACAGATACCCTGGGGTCTCCTCTCTACAGCTCCCCAAAACATTGCCTTCAGGTTATCAGTCAAATAAAAGCCTTTAAATAGTGAATCGCTGAAGAAAGGCCAGAGTCACAGAGCGAGTCAGGCTGTGAGCATCTCTGAAGGTCTCTGGTCTAGCTCCTGCCCCAAGCAGGGTCACTCCAGAGATGGATTAGGCTGCCTGGCACGAAGTAATTTCACACTGAAACCTCAGAACTTTTTCCGAGCCCTCCGTTTTTTGCCTGCACACCACAAGGTGCTCTCCTGTGGGCTTTCCCAAAACACACAAAAGAGAGGAGGTGTTCACCTCAGGCACTGAAACCTGCATGCCCTCATCCACTGCCATCACCAGAAGTCCTCATTTTTATAATTTCAGGAGCACAACAGGCAGTGGGGACCTCATCATAGATCATCCAGCTTCCTAACACCACCTTGGTATGAGGGGATGGAGGGGCCACGCACCACCCCTCAGCAGCACAGAGCCGGTCTAGCTTGGCCTTGCCACCAGCCAGCATGACCTGTGCCGGGGTGCAACATGCCACCGTCACACCTGGAGTCCCCTGGGCAGCACTGGACATGCGATGGGGACATTCCTGCCTCCTTACCCCCTGGGCCTGTCTCCTGCGCAGCGCGTCTCAGAGGCACATCTGGCAGCGTTGGGAAGGTGACGGCACAGCTGGATGGGCGGCTCTTGCCCTGCAGACAAAAGGGATGAGAGTCAGGCTGCACCAGGGCGAAAGCATCCTCCAAACAATGTGCCCCAACGCAATGCAAGGCACTTGGCTGCCCAGCAGCAAATCCCCCCAAAATCCTTGCAAGGGTGATGGAGCAAAGAGGTTGCAACCGGAGATGTGCAACCAAGTCATGGGGGGACCTGGGGGGCAGAGCCCACACCGTGGTGTGTTTGCACAGGGGGGAAGGTTTCAAGGCAGAAACCCCCAGCAACACCCCCAGCCCCACGTCGGCTGTGGTTCGGTGTTTCCATGAGTCCTGCGTTCGTGCAGTGTTCACTACGAACATGTTGCGGGGGAGCTCCAAACCACACATGTAGCAAAGCCGCACATCCCGGGTGAGAAACCCCTCCACGAGCAGCAGCTCAGCCGCTAACATCAGGAATAAGCGGAGCATTTGCTACTTCCACTTGCAGCAGCACATCACTTACATTTCCAAATGTGTCGCTTAAGTTACTGTCATTTAGTGGCTTTTAAGAAAAGACCCTGCTCCCTCCCTCCCCGAGCTGAGTGCGGACAGGCTGTGCTGGTGCTGGTCGCTCACTCCGTGCCCACCACAGCAGGTCCCCACCCCGGGGACAGCCACACAGGTGCTTCAGCATCACCCAGCACCCATGCCGGAGATGCCGCCACCCCAATTCCCTAGGGACAAATGGGTCCTAGCACTGCTGAGAAGCAGCTTTTCCCAAACCCCGGGGCCAGCAGACCGGGGCCCTCCAGGACACTTGGATTTTCAGGAAACCATCATCTTGGGCTGGGAAAGTCTGGACAAGCAGGTTTACTCCTTGGTGGCAGGGATGTATGAGTCATCCTCCAGCCACTGCCCTTGAAACCGAGCCAAAAAAGCTTTTACCCAAAGTAGCCAGCAATAGGATACCAGATCTGGAGCTCCAGGATTAACCCCTTCCTAGGAGAGCCCAGCTGGTTGCCTTCACATGCAGACCCTCTTTCTCCTCCTCCGGCTGACCCTGGGTTTCCCCACAATGTGTGCCCACCAGGCTGGTGGACACGATGCCAAGTCTCCCCTGGCAAGGCTGGGGGGCACATGCCATGAGACCCTGGTGATGGGCTGCTGCGGGACCAAAGGGGGCTGGAAACACATTCCCCCCCCAGCTGGGGAATGGCATTTCTCTTCTGCATGTCTCGTTGTAAAGCCTGCCCCAACAGGCCAGACTTTGGGTCAGCAAAGAGAAGAAGCAACCAAAAAAATAAGGTGGAAAATTCAAAGCGCTTCATTTTCTGTTTTTGGAGGGAAGCATTTAGTTTTTGCACTCCTGAGTGCTTGCTTCATTTAGGAAGTCACCAACTGTCCATAGCTCCTGTAAAGGGCTCCCCATCAATCGGAGTGCCGAGTCTCAATGAGCTTTCCCCAAACTGGGGGGAACTTGCCCGCTGGAAAATCCTGTATTCCCTCCTTGACAGAAAACAGCCCCTCAGGGACACTCAAAGGAGGGACCTTCTGTGTCCAAAAGAGTTTTTCTTCTTTGCGTTTTCCCCACAGGCAGTCAGATTGGTGGTAGCACCCAGCTTACCTGCCAACTTGATGCAAAGTGGATCTATTTCTGCAGTGTGGAAAGGCGAAAGCCTCAACCTGTGGCTGTGCCGGCGGGCATGGGCATCACTGTGCCGGGACGGGGCAGGAGGATGAAGGATGCCCCAGAGTCTGCCCCAGGTAGCCAGGGCTGGGAGCGAAGGGTCCACCCTGGGGACACAAATCCTGTCCCCCAGCCTGGCACGCGTCTCTGGCATACCTGCAGCCTCCGCACAGGGAAGGGCAGCCAGCGGGCACCATGCGGTATGCCAGCCACATCTTAGCACCATTAATTCACCTCCCCAATTAGCAGGGTGAAGAAGCAGCGCTTCCGGCAGAGAGCCAAGGCCGGGAGGAAGCGCTGCTGTTAGCACTGCAGGCAGCTGCCTGAACCGTGCCCCCTTCCCACATGGCCGGAGCAGGGCACGATGGGCAGCCCTGCGGCAGCCGGGGTGGGGGGTCTGGGGACATTTGTTCCCCTTCCTGAAGCTCTGCCCCATGGGAGGGACAGCACGCATGCAGAGGTGGCTGCAGCACCCCAGCCTCGCCATGCAGGCATGCCGATCGGCTGGGTGGAAGTCAGCTCCAGCCCCGAAACAAGCCCACACTCTCCTGAGGCCACCGCAAAGAGAAAGGAAAGGAGCTGGGGGTTACGTTTGTACCCACTGACCTGGGCTGGAGCCTCCCAGCGCAACCCCATGGACCCAGGGCTCAGGCAGCACAGGGGCTGAGCATTGCTTAACCCACCCCAGGGGTGTCTGGCAGCCGTTTCGGCACCTCCATGGGCCTGCCCTTAATTCCACAGCTGAGCTACACCTTCTCGGCCATCATTTAAAGTGAGAACAGACAGGGGTTTGCCTCTCACATCCTCCCAGAGGCCACTGTGGAAATGCTCCTAGAAAGGACGGAATAGGTCACAGAGATTTTGGGTGCCTTTTTCACCTCCCATGGGGCTCTCCATCCATCCCCAGACTGCTTGTTTACAGATGGAGCTGGTCTGCACGAGGTGATGCCATCCATCCCCTCCACTCTCAGGGACCCCTGTCGACATCCCAGCCCCCCCAAGACCCTGGCAGAGAGCAGTGACAGGTGCATCTCCCACCAGGACCACTCACTCCCCTGCTGCGACATCCCTCAGGATGCACAGACGCTCTCTCCTCTCACAAGGATGGAGAAGCGTACACCCTCCACAGCCACAGGCTGGGAAAGATCTGGGGTGCCTGCACCACGCTGCGTGGCTGCAGCGCCCACCTTTGCCCCACACCCCCAGCACCGTGGGAACCCCTGGGGCATCACGGCCCCCATCTGCCCCATCCGCCCCAGGCTCGCCTTGCCGCAAGCTGGAGGAGGACACCCTGCGGCGCGGGGCTCTGCGCCATTCCCGGGGGGCCATGCAGCATCCGCACTGGGGTGGGGACGTTCTGCAGCGCAGCGGCCGCCAGAGGATGCTGCACAGGGCTGGGCTGCTGCGAGGAGGGTGACATGGGCCACCCCCTCCCCAGGACAGGTCAGCAAGGCCTCATCCAGCCCCCGAGGGGACTCGCCAGGAGGAGCTGGGCAATAAATGCTGCTCACTGCCCCAGGGGCGATACCCAAATAAACCTACTCCTCTCGACCTGGCTCCATGTAATGTGCGGTGATGGCTCCAGTGGGCAGCAACCCCAGCGCAGGGCACCCTGTGCTCTCTTGAGGCACGTGCTGATAAACCAGCCCGATTTCGGAGGAAGGACAGAAAGGTCCCTGCTGGGGAAATGGGCTGCCAGGAGACAATTTGCTCAACAACGGGGGAAGCTTCGAGGCGTGTGCTCCAGAAACAAGGCCTGGGCCCCCTTCTTCCCCCCCGGCACTGATGCTGGGGCCGCATCAGCCCCTGCTGGGTGCACCGATGAGCTGCTCAGTGGTGACCAGCACACCTGGAGCCTGGGCTCAGAAACGACCACCAGACCGACACCAGCAGGACCCTGTGGGATGCTCGCACCCGAAAGCCACCACCCAAAAGCTAGCGGCCAGAACTTGCCCGTGCAGCATCCCTGCCATCACCTGTTCCCACATGCGCTTCTCCCTGCAGTGGCGAGTGGGGGGCTTGGCAAGCTGCCTCCTTTGGGGACCCCCACTTGCGGGGCCAGGGCCTCGGGGACAGCCCTCTGGGGCTTGTTTTGGCAGAGGCCAGCCCTTGCCCAGCCAAGCAGCATCCCGGGCTGGGAGTCAGGGATGGAAAACTCTCAGCAGCCTCGCCGAGATGCAGACCCGGGGAGGTGGCAGGGCATGGGGGCGGGGAGGAACCTCTCAGGATGGGGACACCGGGGACTCACCGCTCTGCGGAGCCACCCTGGGTTTGGGGATGCTCACCTCCTGCTCCCGGGCCGGTTCCCGGAGCGATGCCGCACCGGGAGCCGTCTCCTCGTCCCGGCGGCTGTGCGCGTCCGTATGTCCCACCACCACCACTCCCCACCCGGGTCCCCGCGTGGGTGACCCGCCCGAAGGTTGGACCCGGCGGGAGCAGGGCCAGGGCAGCGTGCGGCCGTCCGGTGCGGGGCAGCCCCTCCGGCCCCGGCACCGGCCCCGGCCCCCTCCCCCCGCCGGAAAACAACGCCCCGGGGAAGGCAAACCCCTACCTGCTCCCGGACGGACGGACGGACGGACAGACGGACGAAGGGACGAGCAGGCAGGGCTGGGCGGGAAGAGGCGAGCGGCAGAGTTGGGGGCCGGGAGGGCGCGGCGGGGCTTGCTCCGAGGGAGGCGGGAGCCGGCGCCGAGCGGGTGCGCCCTGCCCGG
>JAVKLA010000001.1:10515066-10544612 GCA_034782735.1 Sagittarius serpentarius
GCCTGCCCTGACTAGCCCCTGCCCCTGCCCCTGCCTTGCCCTTGCCCCTGCTCCTGCTCGAGCCCCTACCCCTTCCCCAGCGCCAGCACCACACCCTGACACTGGCTGTGCCCCTGCCCCAGCCCCTGCTCCTGCTCCTGAACCTGCTCTGCCCCTAAACCTGCTCTGCTCCTACCCAGTCCTTGCCCCAGTTCCTGCCCCTGCCCAGCCCCATCCTTCGTGCTGAAGCCAAGCCCCAGCCCCAAGCCCCAGCAGCCAGGCACTGGGGGATGCTAGGCCTCAGTCCTGGGGGGTTGACCCCACCACGCGAGCCATCTGATGGGCGGCTGGCATGCCCTGTGCTGCCAGCACCCTGCCTTCTTTGCACAAGTGCATCTGCCAGCCTGGCCCTTGCACCCCTGGGTGCTATCCTGGGCTGGGGTGAGTCCAGCCAGTGGCTGAGGCTGGTAGTGGCAGCATGATTTTGCCAAGGGATGCACACTGGAGTGGGTGGGGGGTCCAGGTGACACTGCTCGGGGTCGTTAAGGGCCACCACTGCCCCCAGGGTGCTGGCATTGCCCAGGTGCACAACATCACCTCGGATCCACACCCTGGGGGGCTCCTGCGCCCAGGTCCTGCTGCGCATAAAGGGACCCAGCCCTGCCACCATCCTGGCAATCAGAGGATGGAGAGACAGGTCCCACCACGGGCTGTGCCCCTGCCTGGAGGAGGTACATGGTGGGCATGGGGAGCCTGCAGACACATCTGCTGTGGTCTTGCCATCCTCCCCAGGACCAGCGCCTACCTGGGAGGGGACATGATCTGGCTCCTTCTGCAGCACCAAAGCTGTCCTTGTGTTCTGGTTTCCTCCCCAGGGAGGAAACTGCTTCGGGGAGCAAACATGCCATCATTAAAGAAAGGACCTGGGATGTCCCCCACCTAAATAACACACCCTGGCTCTATCCATTTGGCTGAGAAAAGGAGGAGAAAAACCCAAGTGAAATAACTGCTGGTCCAGCGCCCACTGCGGTGGTTTGGCAGCAAGCATCTTGGCACAGGTGTTGGGGGGCTCAATGGGATGGGAGGCCTCTGGGTGGGAAGACCCCAGGCTGGGATGCAGCCATCTGGACCCCCACAGCCCTGGGGGGCGTGTGTGTGACAATCCCTGGACATCTGGCATCCCGCTGCCGCGCTTCCAGGCGGGAACATATAAATATTTCAGCATAGTAGCCGAGCCCTGTCAGGTTGCATTTGCTTCTGGCAGGGTAAGTGCTGGGAGAGGGGGAAGAAAGGGGGGAGAGAAGATGCTCTCAGAAGATGCGTCATTCCCTGGGAGATGGGGGCACCAGCTCCGGGGCCCGATCCTCGAGGGTCTCCACCTCCACTTAGTTTGCCTCCAAGGATGCTCTTGCCGCCGGGACCGGTGCAGTCCCCCTTGACCTGACATTTGGCCCTCACCCCATAAACGTGGCTTGGGGGCTGCTGCCAGGCTTTGCCGGGGCGAGAGGGGCGTCAGCAATTTTGCTCCGAGCCTGGTGGGCAGTGGCACATCCAGGACCCCCCGGGACACGGCACAGCCCAGGCTGTAAAAAATCCTCTACCCCGCTGTAAAAAATGAGGGGCAGAAATAAATCCAAGCAGCTATGGGCAACGGGGGGCGGGCAGGGGAGACGTTACATCAGGCGGGGAGGGGGAGCCAAGGCGGTGGGCAGCATCTCCCCGGGGCTGCTGCCGAGCCAGCCTGGCGGGATGCGGGGCTCCGCAGCCCAGAGGCCACGGTAGATGGGCGGGGATCTGACCCCGGCTAGGCGAAGCCGGAGAAGGAGCTTTCGAGGGGCGGGGAGCGATTTCCCCTCATTTCCGACACACGACTACGGGCTGCCGGCGGGGCTCTGCCCCGGGTGTGGCCAGGATCCTCCTTCTCTTCCTCCTTCTCCTCCTCCTCCTCCTCTTCCTCTGCTTCTGCCTCCTCCTCCCCTTCCTCCTGCCCGCTGCACTGTGGGGCTTGTAGTCCCTCCACCGTCCCGCACGTGGGGCACGACTACATTTCCCGAGGGCCCCCCACATCCTTCTCCACCTCCTCCTCCTCCTGGGCTTGCTGCGGATCCGGCTCCGGCGGCAGCTGGGCCGAGGGGAGCCCCGAGACCCCCCCCTCACCGCGCCAGGGCGGGTACGGTCCGCCGGCCCCATGCCCACCGCCCCCCAGGTACGGCCTGGCCTGCGGGGGTGCGGGGTTCTGGGGTGCCCCCGATGCTGGGGTGCCCGGGGTACCTGGGATGCCGGGGATGTGGGTGCCTCCCGGGTGCCTGGGATGCTGAGGGTGTGGGGTGCCCCCAGGGTAGGCAGGGTGGCCTGTCTCTGGGTGAGGTTGTGCCGCGCCCCCCCTCCGCCATGCACCCCAAACCACCCCCCAGCACCTGAAGGAGCCACCCATCCCTTTGGTGCTGGGGGGGAGGCAGATAGGTGCCCGCACGGTGGGCGAGGGTGTATTTTCAGGAGCTTCCCCCCACCCTGTTTTGGGGAAGGTGCCCCAGGGACTCGTGCACCCCCATCCCCCACCTGCTTGCCGGCTCCCCACAAAATGCATGGTGCTTCGGTGGTGTCACTTCTGTGTGCCACAAACATGCGGCTGCGGGGAGAGCATACCCCCGGCCCCCCCCGGGGCTGTCCCCTCTGGACCGTGGTGGCCGTGGCTCCCCGGGGAGCTGTGCCTGAGCTTGGCCACCCGCATCGCCCATGGCCCTGGGTTGACAACTGTGTAGCGTGACAGTGATCCCTTGTCAAGGTCATGCCGCGATGACCTGGCGATAACCAGGTTCACACGGTGATAACCACCCGTGCCCTGCTCCCTCTCCTCTGCCTGGCTTGCACCAGGGCAGAGGGATGACAGCACCGAGCTGGGAGCATCCCTTGGGAATCACACCCGTTCACCTTGAGCGGTAGCAGCTTCGTGAATGGTCTGGAGAGGTGGAGCTGGGTCTGGCTAGAAGGCTTTGGGGCTGGGGTCCCTGCATGTGTGGCGACACTCGTGCCAGGAGTTCAGAGCCAGTGCTCCCGGCGACGGTGGCACTGAGAACAGCAGCACGGAACTGTATCCCAGGTTTGATGTGGATGGTTTCCTTTGGGCCAGGGATGAGCAGTTTTAGCCATCCTGGATGGACACAAAAGGAAATGGGGAGCATCTGCTTCCCAAATAGGTTTGGAGTGGGGGGTGGGAAAGAGCCTGTCGGGGTCCTGGCGCACATGGTGGGGGGCTGCCCCACAGAGAGCTGCTGCTGGAGGTGACGATCACTCACGTCCACTGCCCGGCTTGGGAACGAGCGGGAGATGGGGCATAGTCCAGGCAGTTGTGGCTGGGCCCCCGGAGGGCACGGTACAGCACGGTGCTGGGGTGGGTGGTTGGCGGGGTTTAGCCCCCGCTCCTTGCCCCTTGCCCTTCCTGGCACAGCGGGGGGGCTGCAGTGCTCCATCCGGCGCCCAAGCCGTCACTGGCTCTGGGTGATAGCTGGCTGGCAGTAAGCAAACACTGAATCCCTGCCCGGCTCCCCAGGGACTTATTTAAGAGGTAAGGGCTGTTTGCCCAGCTGTGAGCTCCGGGACGTGCGTGTTTTGGCGATGCTCAGGCACCAGCGCTGAAATCCCATGGGAATGCCACTGGACCGGTGAGTCCTCGCTGGGGCGAATGGGCACCCTGCTTCCTGCTGCCGCTTTTGATTTTGATCACAACTGACTTTCCCCTGCCAGCACCGGCACCAGCTCGTTTCCCCGTTAGCTGCATGTGTTTTCTTGGGAGGGGGTGCTCTTCAGAGGTAAGCCCCCCTAGTCTCGCCACACAGGATGATGGCGGTGGGGGGGGGGCCACAGACGGGGACCATGGGCTTACTTTCTAATGACTGTGATCAGTCATTCTGCAATTAGCAGGGTAATCGGGTTTCTAGACCTTGCTCCCAGCGTGGATTGGCACACGTGGATTTTTATGGCTCGAAAAGCGCCGTCAGTGATTTGCCATGGGAGTGGGGAACACTGGGAGGACACCCGGGCCAGGCCTTCTCCCTTGCCTGTCTTCATCCCGTGACCGCTAATCAGGCTTCTCCGGTGCTGCCAGATTTTCTGCAGCCAAACTGCAGGATTTGGGCATTTAATCCCCTTCCGGACCGTGAACCTCATGGCATTTTGCATTCTCCCCAGGCCGGCTGATGCCGCCCAAGCATCGTGTCCTGCCAGGGGAGAGCCGAGGGGCAGCTGCTTGCCTGCAGCTCACCTAAAGTCCCACTGACCGCACAGCTAATGTGTAACACGGGTGGCCCCACGCCCGGTGTGCTCATTAACTGGCTTTCACAACTGGTGCGGTCCTCGCGGCCGCTGCTGTCTGTCTCTGGAGCATCCCTAGCACAGGGAGTCTGCATCCCTCTGCCGCTGGGTCTGCACCAGAGCGACTCGGCTCAGAGGGAAACATGGCTTTGGGGAGGGGGTAAAAGCCCACTGACTTGTAAAAGGGAGAAAAAGGAGGTGATGGGAGCTGAGGATGCCCCGCTGCAGAGCTGGGCGCTTCATGCATCCAGGCTCTTTTACATGGGATTTACAAACATTGCCTGAAATGGCCCCCCCCACTGCTTTTGCACAGCGAGACGCGCGGCTGCTTTTCTTCTTGCAAGAACATCTCCTGGGGAGAAGGTAGTGGTATTTATTTGCCTTGCGATTATGGAGGAATTTGAGCCTGTGCCAAATGCTGCTTTTTCCCCAGAAACTGCAGCGATGTGGCTTTCGATGCTTTGGAGAGCGCCTGCGGCCAGAGAGGGGCTGCCTGGCCCAGCAAAGCCCATCTAGCTGACAGTGCCCGGGATAACTCCACCATCCCGCTGCAGAGCCAGCAGAGCCATGCCCAAGAAGGATGATGACTCCAAAAAGCCGGCATCAGAGACTGTGCCAGACCAGCGCTGGAAACTGCAAGTCTTCTACCTCTGCTTCTATGGCTTCATGACACAGATCCGGCCTGGGGAGAGCTTCATCACCCCCTATCTCCTGGGGGCTGACAAGAACTTCACGCAGGCAGAGGTGAGCCGTGGGCAGCCTGTCCCCCCGCGGTGTCCCCCTTTCCGCCCACGATCACCACCCTGCGGCTGGCCGGAGCAACCTCTCGTGGTTCTGGGGTATGGAGGCATGCAGTGATATGTGCTGGTGCTTTTTTGGCAGGGGGGAGAAGGTGGCATGTGTCCATCCGGCAGCACGTCCCTGTCCCGCTGGGCTGCGAGGTCACCCTGTCCCCTCAGTCCCAGGCTCAGCTTTCTTAGGTGTAAGACCTCGTGCTCAGGCTGGATGCCACTTCAGGGGGGTGATGCCAGATCCCTGCCCGCCTGGGCAGCCAGTGGGGTGGCAGGGGGGTGCCAGGCTGGGAGAAGCCCTGCCCCATCCTACTGGGGATACCCTCCCATGCTGGCGTGGTGCACAGTGTGGGGCACAGGGCTGGGCACCACCAGGCTGCTGGCACCGATGGGGTTAGACAAGGAGGGGCCACATGTCTCCGTCCTCCGACCAAGGGACGCTGGCCCTGGTCCCAGTAGGCTGCTACATCCGTGGGAACGCTGTGTTCCCGGCACGGGAGGGGGCCGAGGCTCAGCTGGGCCCCTGGCCGAGCATGCTGCGGGCCACATTCCTCCCCAAGGAGGTGCCACAATGGGGGTCAGTGGCTGATGCCCGCCCAAACCGCATTCGTCTGGGCTAGGGGCGTCCCCCAGGGATGTGTCCCGTGCCTAGCTCCTCCTTGCACACATGGCAGGTGATGAACGTGATCACGCCAGTGATGACCTACTCCTACATGGCTGTCCTTGTGCCGATCTTCCTGCTGACAGACTACCTGCGCTACAAGCCGGTGCTGGTGCTGCAGAGCCTGAGCCACATCTCCATCTGGCTGCTGCTGGTGTTGGGCACCTCTGTCCTGGCCATGCAACTGATGGAGTTCTTCTACAGCGTCACCATGGCTGCCCGCATCGCCTACTCCTCTTACATCTTCTCCCTCGTCACCCCGTCCCGCTACCAGCGTATGGCCAGCTACTCCCGCTCTGCCGTCCTCCTGGGCGTCTTCACCAGCTCGGTGCTGGGCCAGCTCTGTGTCACCTTGGGGGGTGTCTCCTTCCTCACCCTCAACTACATCTCGTTGGGCTTTGTCAGCTTCGGCCTCATCCTCACCCTCTTCCTCGAGCGGCCCCGGCGCAGCCTCTTCTTCAATCGGCCTGAGGAGGCTGGCGACAGGGCTGCGCCTGCTGAGCTGGACAAGATGGCCGGGGGGGGTGGCAGTGGGGGAACACGGGGCTGGCGGGAGGCGATGCTGTGCTGTATGCTGCGGGAGGTGGGAGCGTTGGCCAGGCAACCCCAGCTCCGGCTTTGGTCCTTGTGGTGGGTCTTCAACTCAGCCGGTTACTACCTGGTGCTGTACTATGTGCAGATCCTCTGGAACGAGATCTACCCCACCACGGACAACCGCCGGGTGTACAATGGCGGAGTGGACGCTGCCTCCACACTGCTGGGTATGCTTGCCTGGGATGGGGACACTGGGGATGCAGGGGGACACCCCCACCCTGCTGCATTCCCTGGAGTGGCGGTCCTTGTGGCATTTTGGGGGATGCAGGGGGTGGTTTGGCAGTGGTGATGAGATGAGCATCACTAGGCTGGGGGACGCAAGGTGATCCCATGCTGGTGAGGTGTTCACAGTATCCTTCATCCCCTCCCCAGGGGCTGGAGCCTCCTTCGCCGCTGGCTACGTAAAGATCCGCTGGACACTGTGGTCGGAGCTGGTGATCGGGGTGGTGACAGCTTTCCAGGCGGGGCTGCTCCTGCTCATGAACACCAACAACAACATCTGGCTGTGCTATGCTGCCTACGTCCTCTTCCGCAGCTCCTACCAGTTCCTGGTGCCCCTTGCCATGTGCGTGGTACCCCTGAGGACCCGCTTCTGCCCTGGCAGCCAGGCTGGTACTAGGGGTTCACTGGTGCCCCCCTCTTTCCCAGTTTCCAGATCGCTACCTCCCTCTCCAAAGAGCTCTGCGCACTGGTCTTCGGGGTCAACACCTTCTTTGCCACTGTGCTGAAGACCATCATCACCATCATCGTGGCCGACAAGAGGGGCTTGGGCTTGTCTGTGCATCCCCAGGTAGGGATGGGGGGCACCTAGGATGGAGGTGGTCCTCTAACGATGTGGGCTGAAGGGAGGGCTGCAAGTGTCATTCTCTCCCCTCCACTCTCTTGCAGTTTTACGTGTATTTCGGCTACTTCACGCTGCTAGCGGTGATCTACCTGCTGGTGGCTGTCTGTGTGGGCATCCAGCACAGCCGCCACAAGCAGCTGACAGAGCTGGCCTTGGCCAAGGAGCCGTGCCAGCTCCCCGCTGAGGTGCCGGCACAGGAGAAAAGCCTGGAGGCAGTCGCCATGTGAGCCTGACAGCCGGCACCATGACCACCGTAGCCGGGTCTCGGCTCCATAAGTGAATGTCACTGTCGCCATGTGCTTAGTCTCTTGTCTTGCCATTAGACCTCAGCGCCGGCCCATTGAGGACATAACCCCTTGGGACCCATTTTCTGCTCCATGGGGGCAGGACTGTGCCCACCCCCCATACAAACAACCAGAGCAGGGTTGCCCCTGCCAGGTACCACGCAGGGGTACGGATGGGGTCCAGGGGCTCTCCCAGCCACCAGCTCCCCATCATCGCGCAGAGCCAGGCTACAAGAGGATAACTTCTTTTTATTCAGTGCCTTTAGAAAACAGTTTATAGGACAAAACTGACAAAAAAAAAAATTCCACAGGCTTTAAATTGCATTAATTACACAAAATACAGTAGGACTGTAAGAAATAGAGACCGTGTGACTCGCACAGTTTTTATGGTAATAATTTCCATACAATAATAAAAAGCTAGTTACAGATTTATCTTTTTTTCTTTCTTTTTTTCTTTTTTAGCACCTTGGATTTGCCCACACCAATTCAAACCAGCATTGCTGCGCCTTGGCCCCTAGAGCGCACCAAAGGTGGAACAGGGAGGGGGGGTGTGATGGCAGTGCCTGCCCTCAGTACCACACGTGCTCAACACGCACACGCACGTAAACACATGCCAAGGACACACCTGGCCCCACATCGGGGCCACCCCATCGTCCTGGTCCCCGCGCTGGCCTGGGTGTAGCTGTACCTGGGATGTGGGGGCACAGCCAGGGGTCCCGAGGGTGTGTGGACGGGACGGGAGGTAAGGATGATGATGGGAGACCAGGTGGGATGGGCCTTACCTGGGGAGGGCAGAGACCATCTCGGGGGAGGCCCGGCACTGCCACAGGACGGTCCCTTGCTTGGGTAGGATGCCTGGGTTTCAGCTGGAGAAGACCCCGTGGCCCCAGAAGCGAGGATTTGGGTCCAACCCTGAGCTCCTTGCAAGGACGGTGTGGGGCTGGAGGGGGTCAGAGAACGCCCCCCCGTAGGCTTTCCGGGAGGGCACACAGCATGGCAGTGCTGAAATCTCCCTGCCGAGCATCCTCTCGCCCAGCCACCCTGAAAAGAGCATCCGAGCAGGTGGGAGATGCAAGCTGGAGTGGTTAAATATTAGGAGTTAGAAGAGAAGTGGAGGGAGACGAGGAGGAGGAAGAGGAAGGCAGCCAGCCCACGGCTGCCCTGCCCCGGGCGGGACGTGAGCCCCTGCCGACCCAGGGCAGGGGCGATGGTGATACTCTTTGGCTTCAGGTCTGTGGGAGAAGAAAACCCCGTGGGGCGAGGGCAGGTGCGCGGTGGGGGGCTGAGGACCACAGAGGTGCCAGGGTGCGGGCTGGCCCGACCCTCCCCAGGGAGATGTGGGGTGCCCAGGGGATGGGAGGGTGTCACTTTTTGGCGGCAGTCATGAAGCTGTTCTCGATGCAGAGGACGACAAAGGCATGCTGGCAGCTGCTGGCCACCTGCTCCAGCAGCTTGCCGGAGCCCAGTGAGGAAGCCTGGCCGGTGGCGGTGCTTTCCTCCGTCCGCCATGTCTCGCAGTAGCTCTCGGGCAAGCGCCGGCCCTTGGCATCCGAGCCATGCCAGACATTCTTCTGCGGCCTGGAAAGGAGAAAGGTGGGGGGGATGCCACTGCCCCCCAACAGTCCAGACTCCCTCTCCCCTTTTTCCCCATTGCTCAATCCCACACTCACCATCCCGCATCCCGCAGGACGTCCCGGCCGTCGAAGGAGAGGATGCGGGCACCGGCTCGCAGTGGGGCTCCGCTACCCGTGAAAAGAGCTTCCCAGTTACTGAAGAGCACTTCATCCTGGTGGGGAGGGGTGAAAAATGGGGGCAGGGTGTGGGGTCAGCCCTGCCTGCACCCTGAGAGCATCACAGGATCTCCGAGCCCCAGCAGCCTCTGGGGAGGGGATGCTTCATGGTCACTGCCATGCGGATAGATGGGGCTTTGGGATGCTCTGCATCCCTCAGAGCTCATGGGGTGGTCGGGAAGGGGATGGGGACACACACGTACCCGAAGGTTGACGATGGGCACAGCAGCGCGGTCAGCCCTGCGCACGATGCTGTACAGGTCCTGCAGGCGGGAGGAGAGGAAGGCACGGAAGGTGCCGGCCAGCCCGACCTGCCGGGCTTGCTGGAAGCACTGGAAATCGGCGCCCCGGATGCCGCGCATGCCACCGCTCAGTGGGGTGTTCAGGGCCACCAAGTGAAGCTGCCAAGAGGAGACACCAGGGCTTGAGGGACATGGCTTTGGCTACCATCATCACCTCCCCTCAGCCGGCACGTGGCACTCACGGCAGGCTGGAAGTCCTGGTGCACGTGGGCGGCCACGGGGGCCGGATCCGGCCGGCGGTGAATGTAGTAGCTGTTGAGGAGCTCGTGCTGGTGGTGGAGCAGGGGTTGCTCGGGCAGGCGGTGCTGGTTGGCCACCACCTCGTCCCCGTGCCAGGGTTGGGCGGTGGGCGGGGGGCTGTGGTTGCGGAGGGGGTGCAGGGGTCCGCGGGGCTGGAGCGGGGGTTGGGGGCCGGCATAGTGGACACTGGGCGGCTTGTCGTACACCTCGTTGTCCTGGGGAGGGAAAGGGACACAGGCTGAGGGTTGGTGCTGCCCCACGTGGGGAAGGGGATGAGGATGGAGATGGAGGATGGCCGTGGGGGACAGGGCACAGGGGACTCACCAGAGCCGAACTGGGCATCAGGGTGTGCTCCTCCAGCTGCAAGGGCATGGCACATCAGATCTCAGCTGCCCCCCCTGCCTTCCTCGCGCATGGGTGGGGGGACCCCCCAAGCATCGCCAAAAGACACCACCGAAACCATAGGGCGATCTCCCCTAGAGCCAGGCAGTGCAACCCAAGATGGGGTGCCCCTCCAGCCCCCTACTCACCAGCACCCGTCGGAAGCCCCCGCGCAGGCGGACGTAGAGCTCTTGCCGGTCAGTCAGGAAGACGAGGCTGCCCTCGGGCAGCTCGCGTGCAGCGCTCAGCATCGCCTGATACGTTGGCAGGGTGCGCAGCTGTGGGCACAGCCCGGCGGGTGGTTCAGGGCTCGGCCAGCCAGCCCATGGGTGAGCCCCTGCCCAGAGCCCTGACTCACCCCCAAGGACATCCCACTGGTGCCTGGTGGTCCGGGGGGTCCCGGTGGTCCAGGGGGTCCAGGGATGCCGATAGCTGGGGAAGAAGGACGAGATGGAGAGGGCTGCAGCACGGGATGCAGGGGCTGCAGGGAGGGATGCGTGGGTGGCAGGGAGGGATGCAATGGGGCAGGTACTCACCTTGTCTGTGGGGACCTGGGAAGGAGGGTGGACCGGGAGGGCCGGGAGGGCCAGGGGGGCCCTGCCGCCCCTCATATCCCATACCAGGGGGGCCCTGAGGTCCGGGAGGCCCTGGCGGCCCAACGATACTGTCCCCCTTGGGTCCCTAGGCAATGTTAGAGAGCATCCCTGGAACAAAGCACCCAGGAGTGCCGCACTCCCCATTCCCCCCCTCACCTCCTGCACCGTGGGGTACTCACCGGCAGCCCGGGGTAGCCCTGGGGACCCGGAGGCCCTGGCAGCCCAGAGACGCTGGGACCGTACAGTGGGGTGCTGCCTGGCTCGCCCTTCTCACCCTTGGGACCTGCATCCCCCTTGTCACCCTGTGGGATGGCACAGCCTTAGGGTGAGCAGCCAGGCCGCACCCCAGTACCCAAATGATGCTGGGTGCCAGCCCCACGAGCCACCGCTGGCAGGCAAAGGGCTTACCCGCAGGTTGGCACCGAAGTGACTCAGGTCATAGGGGAAGTGGCCTGTGGAGAGGGAGAGGAGGGAAGAGGAGAGCTGGGATGGGCACGAGCCACACCCTGCCCACCTCTGCCTGTGGGGACCAGTCACCTACCTGGGGGTCCTGGGGCTCCGGCATCACCTTTCTCTCCCTTTTGTCCTGGAAACTGGTGGAAACCTGTGAGCAGCAGCAGAGAGATGCCATCTCAGAGCTGCAGCATCCCAGCCCTGGCTTTAACAGAGGGGGTCTCCCCTCCACCCCACCTTGCCGGGGGTCCCCAAACTGCCCTGAGGGGGCTGGGAGAGGGACACCCTTACCAGGGAAGGCTGGCAGCACAGGATGGCTGGAGTCGCTGAAGGCCTGCGGGGATGCAAAGGAAGCAGCTACAGAGACAGCAGCATCCTTGAGGACCCCCCCTCAGCGTCATGCTGATGACAGCCCCATGTGCCAGCCCTGGCCAGGCTGCCACCGGAGCATCCTCCATCCCCTCCAGCCAGGCAGGGGGCACTGGGAGGACCTGGTCACCAGCCCTCAGCACTCCCATCACGGTGACCGTGTTGTTACTCACATTGCTGCTGTCATAGACTATGCTGCCAGGTGGCCCAGGGGGCCCTGGGGGACCTGGGGGACCTGGGGGACCCTGCAGGGAGGGGAGAGAAGATGTGTCAGGGTCCTGCAAAGTGGACAGTCCCCGTGGGGGGGACACCAGGGCCCTGCCCTGCCCCACAGGGGCAACCAGCCACTGAGAGAGGAAGGCATGTGCCCTTTGCCAAAGGGATTCAGGTCCCCAGGGAGACCCTCGGTGCGTGTCTCCCGCTCTGCTAGGCCAGCAGCCCAAGGGGAACCACAGCGGTGCTCACCTGCAAGCCCAGCACGCTGCTGACATCTGCAGGGTCACCCTTCTCACCCTTCAGCCCATTCATGCCGGGACGTCCCTGTGGATGAGCAGCACAAATGAGCCTCTTCCCCGTCCCCCTGCCAACCCCAGGGTGACATGCTGATGTCACCTCTGATGCCCTGGCGTCACCTCCGACGCCCCGGCATCGCCTCCAACACCCCAGCATCACCATGCTGCTCAGGGACACAATAGGGTTTGGGGTTCAGCAGGTGCAAGATGTGCAAATGGGGTGGGGGGACGCAGTGGAGGAGGCGATGGCTGAGGGGACAAACAAACCGGGAGCAGGTCTTACGGGTCTGCCCGGAAAGCCGATCTCTCCCTTCATCCCTGCTCGTCCCTGGGGACCCTGGAGGGGATAGAAGATGAGGATGAGGGTGCTCAGAGCAGGGGCACCCCTGTCCCCCTCTGCCCTTGATCAGCCCCTTTCCTCCCCATGGGATACGAGGAGGATGGTGATGGTGACTTACCGAGGGTCCCATTGGTCCCCGCAGCCCCGGCTCCCCCTGCAGACAGTGGAGAGGGAAAGGGCATCACCACCGGGACCACCCGGCACCCGCTGCATGAGGACGTGCTCCCTGTTCCTGCAGCGCACTCACCTTTTCTCCTTTCACCTTCGCAGTGACCATGGTCCCATCGGGGCTGATGATGACGCCGGGCTCCCCCTTTTCCCCCTGCAAGAGAGGAGGAGGCGCGAGGGGAGATGCAGGGACCAGGCTCCCTCTCATGGTAGGGCTGGCGTCACCGCTGGGACTCGGTGGCCAGGCAGGATGGGGGACCAGACGCGTGACCACCCCATGGGACAGAGGTGGCCTGGAGCAGTTACCTTCAACCCCGGGGAGCCCTGGGGACCAGATAACCCCCGGTCTCCTTTTGGTCCCACCGGGCCCTGCAGGGAGGAGCACAGGAGCCCACGTCACCAAAGGCAGACCCCAACCCACCCCCCCCCATCACTACCACCTCGGCAGTGCTGCGGCAAAGTGCGGCAGGAGTGGCAACCAGAGGTTTCACCAAAGTGTGCCCAGAGCTTTCACTGGGGCCACGCCTGCAGTCCCCAGCCCTGCCACTGACTCACCGGGAAGCCAGCGTGACCTGGTCTGCCCTGCAGAGAGAAGCAGGGATGCTTTTAAGAGCAAACTCCCTCTTTCCAAGAAACCGGGTGCCCTCCCAGCAATGCTGAGGGGTGGGCTTGGGTGGCAGGGGGGCACCTACCTCTGGACCGGGCAAAGCCGCCGAAGACTTCTGGAAAAAGAGACAAAAGGAGGTTTTTCACCCTGATCCTTGCTCTGAAGAGGTCAGAGTGCCCGGAGAGGTCTCCCTCAGTCCCCCACATGATGGGTGCTGGGCAGCCCCTTCCACCCCTGCCCCCCAATTTTAGCTTCCTCCAGCTGCGGTGAAGCCAGGTGCCATCACTTACATCTTCGCTCGAGACAGTGATGACCTGTCCAGGGGGACCAGGTGGACCGGGGGGGCCGGGCAGGCCCACACCATCTTGGCCTCGCTCGCCCTGGAAGACACAAGCCATCAGCCCCAGGGCCACCGCCGGCCGGTCCCTGTCCCCAGCCTGGTGGCACCTACCTTCTCACCGGGGCTGCCTCTGTCACCTTTGGGTCCCTGGAAGGAGGAGCAGGCAGGGCTGAGCTTCCTGCTTGGCACCACAGGCAGCTGGACCCTGGCTCACAAGCGGAGACCGCCTCCTGCCTGCGGCTCAGCAAAATCTTTCAGGCCACCCCCCTCTGCCTGCAAGGTCCAGGCAGCAAGCCAGGTTGGGATGCTTTTGGGTGGAGGTGGTGGCGAGTAGGGTGGTAAGCTGACGGGGATGGGGTCCCAGGTGGCGTGGGCAGCCCTGGCACACTGTGAGCCCAGTGCAGAGCAGAGGAACAACCAAAGGCACCGGGGGTGGGGTGAATTTTGGCTGCTGGGGATGGAGTTGCTGCAAGTGGCCCTGCAGCGATCAAGGGTGCCCTGCCTGGAGCAAGGGGGCTTCTGGAAAGCGGGGGCTGATGCTCCTACCTGTGGTCCGGGAAAGCCCTCCAGGCCGGGCTGGCCATCCACGCCAGGCATGCCAGCATCTCCCTGCAACAAGGTGTGGGAAAGGGCAAGATGCAGTATGGAGCATCCTCCCAACAGTCCCAGGAGCATAGGAGTCCTGCCCAGCGCCCTGCAAACCCAGGTGCTCGCACACAGCCCGTCCCAATCCCCCAGCACTCCTACCTTCAGTCCCGGCAAGCCGGGCTGCCCGGGGCTGCCAACCTCCCCCTGCAAGGAAAGAGGTGTCACAGCAGGAGCATCGCCACAGGCTGCCCGAGGGCATCCTGCAAGGATGGAGCCAGGCTCCTGTAGCTGGCTCCAGCAAAGGGCGAGGATGGTATTTGAAGGGCTCCTCACCTTCACCCCTGGCAGTCCTGGCACCCCCTACAAGCAACAAGAAGGGGGCCATGAGCGTTGGGTGATGGCAGGGGACACGATGGCAGGGGATGCCGTGGGGAGCCCAAGATGGAGGCAAGAGCGGAGCTACCTGTGGTCCTTCAGGTCCGGGTGGTCCAGGGGAGCCGGCGGCAAATGGCAGCCCTGAGCCCTCCATGTCACCCTAGGTGGGGAGGGAGAAGGGGCTGAGCCACGTCTGCCCCCCACCCCCGGCTCCAGTTCATCCCACTCCCCCATCGCAGGCATGATCACTTACAAATCCAGCCTCATAGCCTGGCCCTGGTGGTCCTGGGGGACCAGGGGGCCCTGGCTGCCCTCGGGGTCCGATGGGCCCAGGAAGGCCAGCTAAGCCCATTTCTCCTGGGGCTCCTGCTGGTCCCATTTCTCCCTTGCTGCCCTGCAAAGGGGACAAGAAAAACAAGGGCACAGATGAGACAAGATGACAATGGTCCCTGCCTGGAGCTTGCAAGCGGGAGGCAGGGCATCCCCAAACCGCCCCTTGGGACCAGACACGGATGCTCCCCTGTCTCCAGGGCGGAGGGGCTCTGAGGGAAGGGGCATTGCCCAGCTCATGCATTCTTGGTCCCCACTGTCCTCAGACGGCCCCAGCTCCCCATGCAATGTGCACGGTGGCCACCAGAGGCTCTTCTAAAATCATAAATGCGAATTTTTTTGCACACATCTCTGGCTCCGATGCTGCAGCAGAGCTCAGCACTGACGGGGGATGCTCGCAGGCACCCTTGTGCTTTGCTAGGGATCTCCGAGCAGCAGGATCAGTCCTTACACACACTGCCCTCCCATCTACCCTCTCTAGTGCTGGCAGCATTAAGAAATCAATTCTTGAGGCTCTTGTCCTTGGCTCAGGCTGTGGTGGATGGGTCATCCCAAGGGGCATCTTGGCCCCCAAGGGAGAGCAGGGCAAGTGTATGCTTCCCAGCAAGCCTTTACCTCCACCCTTGGGGATGCGGGGCAGAAAGAAGCTCGAGCTGGCAGGCAGGAGCATGATGAGCAGAAGATGGGATGTTTTCCAGTGGGGTGTGGGCACCCAACCCCCTCCCCGCAAGAAAACCTTGTTCTGTGCCTTGAAACACCCCACTCAGCCTTCCTGCCTGCTTCCCCAGGTGGTAGTTCCCAGAGCAAAGCCAAGCAAGGGTGGCAGGAGCCCGGCGAGCAGCCTGGGGGTGGTCGCAGCTTCACGCACCCTCGAGCTGGGGCACTGCTCTGCTCAGGGAGGAACCAGCGTTCCCCTCCCCACACCGGCATGAGGCGGCCCCTCAGGCAGCATCCCTGCCTCCAGTCTGCAATACATTTAGGACCCCCATCCTAGGCACAGTACCTTGGGTCCCGGTGCGCCGGGGAGGCCGAGGTCGCCCACGTCGCCCTGGGGAGGAGGAGGAAGGAGAAGAGAGTGTGAAGAAGGTGCCCAGCTCCAGGCAGGAACAGGTTTGTGCTCCCCAGCCTGGGGACAGAGAGAGCTGGGACCTCCCAGGGATGTGCCGGGGTGCCAGCTGCCCTGTGGGGGAGCTGTGATGTGCTCCTCGGGGACAAGGGTCAGGGGACACTCACCCGCTCTCCTTTGGGCCCTGACTGCCCAGCTGCTCCATCTCTTCCAGGAGGACCCTGTGGACCCTGTAAGATGCCCAGGAGCTGGCTCCAGTGCAGGGGAACCCTGTGGGGCTGGTGGGCACCAAGCCCCCCCCCACCACGGGGTGGCCCTGAGATGGGTGTTCTTGGCCACCCCATACACCTACCGCTGGCCCCGGAGGTCCAGGGGTCCCATCCCTGCCTGGCAACCCTGGCGGTCCCGGCAGGTCTGTGTGGTTCATCCCAAACCGTCCTGGCTCCCCTGGCAAACCAGGCACGCCAGGTGGCCCTGGGGGACCGGGTGGCCCTCGTGGACCCTGGAAGAGAAGGAGTGGACAATGGCTGAGTGCGTCCCCCCACTCCCTGCCAGCAGGACAGCCACTCACCCGCACTCACCCGCAGGCTCTCCAGGTCGCCGCCGAAGCCAGAGCCCTCCATGTCGATGAAGGTCTGGGGGAGAAGCATGAGGGTGATGTCAGGCATCGACAGTCAGGGTCAGCGTACCTGGCGGTGCGGGGATGCTGCCTGGGGGCTGGCGCCAGCATCCTGCACCTCTGTGGCTTGATGGACCACCCCCACCAAATCTCTTGTGTCCCAGGGAGCACCCACCAGTTTGTCATGTTTGGAGGAGGGTCCTGGTGGTCCCGGGGGGCCAGGTGGTCCAGGGGGTCCCCTCGGCCCCACGCCTGGGTCACCCTGGCACAGAGGAGAGAGTGTGGTTTGCGAGCGCAGCCAAACCAACGGCGAGAGGAAGGGGGGGCAGCGGTGTGTGCCATTCCCCCACACTGGCACCGGCACTCACCTTCTCCCCCTTCAGACCAGGCTCTCCTGGCGTCCCGGGGAACCCCTGGGGCCCCATATCACCCTGCAAAGGGGAGCGGTGGGGGGGGTCAGTGGGTGGCAAGGCAAAGAGGTGGCTGGCACCCATCACCCTGCCACCCCCCCCGCCCCACCCCACTTACAGGTTTGCCGTCCTCACCGGGATCCCCCTAGGGATGGAAGAGAGGGGAGAGGTCAGTGTGCAGGCAGGCAGGCGAGCAGGCAGGGGTGGGGGGAGAGGAGGCAAGGGGTGTGGGGCTCAACTCACGGGCTCGCCATCCCTGCCGGGGGCTCCGTCCTTCCCCGGCGGCCCTGGGGGACCAGTGACCTGCTCCACCACTGAGCCATCGGTGTGCCGTGAGAGGGTCCCGGGGGGGCCAGGGTCACCCGGTTCCCCTTTCTGGCCCTTGGAGCCAGGGTAGCCAAATCCAGCGCTGCCCTGGGGAGGGGAGGGGAGCGAAATGGGGATGGGGGGTATGTCCCCAGGGGTGGCAGCGCAGGCAGGCGTGGCTTTGCTCTGGCTCCCCCAGCAATGCTCACCTTAACGCCCAGTTCTCCTTTCTCCCCCTGCAGAACAGAAACAAAGAGGAGCAGGTGTCAAACACAGACACGTCTCGGCATCCTTGAGCCCCCGGGGTCTATTCTCTCACCCACCTTTTCGCCCTTGACACTGCCCATCCCCACGATGCCGCCGGTTCCCGAGTCCCCTTTCAGGCCACGTTCACCCTTCTCCCCCTTTTCACCTTTGGGGCCGGTGCCTATGGGAACGGAAAAGGGACCTGGCCATGTTTGGGGATTGCCACCTCACCATGTCCCCCGCAGAGTGTCCCAGGGCCAGCCGGCACGGCAGAGAAGGGGAAAACTGCCGGCATTACCTCCTGCAGAGACCCGAAGCGTCTCCTCTGCTCTGGTCCTCTCAGCTTGCTGCGGGAAGCTTCCACTGCTCCTTGGTCCGCTGCCTACCGCCACGGGAGGAGAGGTGACGGGGACAGCATCCACCAGCCCCGGGACACCCTGTGCCAACAACAAGGGGAAACCGCGGTGCCGTTCACCTCCCAGTGCCCTCCCAAAAGGGACAGGCACCAGGTCCCCATTGGGCATCCCAGGACCTTGGCCACAGAGGGCACTCAGCCTTTCTTGTCCCTAAAATCTTGGGGTCCTGCTGCTGAGCACAAAACACCCGCAGGTACCAACTCACCCCAACTTTCCCTGAGGGTTGGTGTCCACCTTCTGCCCCGCTGCCAAAATCGCCAGAGACCTGCATTTGCCCGGGGAGAAGGGGCAATGGGTGAGCCAAGAGCATGGGGTGTCAGCCCCCCAGCCTGCCCCAGCCAGGCTTACCTCCTCAGTGTCATCCTCCTCTTCCTCACACTGGTGCTCGGCCGCCCGTGGGTCCCCTTGCAGCTTCAAATCAGCAATCACCCCCTGGAAGGAAACCACGCCGAGGGCTGCTATGGATGGATGGGTGCCACGGACCTATGTGTGTCGCAAGCCACCCTGCAGCATGATGTGACCTGCTGTGCCACTCAGCCACCACGTCCTCGAGTGCCCGGCTGCACATCAGGCTCTTTCGCCTGGTGCAGAGAGCGCTCTCCACCTGAGCATCCATCCATAACCCAGCACAGAGAGGTTTCAACCTTGCCTCCCCAGTGCCCAGCACCACAGGCATGGCTCAACAAGCCATGGGGAAAAAGCCACGGGCCAGCGCTCGCACCAGCCAGGCTGAGCAGAGGTAGCAGCCAGGATCCGGCCAGCCAGACAGCAATGGTTTTAGGGGGAACTTTTTGGCCGTGCTTCTTGTTTCCCCTCTCCAGAGGGCTCCCCAGCAGGTGACAGCCTCTCTGCCCCAAGCAAAGGCTGCTGGCAGGTCCCAGTCCACTGCAGCCCCAGCTTTGTATTTCTTAGGCTAATCTGCATTTCCTTACCGTTTATTTGGGTTTTACAAGCACCGTGCGCATCCAAGCCACTTGTTTATACAAGGATGCTGCCTCCAGACAAACCCCTGTAGCTGAGCTACCTGCGCTGCCCAGGAGGGCAGCATCCCCGTCTTGGCTGGGGATGGTGTTTGGGAACCAGTCTGAACCCTGCGGGGTCACCCAGCGCCTCTCAGAGCCCAGCCCAGGTCCTCGCTGCTGGGGTGGGACACAGGGATGCTGCCGGGATGGGATGTTGCCCATCCCTCTGATCCCGGCAGGGAAGTGCCGGGGACCATGCTGGGAAGCGAGTTTGGAGAGGGCAGATACCTCCCACTCGGTGTCTCTTCTCTGGGCAAGACACCTAAAATAATATTTGGACTCATTTGAAAGCACAGCGCACCATGTCCGGGAAAGAGAGCTGCACTCAGGAAACACAATGGGTTAAAGCAAACAAGAATCGGGGGCAGTTGCAGTTCAGCCAGGCTGGCTATGACATTATAATCTGAATATATTATAAATATACTATACTATAGATATATAATAAATATAAATATATATTTATACATATATTTTATATATATATAAAAATAATAATAAAAAATACATAAACCCCTCCTACAAGCAAATGCCCCACAGGTGGGTTGTGACATCCTCCATCTACTCGTCCTGGTGACAGCCAGCTCTAATCCATCCCTCTCCTCCCCACTGAGCACCAGCAGCAAGCCCAAGCTTTGATAAATGCAGCACTCTAGCCTGGCCTTCCTGCTCCTGGGGCTTGCTAGAGGCATCAGAAATAATCCGGTTCCAGCCCTAAACCAAGGCATCCCCCTACAAGATGGTTATAAGGGCCCTTTGCAGCCTGTTTGCCCCAATAAAGGGGGCAGCAGCGTCGTAGGTCTTATCATGCATCCAGCTGCAAACAAACCCTCCTGCCAGACCCCAGCTGAGACCCCATTTACAGTAACCCCCTTGATATCTGCTGTTCCAGGGGCTTCTGCGTTACCTGCAGGTTTTGCCCCTCCAGGTTTCACGCCATTGACACAAAGGCAACTCGGGTAGAAGCACAGATGCCAGCTGAGACTCCCGCCAGCAGCCCTCCAGCTGCCCGCGAGCAGCTTATCTTGCGACTTGACCGAGGGCCAGGTTTTAATCAGCTTGATGCCCTGTTAGTTCCAGATAACATGAGTCAGGGCTGGTCAGCAATGGAAATACCACGAGGCAGTCAGATGCCAAGGAGACGTCCAAGCCCATGCTCCCCGCTCCCCTCTCGGCCAGCCGAGGCAGTCAGCCTCCTTCCCTCGATGGCCATCTATTCCCCACGGGAAAACTGGGGGCGGGTGGTGGGATCGGGTGCTTGGCAGGCTCGGGAACATCACCTGCTAGAAAGGCAGGAGCCCTGTGGGCTGTTGCCTTGCATTCCAAATGGTGCCAAACCCTCTCCAGCTGGTGAGAGGAGCTCTTCCATGGCCATGATCTGGCCCTCCCTGTGTGTTCAAGAGCAAAAAAGTTGCTCTTCAAGAGCAAAAAGTTGCTCTTGAGACCTCAAGGGACCAAACCGAATCCCAGTGCAAACTGGTCTCTAGCCTATCAATCATTAACCCCTTCCTGGGGGAGTTTTCCCTGCCCAAAGCCATTTAACTGGGACTGTGGCAGTGCCGCTCGTTAGTCAAGATGATGTTTCAGCTCAGAAATGTGGTTTGCAAAGCTCCCCAGGAAAAACATTGCTCCACTCGGCAGAGCCTCTGTTGCTGGGCAAACCACGCTCAACCCAGAAGAAACCTGGCGGTGCAATCCTGAACTTCTCAAGCACAGCGGGGGATTTCCGTGTCAGCTGGGCATTTTCCCCTCACTTCCCATAAACCTTATCTAGAACATAAGTCATGCTCAAATCACAGTCTGAGCTATCACCTTCTCTCCTTGCTCTCCAAAGTCTTCCTGCAGATACCGCCCAAAGTCAGCCAACAAAGATATGCTCCAGCCCAAGCATTTTTTCCAGCTAAGAGAGACATTTTACCAGCCAAACCAGCTCTTCCATGAAAGGAGTTGGGTATTTTTAGCAGTGGGAAGATTCAAAGAGGCTCCATGCATTTGCTGGAAAAGGTATGGGCAAAGGTGGCTGCTGTAGAGCAACCCCATCTCCTCCTGCCACCCCTTCTTGAGACCTTTGCTTTGGTAAGACCCAAGACAATAATGTTGGTGGCATCTCAAGCCACCTTTCCCCTCCATCTCAAGGGTCTCCTTCCCCAGGGACACACACGGAGCATGGCCACTGGTTTGTCTTCTGGGCAAAGAGGCTGGTTCAACAGGCACAGGCTGGTGTCATGTCCCTCCAGCCTCACCCAGGCTTCTTGGAGATGCTACTTGGGGTGACCCGAGGCCTTACCTGGTATTTATCTGGGTCAGCCCCTCCAGCCTGAGCAACAAAGAGCCCAGAGCCATCTTCCAGCTCCATCTCATCCGGGGAACGCTCGAAGCGGACCCGCTCGTGCTCCTCACAGTCCAGGTAGAGAATGACTTCATCCTCCTCCACGCTGATGGCAAAGCGCGTCCACTGGTTGAGCAAGGTGGGCACAGTGAAGGTGGCTGCTGCATACGAGCTTGGCGAGCCCGGCTCCGTGTAGTAGAAGATGATTTGCTGCTTGCCTGCCTGCAGCTCCGAGAGCTTGACGCCCACGTAGATGATGCTCTGCGAGGAGTCCGTGACAGCAAAAAGCACGCCGGCCCTAGGGGTGGTGGGCTGGATGTGGAACAGAAGGGAAAAGTCCCGGTAGAAAGGGCTCGGCAGGTGGTACCGGGCCACCTGGCCCGTGTTGGCGTTGGGGCCAAAGACATAGCCGGGGTTGTTGTCAGGGCCATAAATTTTGAGGATCTCCTCTGGTGGGGGGTCTCCGATTAGCTCCAGGAGGCTGACCTCGGCGCTCAGGTTCTCTGCAAAAGGAAAGGAAAGGAAAGGAAAGGAAAGGGGATGGTCACAACCGGGCGGGCGAGGATGATCACTCTCAGCAAGGCACCTTGGGGGAACACCACTGACCATGCCTCCCCCAAACACCGCTCCTCAGTGGCTCCCTCCACTCGCCTTTCTCAGGGTCTGGGATTTTCCTTCAGGCTGCAGGTTGGCCACGGTAGCAATGCTCCTCGAGCTGCTCCCACCACGCCATTTGGATGCGATTCCCAAAATGCCACCGTTCCCTGCTGGTACATCCCTGAGTTGGGATAAAACCAAAGGGATCTTCCCCATGGTAGCCACATGCCCATGCAGGCAGCGGGGGATGCTGCTGGAGCACGGGGATGCTGAACAATCGCAGAGCCACGAGGAAGTGTGTGACATCCATACTCGCTCCAGGGTCATGGTGACCCCCCCATGTCATCCTGGGACAAGTTCATAGGGTCACCCTGGCTGGGAATAAATCAGAGCCATCCCCTTGCAACACCCTGGGAACGAAGCTCAAGCCGGCATGCCCCGTCAGCTTCCCAGATGATCTCAATTTGGAGCTCGCCTCCTTTCCCAACTCCTTTTTCTCAAGGCGCTTGGGGAAGTTCTGCTAGGGATGGTCTCTCCTACCCGACGCAGCTGAACATCTGGCTGGGGCGAGCCAGCCCTCTCTACGCCAGCTCCCGTTGTTTTGGCAGCAGGCACATCCTCATCGCCCACACACCGGGCGCTGGATTCCTCCTCTCCTATGTCAACCGTTGGGGCGGGTGCCAACTCGATGGGAGCAAGCAAGCACGCCGGGTGCTTTTTAACTCCGTATTTCCCAGGACCGAGGAAACCCAACCACCCCAGCTTCAAAACAGCTGAGGGCTCCACACCAGGAACAGATACTTGGTGCCGATTTCGGCCCCATCCTGAGTCAGGAGCAGGAGCTGAGACAATTCAGTGTCCCCAACTCCATCCCTGGTGTTTCCCGTGAGCAATGGGGGGTTATCAGAGGTGTGCTGAGCCCAGGAGGACCAGTCAGGAACCTCCACCCTGCTCTGGAGCCAGGCATTGTCCCCCAGAGCTCTTAAAAAAATAAAGAGAAGAGGAAAAAAAAAAAAGAAAGAAAGAAGAAATCAGCCCAGCCTTGCCCAGCCTGGGAGGAAAACACGTCTCTGGGTGGTGGGAGGAGATGAAAACCTGGGTGCCTTTTCCAAAGCCTGAGGGTACCTGCACACATGCAGCATCCCCAGCCTCCCCCTACTGCCAACCTCCAATGCCAGTGCCAGGCAGTGGAGATGTTAGAAATGCCAGCGATTAGAGGTGGGGGCAAGTTTTCTCTCTGCCAGACCCTAGACCCACTGATCCTCTCCTGAGCCTGCTGCTCTGAAACCACTCTGTGCCCACCCTGCTCCCCTAAGCCCCCAGTCCCGCCCAAGCTTGGCACCCCAAAACTGAGCACCTGGAAACCTCCCCCCCAGTCTTGCACCAGCCCTAAGCCCCTCATCTGCTCTGCACTGGGATCAGGCTTCCCCATGGGGCACCCCCAGCCTGCTCGGAGGGGAAGGGCTCAGCGCAGCCCCTCTGCTTCACCGGCTGCGGGGACCTCTGGATCTTGGAAGCCCAGCACCCTCTCATGCCCAAATGTGCGCAGCCTTACACCAAAAATGATGAGGCGAGCAAGCAGGGCTCCCCCGGACCTGCAGGGAGCCCCAGCCTGGCACCCACCCTTGAGACACCTCATGCTCAGGCACCCCACAAGCTTGCTCCCACTGCCCCATCCCCAACCGTGCCGTCCCCAGCTGCGCCAGCCACCCTGCAGCAGGCAGCTGTAGCCAAGCCGACTGCAAACACCAGGATGCAGGGATGGAGCTTATCTCAGGCTGGAGGAAGCCAAATTCACAACAGCTTTAAGGGAAGAGGAAACCAGAGCTTCCTCCCGGGGGTCCGAACGGGTGTAAGAGCCAATGCTGCAATTTCTGCAGCCAGACAAGCCATCGTCTTCCCCCAGGGCTTGGGATGACGGGGACAGGCTGAAAGAGGCTTTTGTTAGCAATGCGATTTTCAACCACGCTCCCCTTGGCGTTTCAGGCTGCTCTGGGATCCTCCCTCCTCTCCAAACATGCCACTCGCCCCCGAGCCCCGGGTGGGAGCTGGGTGCCAGTGCTTAGCCCAAGCAAACAGGGATGTGTCTTTCCCCTGTGCAACATTCAAAGCAGGCAGAGGCCAGGGCCACAAGGCTGGATGGGGCCTAGGGAGCAGGGCAGGTAAGGGCAGACCCCTTCAAACAGCTGCTCCCTTGCAAAAGCCAAGTGCCCCTTCTCAACCCCAAGCCTTTCAGGCCATGCCTGCATTTTCCAAAGGGCACCCAGAGCCCAAATATCGCACCCCCTTTCTCCTGCAGCAAACTGGCAGCACCAACCATGGAGCATGGAGAGCCAGAGACAGCTGATGCTGCAGCAGTTTCGGGATGGGTGCTGGCATGGGATGGCTGCAGGGATGCCTCTGGCTGCAGCGACCCAGCCATTTACTCCTGTTGCCATCAGAAAGGCCTCAGGGATGTTCCAAGCCACCTTCCCACTCTGCCCTGACCTTCCTGGCTGGCCCAAGCTGGGGCTGCCAGCATGGCCCCATGCATCTCATCCCACCTGGGATGCAGCGGACCCCTGGCACGCAGGAGCATCTCCAGTCACTCCACGGGGTGCACCACAGTCCCCACATCCCCTACCCATTCCCGACGCTGCCCATCTGGGAGCGTGCGCCATCCCCCAGGCATCCCCATGATCCTGCTGCACCCCCGCCGGGGTCAGCCGGCGAACAGAGCCGCTTTGACACCAAAGGGGACCATGTGTGCAACCCTTGTCTGGCGGTCGCCCGCTAAATCGCCCCTCTGATGGCAGCGGGCGTCTCGCTGCTCCTGGTCGGCAGCCCCAGGGTGTCACCCGAGGGTGCGGGGGGCTGGTGTGGGAACACAGCCTCATTCAGAGGGCTTGGCGGGGGGGAGCGGCGAGCTCCCTCTCCTGCTTTCATCCTAAACTGTGTTCTTGCTCTTACACCCTGATGTGCATTTCTCCGAGTGCCAGTCCCACCCCCAGCTCCCTTCCTTTCAACCCCCTGCCAAAGAGGCACATCGCAATCCCTGGCTGACATACAGAAGGGTCACAACCACCTAATGATGAAGCTGGAGGCAAAGTAACCTCTCCTGCCTGCCAAGCAGGGGGGGATCAAACATTAGCTGCTGGGTAAATCATTAACCCCAAGGCAAAGGGCCACTCTGGGAGAGGGGAGCGTGCAGGCACAGCCGCGGGTCACCTTGAAGCCTCCTCACCGCAATGGCCCCAGATGCTGCTGCGGTCGGGTGATCTTGGGGTCCTGGTCCTTCCCCTGTCCCCACAGGGGAGCTGCCAGCTCTGCAAGCATCCCACTCCCAGGATGGACACCCCAAAGCCCTTTGCTGTGCACTGCAGCACCTGCAAACCGGCCCTGAATGCCAGCACAATGTGCTTGGGGAGCATCTCTTGCCCTGGCCACCAGGATGTTGTCTTTTGACCTGGCCAGTGTGTTTCACCAGGGGTGAAACAGCCCGAGGAGAGGATGGTGATGCTCAGCCTTGCGGAAGGAGCCAAAACTCACTGGTGACCCCTGTTTGAAGAAGTCAAGGCTGGATGGAAAACGGTTTTGGACTTAGCAGCATCCCATGGGGACAAGGCAGAAGCATCCCTCGGCGCCTAAAATCCTGGGGGAGTCTGGGGAGGGGAGACACACACACAAATACATGGACATCACCCAGCCACATTACCTGCAGAAGCATTAATAAAGACACAAGAATACCCTTCGTCCTCCTCGGGGAGAGCATCACAAGGCAGAGGCAGGCGCCTGCCAGCCAACTGCATCCAACACAGGTCTCTGACGGCCTCGCAGAAGCCCTGGCACGGCGGGGGGGTTACGGGGACTGAGGCACTACACCCGGGGAGCAGCAGCAAGCAGAGAAACCACTCCACGTAGCGATGGCACCGCGATTCAAGCAGCCCCTCCCACTCATGCAAAGCCGCCCTAATTTCCACCTCGCTGCTGTGGTGGAGATAATTCGGTAATCTGAAATGGCTGGTGCCCAGCACACTGCAGAAGGGCAGGTGGGTCGGGACGGGCAGGCAACGGCCGGCTGGTGGCATCAGTCCGGGTAAGAAGGATGCGAGCCCCGTGCCGCTACTACCGTAGAGTCGCATAGTGGCGGTTAGTAAATCAAACTCAAGAGGACCGGAGTTATCGGCAAGAGCAGGATCCACACCATTAGCCACCCTCCTGTTAGGCAAAGGAGGACTCCTGCTCCCGTTCATGCCGGCCAGCACCAGCCCCCAGTGGCCAGTGCTGTGCCGCAGGTTCGATAGGGCAGGTGATGCTCTGTGGTGGTATCGGGGCAGTTGCGCCATGGGGTCCTGGGGCAGCACCGCCTGCTCATGGGTACTGTCACCTGGTGAGAAAGGAAAAGGGGCACTACCTGGCCGGGGACCTGCCTGTCTCTGCAAGGACACCTGTGTCCCCGTCGCTGCAGGGGTCCCCGTCCCCAGGAGCTGCAGGTCCTCGGTGGTCCCCATCCCCAGGAGCTGTGGGTCCTCGGTGGTCCGTGTCCCCAGGAGCTGCGGGTCCTCAGTGGTCCCCATGCCCAGGACCTGTGAGTCCTCGGTGGTCCCCATCCCCAGGAGCTGTGGGTCCTCGGTGGTCCCTGTCCCCAGGAGCTGCGGGTCCTCGGTGGAGCTGCTGGCTGCATCCCGGTCAGGGGCAGGTGTCGTGCTGCGGGGAGGAGCGATGCTTGACCGTGCCGTGCTCTCCACCAGCTCCGTGGCATTCCCATCCCACTGCTCGGTGGTTTTGGCTGTGGTCCCCTCGCCCACAGGTGCTGCTGTGCCTGGATCCGGCTCCTGGTGCTGTGGCATGGTGACGTCCCCCACCACCTGGCCATCCCACATCCCCTGGGAGATGCTGGGTGCGGGAGCTGCTGCAGAGGTGAGCAGCTCCTGTGCCGTGGTTCCCTCGCTGGGTACTGCTGGGCTTCCCGTGGTCTTCGTGCTGCCCCAAATCCAGTCCTGGAGTTGCGTTTCAGAGGAGGAGAAGCAGCAAGCCCCAAGGAGGAGCAGAAACCCCAAGCGAGGTGCGACCAGGGCCATTAGGAAGGGAAAAAGAGCCCCGTTACTTCAGAGAGTGAAACGGAGAGGATGGGAGGAAGGAAAGGAGGGAAGAGGCAGGAGTTTTGCCCCAGCCGGACTCCAGGAACACTCACATCGCTCTCTCCTCCCCGGCTCCAGCGCACGACCCTTCAAACCGGAGCAGAGCAGGAGGAGTGGCCGCGCCGCCGGCCCTGCCAAGCCCTCCTCTCCCGAGCGCCAGCCTCCCCGCAGCCGGCACAGCCCTCCAGGGACCCTGCCGCCCAGCTGGGAACCCACCTGAGCCCCCCAGAACCTCTGGGAGCCAAGCCAGCCCTCAAGATGCACCCTGTTCCCTGTCCCAGCTGCTGCTGCCAGCTTTTTAACTCCTTCTTGCCCTGAAAATCCTAAATCCTCTCTCCTTGCTTGGTGGCTCTGGTTAAATTACCAGCGTTGATAGCCGTACATGGCAGGGTCAGGCATGGACACGGTCCCCACGGATGCCCAGTTTCAGCGGGACACACAGGTCCCCCCGCTCCAGCTCTCAGGGAAAGTTTATAACCTCAGAGCAGAACAGAACAAGGAGGGGAAAAAATCCCAGAAAACATTTCCAAGATTTCCACCGGCAGGAAACACATCAAGTCCCAAAAGTCAAGTGCTTTTAAGCTGCTTCCCCAGCTCAGTTACAGGGCCAGGACCCCCCAGGCGCTGTCGCAGCACAGCGAGGGGAGCGCTTGCGATCATCCCCCAACCGCAAGCATCATGCACCAGCGACATCTCAAAGCCAGGAGGTCTGAGCAATCTCAGCCTTGTGCACTCAAGTTTTCCTGAAGCCCGGGATGAAAATCTCCCCTGGGCAGTGCTGGCGCTCTCCCACGCCGCCAAAAATTCAATTGCTCTTCACCTCAGCTTAAAAAAATCCCCCCAAATCCACTTATCTGGCTCGTTTTCCCACATCAGTGCTGCTCCGCTCTGGAGACGATGACCCCTGTTCCTGAGGACCACCAAGTCCCCAGTCCCCTGTGAGGATGGAGCACACCCATGGGCTGTGTCAAAAAGCGTCCCCGAGAAGGGACATTGATGGGTCAGTGACAATTTCAGCTCCCCTTAGCTGGGATGCTGCATGATTGGGAAAGCCACAGCCTGTGGTAATGTGCTCCTGCAATGTGGGGCAGGAAGGGATGCAACTCTTCTGACTCTCTGGTTTAAAAATATTCAGGAAAAGCACTGAAACAAATGCTCAGATGTCTATTTTGCTTTACGCAACATTTCCCATACTACTTTCTAAGCGAAACGGGTAAGTTTTCCCCTTAAAATGGTAGCTGGCACGGCAAGGATACTGTTGCTAATAGGCTTGCCCCATGACCGATGCTGTTAGGGGCGCCTGTTGTGGAACAGCCCATGACTAATCGAATGTGGGACGCGTTTTTGTCCGTATGTCAGAGTTTCCATATGGCCCCTCTGAAGCTCATGTGCTCCCATCAACCTGATGAAAGCAGCCAGCTTACCAACCTGCCCCAGCGTGTTTGGACGGGACCCCTCTGCGCCCGGCTCTGTTCCCCTGGGGCGAGGGTGCGGTGTCCTGGCAGGGTGCAGGACCGCCCCCTTGTGTCCTTGGCACCTCAAAGAGGGATGCCAGTGACTGCTGCTCCTCTTCCACTGGTGGGGAGGACAGACGAAAAAGCTTGGTGTTTCCACGGCCCCAAACTGGGGGGAGATAAGTGAGGTGACAGCCTGCAGCGGGGATGTGATCCAAGCCCCTTGGAGCCACACAGCACCCCCAAGGCACCTCCCGGAGCCAGGGGGGAGCATCACGAGGCCCGATGAGCTGCCTTATATCAGCCAGGAGGGTTTCGGCAGTGGCACCATGCTGGGGTGCCCCAAGCGTGTGCAGACACAATGCCCAGTCGGAAAAAATCCCCTTTCTCCCTTCTGCTGGGATAAGGCAGCTCACCATAGCAGAGCAGAGCAAAGCAGCAACCCTGCGGGACCTCCCTGCGTGCGGAGCCGCTGCCGCCAGCCCTCGTTAAGTCAATGATCTTCGTTTCACTGCACACCTCCACGCCGGCAGCTCCCAGGAAGGAGCCAGGGCTGGGGTGTCCCCACAAACTAACAGCATATGTGTCCCCTGGCTGCACTGCTGACTCCCTCTTGGCAGCGGGATTTCCAAAATAAGGGCTGGGAGGGTGGCCCGGTGGCACAGGTAGCACTAGAGAATCCCGACCCAGCATGCCCAGTTCTGCCACTGATCTAGCGGCAAGGCAGGGGCAGGGAATGTACCAGCCGGTGAAATATTTTTGAGAAATATTTCCCCAGAGCGAAACCATGGCAGCCAGCTTGCTGGCAGAGTAAGGGAAACCCCTTGTTTTAGCCTCATCTAGGCTAAAGGCTCTCAAAAAGCACTTTGCACACTCCAGGGAATGCTGCTGGAAGCTCATCGTGACCTTGCACCTCTTTAAAAGCAAAACTGGACCCTCAATCTGGTCCCGATTCTGTCCTGAACAGGCTGGCTGTTGTCTTCCCACCACTGTCTGGCATCGGCTTGTGCAGCCCGGTCAGCCGGGAAGAGGGGGATGAGTCTGCCTTGCTCACTGCAGGGGGGAGCAGGGGAAAAAGTGGGGGCGAAGGATGGGAGGAAAAGGGGGGG
>JAVKLA010000001.1:10544837-10568958 GCA_034782735.1 Sagittarius serpentarius
ACCCAGGTTTCAGAGCTGCCACGTGCCATCAGTAATTAAAGAATAACGTTGTTATTCTTTAGGGGCCCAAGTGGGGCTGAGCAAGCGCGTTTCAAGCGACCCAGCCACGCGTGTCCCCCGTGCCACGGCAGCAGCCCGCGGTGGTGGCCGGGGACAGCAACCCTGGCCAGGAACATACCGGACCCCCCAGCAAGAGCCGAGCAAGCAGAGACAGACAGACGGACGGACAGCAGAGGGAGCCTCAGGCCGAGCAGAGCACAGAAGCCTCCTCAGAAGACCCATTTTGCTGCACCCCATCAGGGGTGACCACACACCCCGGTTACACCGGGGACCCCTCCTATCCCAGCCACCAGCCCAGAGGTCACCAAGGTCTGGGCAGGGACGGGCAGCGGTTTTTGCAGGGTGCAGCCAGGCAGAGCGCAGGCAGGGAGTTGTGACCTGTGGCTTCCTTCCTCCCCCTCCTTGCGTCTCGAGGGAAGGTCTCCGCAAACTGGCGGGGGACCCCGGGTTGGAGATGTCCCAGGTCAGAAGCCCTGAGCCCAAAAAGATTAAGTGCAGCCGCAGAAAGGGCTTTAATGCCGACAGCGGATCCCGCTGCCAAGAGATTTGGCTATGGAGGGAAAGACCCCCCCCAGGGCACACCCCTGCTCGGCCACACGTCCCTGGAGCCGGGGAGGGATGGAGCTCACAGCAGCCCCATGGCACAGCTCCCTGGGAGCCTCCCTTAGCAGTCGAGGGCTTTAATTAACAAATTTGTCCATTACTGGGCTATTTTTATCCATTTGCTGTTTGCCAAGTCCAACCTCAAACTTCCCCCTGCCCACAGGGGGGGATGGCTGCAAATCGCCTCTTGCTTTTGGCCACTGCTAAAAATGTCCCCTGTCCCTTCGGAGCAGCCGTGCCGACCCACACAGAGCATTGCGTTGCGGGGGTACTCAATGAAATTGCCCCCTGGGACCAGCAGGAAGGATATCTGGGGTCAGCCCCGGGATGCAAACGCACTGCAGCCCCACGACCTTTCCAGAAGCCACTGGCACTTCAGCAACGTGCCAAAAGCTTGCCAGGTTACCACCAGTGATGGCAACATTGCCGTAGGGTGCTGGAGAAAGCATCCACCTCCAAAAGGCACAAAACTGCAGCAGAGCAAGTGCTTGGGACTGCCTCTGATGCCCCATCCATACATCTCCCCTTCCACGGATGCTGCTGGGGAAGGAAGGAAGGAAGGAAGGAAACCTTGACACCAGCACAGCCAGAATGCTGGAGGCGTGAGCACTCATGCATCCAAGCAGAAAAATTCAGTGACTGTCAGCAGCAGATGGTATCTATAAATCCTATTGATGTTTGGGATTTTAATCTGTTCTTTATCTAAAAGCCCAAACAACAGTTAAAAGGCCCTCATCGAGACACACGCCGAGGATATTGCCACATCCTGAGCCGCTGACCTCCCATGCAGAGAGAGCCCCCCAGGAGAAATGGTGGGATCTGGCCCATGGACGGGTGCTCAGCCAGGAAGACAGGAAGGCAGGGGCTGGGTACGAGGATGCACGGGGGCCGAGCCAGCGTGAGTGACAGCACCCATCATGGCCCCAAAAATAACGCAGGTGCCAGTTTGCTGGGACCTGCCTCCAGGCCAGCATTTCCCCCTGCCTCCGGCTGTGCAACTGCTGAGCCCCTGGGACCACAGCGTTCCTAAACATTTACTCATGAAGAGCCAGAAACATCCTCCCAGCAAATTCCTCGATAAGATAAACCGTGAAAATGTCACAACCGCCTCAGGGAGCCATCAGATAATCCTGGCGGGGGGGGAAGGGTGGCCATGCCCAGACCCCCACCATTACCTGCATCCTCCTCCTGCTCCCAAACTGAGCAGGAATGGAGGTGCCCACTGCTCCGCGGCATCCATCCTACTCATCTAAGGAATATTTTTGTCAGCCCGCATGGGAAATTACGTGGGCAATGGCAGCAGGCAGGGTGAGCAAAGCGCAAAGCAAACAGCCTTCCTTCCAAGTGTGGCTAAAAATACTCGCGGGGGTCGAGCCCCCGGGGAATGGCGCGCCAAGGGGCAGGTCTCACCAAAGGCATCTTGAGTTTGCCTTGTAACTCATTACCCTCCGGCGAAGACCGGGAGCCCCAAGCTGGAGAAGGGACAGCCAAGAGGTGCCGGTCTCTCCCTTTTCCCCATCCGCATGGGCAGGAGGACAAGGTAGCGGGGGCAGGGAACTGGGGCTGGGGTGACTTTGGCCACCCCGCTAGCTGCCCTGGCCACCCCAGGGGATGGATGGTGGAGAGGGGCCATCAACCTCTAGGCACAGCAGGATCCCAAGGGAGGTCTTTAAAAGTGCAAGGGGGTCTTTAAAATGCAAGGTGAGCTTGGTGTGACCTGTAGCCCCCAGCCCCACCACTGGTCCCCCCGCTTCGTCCTGCCCCCACAGAGGCCACTGGCTCTGCTTCCCATCACTAGCCTCCCTCTGGGGCTGACCGACAGCCCGGAGATAAGGTGAGGGGAGGCGAGGGAAGGAATGCGACCCCCTCACTCACCCTCCGCAGTGTTAATAAATCACCTTGCAGACTAATTGCTCCTTGGAGGAGAAAGGCTCACCCCCCCTCTCACCCCCCACCAAGGTCCTGGCTCAGCCTGGGAGCCACAATTCCAGAACTCCCCAAATTTCAATCGCGTTCCTGGCATTCCTGCCCTGGCAGGCAGCCGAGGGGGCTCCGGCAGCGTCCACGACTGAACACTGTCCAGGCAGGCAGGGGGGGGCTAGCCCGATTATCAGAGAGGGGGTCGGTTCCCATCTCTGCAAGGGACTGAGCAGGTCTGCAGCTGGAGAGCACATCGCTATTCCCAGGCACCTATTTATCTAGAAAACCAGGGAGACCAATGCACCTGGCATCCCGGCTCGTGGATGGATGCTGTGCTGAGGGACAAAGGGAGATCAGGGCTTAGATGGAGGGTTTATGAGATGACTCAATGCCATTGCAACCCGCTCATTTGCACAAAGCAAAGCGGAGAAGAGGAGGACAAGCTGCCCAGGCAGGGTATCCTTCCCCAAAGCTCGAATGAAATGTGCCAGCATCACACAACAGTGAAGCCAACAAAGCCCAAAACAGCAGAACATGACTCCCACGAGCATATTCCCAGCCATGGAGAGGGCTGGGCACCAAGAGGGACTGGGAAAGGGCCTGAGGGACACCCTGCCCACCCCTCGACGGTGCTTGCATGCTGCACCGTGCCAGGATGTTAAGCCACTGATGTCAAGGAGCACTGCTGGACGGTAACCCTGCACCAGCCTTGAAAGCTGCACGACAAAAGCTGGGAGTTGCCCATTCCCAGCTGTTTTTCAGGACTTCAGCACAGAGGAAAATACCAGCACAGATGAAAAAAAAACAACAGTTCACCATACAAAACACAGAAAAGCTGCCAAACGAAATAGTACCTGAAGCTACAATGGAGCAGTACAGCATCCATCCCGCAGTACAGCATCCATCCTGTATCCGCCGCGAGCCGGGGATGCCAGGTGCTAGCTGGTCCGTGCTGCTGCAAGAGGCAACTGCCGCAGCTTGCGGATGCTTTACGGAGCCTCGCCGCAGCTTTATGGTGAAGGAAACCCACCCGGCAGTTCATTAACCTCATCCTCAGCGTGGCTCATGGCAAACAAAATCCAAGCTCATGCGGTTGCTGCGGGGCCAGGTGGCAAGAAACCCTATTTTGCTAGGGAATGGAAAGGAAAAGAGGGATCCAGGAGGGGTTTTTGGTTTTGGACTTCAGCTGCAGTCTGCCGCTCGTCCAACCAGCCTCGGTCTTGTCAGTGCTGGCCCCCTGCAGCGCAGGGGACTTTGTTTAGCTCGGAGCCTCTCAAAGTCCCTGGCTGTGCTCGTAATAAGACTCCTTGTCTGCTCTGTGGTCCTTCCACCTCTCTGCACTCCTCAGACAATAGTTTGCCTGTGCTGCTGACTTCGGCATCATTTCCCTGCTCCTTCCAAAATTTCCTCTGCACCAGGCAGCCAAGCTTGGCCATCCTGCTTTGGCATCAAATCCCATTGCATCTCATCCCAGGGTTGTCTGCTGGGCACAGCACTTCATGCCAGACCTCATCACAGCTTTTGGTCCCCCAAGGTGGGGATACAAGTGGGGTGAGATGCCCAGCAGGCCCTTTGGGGGTGGATGCTGGGGGTCAAAGCTATTTAATGCCTTTGTTAGCAGCCTGGATGAGGGGCCACTTAAACAGGAAAAGCATCGTCCAGCCCTTGAACCTACCCAGCTGCACACGTCCCAGGGCTAAAGAAAAAACAAATCTGTTGAACGCCTTGAAATTAAGTTGAGCAATGACAACTTGATGTCAGCCAAGGCTGAAATCCCACACTCCCTACTAGGCTGACAGTCTGTGTCTCCACTGGCACAGAACGTTAAGCAGCAAAATTTAGATCTTTTGAGAAAGTCCAAGCACCACTGGAGACAGATACTAAATGGGTCAAACAGGTCAGTGTTGTCAGTGGCTACTTTGCTGCTCCGTGCAAGTGGTAAGAAGGTATTTTAGCTTCATTCAGTGCTAGGGAAAGCCAACAGGACTTGGATGAGGCCAGAAAACACATCATGCCTTTCCAACCAACAACCAAACATGCCGGGAAAGAGAACTTGTTCTCAGCACAAGCAGGAGCTGGGAACCAAAAGTCACTGGATTACCAGTTATTCTCTTTTCAACAAATCACTTGGCTTTAAAGCAAAATATGACACCAATAAATAGCTTTAATGCACTGGAGTTTAGCATCTATAACGTGACAGATGTCAAGAACAAGGACAGGCATAAATTAGGTTCCTGCTTGCATGCAGATAGGGATTCAGGAGCAGGTTTGCCCCCTCCTGAGCAGGGGGATGATGCCATGGCTGGGCACCATCCCCGGCATTGGCGTCCCAAAGGAAAGCCAGCCAGCCCATGGGCACAGTGCCACTGGCCCAGAATGGCCACACGGCACAGCGCCATAGAGATGGGTCCCTGCAAGCTTTTTTCCAGGAAGATAAGGGTTAAAAAAAAAAACAAACCACACAAAAAAACCAGCAGGCATGCCTGAAGAGGAGGATTAGAGAGAATAGGGCCATTTCTCAGCAAAGACTATGGCAACGTAAATAGAAAAGTAACATTACGCTCAAGACAGGGGCCCTTTCCCTTTGCTCCTGCCCTACAATGCCACTATTGTTTTGCTGACAACTGGTAATTATCCCAAGCTGCACACACTGGTATTCCCACCCTTTAACTGGGAGGGATTTTGCTGCCACCGACCCTCTGACACCAGCAAAAATTCACATACCACAGGGTTCAAAGAGGGGGCGGGCTAGAAAGGCTGGGCGAGCCTCATGGGGTACGTCATTTGGGGACCTCCTTTTAGTCATCCCTGAAAAAATAAGCTATTTGGGACGGTTTTGCTCCCAATGGCCATGCTTGGGGTTCAAGGTGCCCCAAATAGCAGGGAGTCTTTCCCCCCATCCCCAGTGAGCGATACCCATCGCCACCCCAGATGAAAAAAATATTCACCTCCCAAACATGCAAGTCTAAGCAGCGCGTCCTTTCTCAGCCTGGCAGCAAAGAGGAAACTGCAAAAAAATAAATAATCCCACAGAGGCATAGTTTTCCTCCCCTCCTAGTAAGTTCAGGCATCCCTGGGGACCCTGGACCCCTGGGATGACCCCCTGCAGACAGCTGCTACCCTGCTGCCTGCTGCAAGGCGGATGTAATGGGGATGAGTCGGACCCATCATTTCTCATTTATGGGATGGGGGAGTCACGGTCCTAACCTCCCCAGCCAACCAGGAGTCCAGCCCAGTGCTGACATCAGCTTAGATAAGGTGATAAAAAATATTGGAAACTGCCTTAAGGTGGATTAAAACACTCCCATGGTCAATTTTTTTTTTTTCCCTTTTGCAGGCTGCTGCATGAGCCAGAAAGACCAGAAAATGGGAAAAAAATGCATTTTTTTTCTGCCATGGGCTGCAGGCAGCACAGCCAAGGACAGAGCAAGGCAGAGGACATACACAGCCACCGAAGGACCCAGTTACAAGCACCACAACCAGCTGCTCTGGGATTTTTTTTTTGATTGTTTTTTTTTTTCTTCTGCATTTTAATTACATGATTGCAGAAGTTTCTTCCTAACGGGAAAGCTGGAAACCAGTTTTTCCTGCAGCAAGGCCAATTCCACAAATGCTAGCACTGACCTGTAAAGATTAAAAAAGCCCCATAAATCAGCAGAGCAACATCTTTCCTTCCTTGCAGCGTCACCGGCCTGTTTCGCTGGGGTGGGTTTTTATTTGTTGTTGTTTTAAGCACCCAAGAGAAAAGAAACCGCTCCTAAAACCCCACTTAACCCATCCCAGCTGCAGAAAAAAAACCCACGTAGGCAAGAGGAGCTATGCTACGGGACTCCACGCAAGCTTCAGCCTGTCCCTGCAGCACCCAGCTGGGCTTTGTGGGGAATGAACCCCCCCTTCTCCCAACCCTGGAGCCCCGCCAGCCCCTCGCCTAATTAAAGCGTGTGGCCGCTTGCAGGGCGGAAAGCCGGCAGTCGGAGCACGGAGGATCCATCGCCTCCCGGGCTGAGTCCCGCCACTGGACCAGCACCCCGCTTTTAAGGATGTTGAAGCCTAGAGGAGCTTCCCAGGGTTGTGTTGGTACCTGGCTGACCCTTGCTTGCTTGGTCAGAGCAGTGAAACGGCTGCAGGGCAAAGATTAAACCTAGATTTTTTTCTTTAAACTGCTTTTGGCCAGATGGGGTTGCTTTGCACCCCCCTTTTTGGGGATATCGGAGCACAATGTAATGGGGGGAATAGCAAGGACGGGACGAAGGCTTGCACAGCTTGCAGGGGAAATGCTCTGCAAGCAAAGGAGGGCAGGAGAAAGCCCGGAAGGGGCTGCAGGGGAAGCAGAGGAAGGACTTAAAAAGATTAGAACAGGACAATGTTATCAGCGGGCCACTACCCCGTGCCCCCACGCCACATACGCGGGGGGCTCCGACTGCCCTCTCTGGCTGTGCGGCACCCACCTACACCCTGCGGTACCCACTGGGGTAACACCCATCAGATGTTCGGGTGCCAAATGCTGGCACCGGCTGCACCACTGAACGCAGGCACAGGCAGTGAAGCATTGCCAGCAACACTCAGAAGCAAACCGGGGTCATCAAGAGATTGAACAGCAACAGTGCGATAAAAAGATTAAACAGCAAAATGAAAGAAATGAAAACATTTTTACTCCCTTCCCTAGCAAACTGGTTTTTACTGGTGTTTGCACAACTGCGGCTCATCAGTCCAAACCACATCAGCAACACCTCGAGGCCAGAGGGATGCCGGGAGCTTAACAGCAACCTCTGCACAGTGACTGTTTGCACAGCCAGAGCACTGGGGACGTACTGGGAGACCTGAGCACTGGGATGCAGGGGACATACTGGGAGACCCGTTTCCACCGTGAGAGTCAGATTTACAGCAACACAGGCTGTCCCGAGGTCCCAGCGCGGTCATGGTGGAGCTAGTGCAACTGGGTGGGATGTACCTGGCCAGGGAGCATCCCATCCCAGTGTGCTCCCCAAACCAGGGCTGGAGTTGGTCTGGGGGCAGAGATGCTTCACCACTGACCCACCCATCCCTGGATGGATGCGGCCCAGCCAAAACATCTGTAAGCCTGTTTTATCACCCACCTCCCACATTTCCCTGCTGCTGGACTGAAGCTAACTACCAGGAGCTGCGGGCAGAGCCTGGGGCAGGCACAGCGAGTGGGGCCAGGGCTGCCCCCGGAGCCCAGCCCACCTCTCCCCCCTGGCTGGCCATGCGGAGCGGCATGCATCCAGACCACCGGCCCGGGATGGAGCAGGACCCAGCCAATGTCCGCCTTACACCACTGCATTAATCCTGTTGCTAGGACACCCGCGAGTGAAGAAATACAACACTTGACGGATTAGCGTCTAGACTGGCTGACCTTTCCCTCCGCTCGCGAGGTGGAACCGGGGCGAAAATCAGGCACCGCTGGATAAAAGGAGGCAGTTTTGTAGGGTTTTGGGGTTTTTTTTGCAGATGGGAGCCAGAGAGGGAGGGACATCGTTGTTGCTGAAAGAGCCATTTCACTACCTGTTGCCGGAGAGGGATGTGCAGGAGACGGACCGGGCCTTGCAACCCGCTGCCAAGCCCAAGCTTTGCCAAGCAACCAGCCGACAAAAGAGCCTTTCATGAGAGGGGACATGTCAACTCCGCAATTAGCAGGGGAAAGAAAAAGGAGCCGAAAGAAGATTATTACCTCCAGCAGTTGCCTCGGGGGGCCCCTCTCAAATGGTTTCGTTAACTCTTTCGGCTGAGCCCAAGGAGGAGAAGGTAGGGAAGGAGCAACCGTCAGCAGCAGCCGGTGGCCGGCTGGACCCAGGGTGGCATCCCAGCCACGAGGAGACCCGTCCCCTTGGGTGCTGTTGGGGCAGTCTGGCAATGAGTGACATCTTTGCCCCTGAGCTCTAATGCTGGATCAGACCCAGCGGGAACCAAGACCACCAGCCTCCCGCCTCCTGGCTGGGAGGGGACCACACTAGAGCTACCACACTCTCCAACCTAGCCCTGGGGAGTCCCTGCAAGATCAAACGCTGACCTTGGCAAGTGGCATCCTTGCTCAAGGCATTGAGCAGCCGCAGGGTATGCCATGCACCAAACCTCTTCCGCCTCCTGCCTTGCTAAGTAATGTGACAGAGAGCCCATCGCAGCCCACTGGGTACCATGCTCGGTGGGGGATGCCAGGACTTCCCCACATCCTCCAACTTTTATGGCCTGACATCTCTATCTCCCCGCAAAAAAGAAGCAATAGCTTGTTAAAATAAAAACCCACAGGATTTTATCAGATGGTGCCCTGGTTACCTAGTGGGAAGAGGTTAGAAACCTCCCTCCGGGCATCTTCTCTTTTCCAAATGCCAAAACCTAAAACCCACAGCTTTCCTTTTTGCCACCCACCCCAAGGAAATCCAGGACAGGTCAGCCAACTGAGAGCGGCTCGCCCTGATGGTGCTACTGTCCCCTTTCCCAGGGTCATCACCCAATGCAAGTCATCCCTGCAAAAAGCCATCTGGAGAGCAAATCTCTGACCTGGCCTCCAGCCCTCCTGGGGCTTTGGCAGGCAAGAAGCCAGCCTGAGCACGGTCACAGGATGGGGATGTGTGGGGACACCTTGCCCATCTGCCAGGAGAGGCCCCATGAGCACCACTTTCCAGGCTTCCAGGTGAAGCCAGGCTGCGGCACTCGCTCCTGAGGATTCAAGGGGATTTAGTACCAGCTAAAATCATTGCAGATCTCATTCACACCACCTCGCACACATCAGTGCCTCTTCTGAGCACTGGCTCTCAGCAAGATGACGCACATCTTCCTGGAGGGCAGCAGCACTGAGGTCCCACGCACATTCGTATCCAGGGGATGGGGAGTGTGGCTGGAAGACAGAAGAACCAGTGAGAGCACCCCACAGAGAGCAGAGAACAGATGGAGCGATGGGGTGAGGTGGAGCCCTGCACTGGCCCCTCATTCATCAGAGAAGATGCTGCCTCCAGGCTGTGTACGGAGAGATGCGCAGGATGCTGTTGGAAAGGGTACTTCTGCCTCAATAATGCTGCAAGGAGCTGAGCCACCGGATCCGTGCCTGCACCGGATCAGGCCTCTCCAGCAGGCTCATTGGTGCTGGCATCTCCTGGGAGGGTGATGCCATGCCGTGCAGTCCGTGCCAGGGCTCTGGGGAGGGAAACCCCACTCATGACACAGCGGGACATAATCTCCTTACAAAACACAGGGCCTCCTGGCTCCGAGAGCGCCCATCCCCTTCCAGGGGGAACAACCCAGCGCTCAATAGCGGAGCGCAAATTCATCTCGTGAGCAAGGCAAGGGGTTATTAATCGCGAGTACTCTCTAACAAATGCTGGATCAAAGGCTTATAGTCCACGCACGTGGGTACTACGAGCCCTTCTCCTGTTTCAGAACTCGGCTGGGGTGATGCTGGCATCAGCAAGAGAGTAACATGAGGTGTCCTGGAGCTCCATATCACCCGCAGGTCCTGGGTCTGGGCAAGCCCATCCCTTTGCTGCAGCACAGCCCCCTGCCTGAAAGGAGGGAGGGACAGCAGCTACGGGCACCCCATCCCTGGGAATGGTGTTGGGAGTGGGGCAGAGGTCCTAGTGGGTCTCCCCAGGAGGGATCGGAGAGATGACCCCATGCTGGGGTTTAGCAAGGAGCCTCAGGATTGACTGCCACCCCCTAGACCAGGCAGGCCACATGAGTGTTCACCACCAAGGCTGAGCCCAGGGTCTCCGTCCACACCCAGCAGGGGCTGAGGTGTCCCCAGGATGAGGGTCCCAGCCCGTCTGGAGAGCCTTTTGAGGCAAGAGGTGAAGGACCAAGCCAAAAAGATGCCTTCACGCCCTGGGGAGCTGGTTTAGAGCAGGACAAGATGTCGTTTCACCTTCACCCTAACATACTGGTGGGCGCCTTGCTACTCTGACTTGCATGCATCACCCCTCCAACCCAGACCACAGGTGCTTAGGAGAGGGGTCTACATCACCCCTTCCCTGGGGGACCCTGCTAATCCCACTGCTGGCAGGCACTGCAGAACATGCAACACCCCAGCACAACCCATCTCACCATAGGCACGGGGTCCGACATCAGCACCAGAATTGGAAGACCCTGACTTTCCACAATCCCTTGCCTTCCCCCATCCCGCACTGCCTCCCGTTTAATAAATTACAGCCTATTGTAAACCAGAACAAACACAGAGCCCCTGATCCGGCACCACCAGCTGCGGTGGTGGCCTGGGACCTGCCAGCAGGTGCAATGGCCGAAGCCTTGTGCACCCATCAAATGTGGACTTCCTTGACCTGCCTCCCCTGGAGATGCACCCCAGCGCGGTGCTGCCTTGGCTGGGAACGTTGCAGGGCTGGAGGGAAGGTGGATGGGATCCAGGCCACCATCCATGGCATGGGTGCAGCCAGCGAGCACTTCCAGCTTATCTGGGGTTATCAAAAAGGTGTCATTTATCCAAAAGTCAACAATCTCCAACTCAATTAAGTTACAGACTAACGGGGAGGGTGGAAAAGAATAAATTTGTTTGACTACAGTGTTTACTGGAGGGAAGGCAGGTGGCTTACTTATGAATTATAAAATCAGAGGTAGCTTAAAGGGCCGTCAGGCTGACGGAGATTTATGCCAGTGGTGATGGTGGGAAGAACACAAGGATAGTGATGCTGATGAGCTGCAGATTCGAGGTGCCCTGGCTGCTATTCCCACCCCAGGCTGTTCGAGCAGCCTCCCACAACCTGGCGAGGGGGTCAGAGGAACGGCCAGATCTTCCAGTCCCCCGGGAGGAGGAAACCAGCAGATCGAGCTTGGGAATAAAACAAAAATACAATAAAATCCACTAATGACCAATTTCCATCTTAGAAAAGGGTTGGGAGGCAATGCCAAAAAAAGCAATAAAAATTCCACAAAAGCAACCTTTTCAACTGAAAACCAGCAGACATGGGATGTTCCGGACCAGATGTTGTTTGCTGAGAAAGCCCCCAGCACTGGGGACGCTCGTGCCAAACGGCACTGCCGGTCAGAGCCGGGAGCACAGCAAGTCTCCGGAGCCTTGTCCCCAGAGCAGCCCCATCCCACAGCCCGGGGGTGGGGTGGGGGGGGTGGGGAGGGGTCCTGCTCCCCCCACCAGCCACCAGCATTTGCTGGGTGGCAAAAGCCACACCACCTTTGGCTTGTGGGAACTGTCCCTTCACCCCCCAAAAGGTTTATTAACTGTGCTCATGCCTCAAGGTTGTTGAGGTTTTTTGGCCCACAGTCCACACTCGCACATGCCGGTGGGGAAGGAAATAGAGACGAGAAAGAAAAGACATGCTGAATGGCACAGAGACATGCAATTACACGGGCAGAGCTGGCAAACATGCCCGGCACCGCCAAGGCAACCCACTGGCTGTGCCGACAAACTGCCACCCACCCCACAGGTAGTCCTGCTCCCAGTGACCAGGAGGGATGCAGAACATCAGGCTGCAATATTGCAACAAGATACCCAATGGCTTTCTCTTTAACGAAGGCTTCTCTCTCATTAATAGCAGAGCCGAGCCTTCCAAGCACAGGAGATGGCCTCACAAGTGTCTTAGCAACTCTGCATTAACCCAAATCTGGACAAACAGCACCCAGAATGTATCAGCCAAGAGTTTCCCAGGTTCTGCTGGTTCACCCCCACCATGTCCTTCCCTCTCCATTCTTTGCTCGCTCCCACCCAACACGACCCGTTTTTGCCCTCGAGCTCACTCCAGCTCGCCCCACACCCGCAGCCTCCGCTCTCACATTTCTCCCAGTGTCTCCAAACCCACATTAAGGCAACACCGGAAGCCCCGGTTAGATGTACAAATGTCCAAACCATATTCTAATCCCGTTCAGCTCCTTGCTTCAATTATATCTTTGGCAACAAGCTCTCTAGGCTAATCAAGTCCCACATTAAAAGCCAAAAACCACACGTGCTGCTACCACATACTTTCCTCCATCCACAAAGTCAGGGACTTTCTCCCACTCCCCAATATTCAAGGGATTTAGTACCAGCCAACACCATTGCACGTTTCTTCTGCACCACCTTCCACCCATCAGTGCCTTGTCTGAGTACCAGCTCTCAGCAGGACAGGGCACATCTCCCTGGAGGGGAGCAGCACCACTGCTCCACGCATGTTGGTACCCTAGGGATGAGAACCATGGCTGGAGGACAGGAGAGCCGGTGAGAGCATCTCACAGATGGCAGAGAAGAGATGGTGTGACAGGGTGAGGTGGAGCCCAGCACCAGTCCCCCCATCTGTTGCAGAAGATGGTGCCTCCAGGCTGTATACACAACCAGAGAGATGTGCAGGACGCTCTTGGAAAGGATTCATCTCCAACACTTTTTCAAATGTCATCAGATATGCTAGATCGTTAAAATGCTTTATTAATCCCATACCTCTGGGCTGCTGATATACATCCGATACTTAATCCCAGATGTCTCCTTCAGTGCTTTGAACTCTCTACTTAAATGCCAGAATTAATTCTCTTCTTGGTAAACTATCAGAGTTTGGAATAGACGCAGCGCACTGGCTGGGATTGTTATTTCAGGGCTTAGCGCATCATCCCTAACAGTCACCACAGACCAGACTGGTGCAGGAGAGAAGCTGGCACTGCACACATCCAACAACAGCAGGAGCAGCAAGGTGTAGGCAAGCCCTCACTGGCAAAGCTGCACAGCAGCCCCTGCCAGGCCCACGTGAGCAGTTCACGTCTCTGTCCCTCCCCTGTCTCCTCCAGCTCCCCCTCTCCATGCGTCCTCCCAGAGGGGTTACCTTCTGCAAAGCAGCCCCAAGCTCAGAGCATCTCTCAAGGCAGGGAAGCATTAGCTGAAATAACATGGGAAGGTTGCCTGTGGATGGAGGATCTTCTCCCTCTGCTTTCCAGACACAGGGCAAGTACCCTCCTTGAACCTACTTCCCTGGCACGTCTCCTGGCTGAACAGGGCTCTGCATGGACCTTACTGAACTGGAGAGTTTCTTGGGCCCTACAGAGGTGGTTACGGTGGTTGCCTCTCTGTCACGGCCATGGGGGACCAGGGAGACCCCAGGCAGCAGGAAGGAACCCAGGTGAGAAACACGAGGACTCCAGCGCAGGAAGGAGGTGCTGTTGAGCTGCACACCAGCATGGACCCTGGGGCTTCCCACACGGCTGGGCAATGGGAACCTCAGATCTCCATTCTCTAGGCAGTGCTCGGAAGGAAGGGGGTATGTCCATGGCAGGCTAACCTAAACCAAGAACACAAACCGGAGCAGGAGCAGGTAGAAAGCATGGTCAGCAGGTCAAGGGAGGTGATTCTCCCCTTCTACTCTGCTCTGGTGAGATCCCACCTGCAGTACTGCATCCAGCTCCATGGTCCCCAGCACAAGACAGACACGGACCTGTTGAGGCAGGCCCAGAGGAGGGCCACAAAAACGATCAGAGGGCTGGAGCAGCTCTCCTGTGAGGAAAGGCTGAGAGAGTTGGGGTTGTTCAGCCTGGAGAAGGCTCCAGGGAGACCTTACAGCAGCCTTCCAGTACCTAAAGGGGGCCTACAGGAAAGCTGGAGAGGGGCTTTTTACAAGGGCATGTAATGATAGGACAAGAGGCAATGGTTCTAAACAAAGATGGTAGGTTTAAATTGGACATAAAAAAGAAATTCTTTTACAATGAGGGTGGTGAGGCACTGGAACAGGTTGCCCAGAGAAGCTGCGGATGCCCCATCACTGAAAGCGTTCAAGGTGAGGCTGGATGCTGCTTTGAGCAACCTGACCTAGTGGAAGGTGTCCCTGCCTGTGGCAGGGGGAGTGGGACTAGGTGATCTTCCAAGCCAAACCATTCTGTTATTCTATGATAAAGCAAGAGCGGGTAAATTAGTAAGACTGCAGACGCACACAGGTGAGATACCTTGGGCTTGTGTAGAAGAGCTGGTTGCCCCACTTGCCTGGGAGCTTCCTCCCAGAGCCGCTGCAACAAGCCCCAGATGTGCCGGAGGACACAAGAGTGGCATCCCATGGCACAAGCTGGGGTGAGAACAGCCCTCCCTCCCTATCCCGAAGGACCAAGGACAGACCTCAGCTACACCAGACACCTCCCGGGCTGTCCAGGAGGCTGGTTTGCAAACAGTGGTGGCCACGTTGCCCGTGCGCCCGGGTCCTCAGCGTCCTCTGCAGGCTCCGCACTCACAGGCGGATGCAGCTTTGGATCACGCCTTGCCCCCTGTGCTTGCTCCCTACTCCACTTGCTCCTGCCTCCTTAAAAAGAAGTGGTGACATCCCCCCACTAGAGAAGATACTGTTTCCCAGCAGCACAGTTATCTGCTTAGAGATTTTTTTAAGCCATGCGATAACGCTTGAAACAGTCTTGCAAAATGTGTTCCTCTGTCTTCTCCAAGTGCTCAGGTTTGCTATTTAACAGCACCCAAACTGTAGTGACATAAACAGTGTAAAAAGAGATTATTCCAGCTGCAGGCCAAAATAAAAAAAGGCGGCTGCTATTCAGAGCAGAAACTCCACTTCTCTGGGATCTGGTAGCGTGTGTACAGGATATTCCAGCAGGCACAGGGAAAAGGAGCTCAGCTCTCTGTCCTCTCGGAGACAAGTGCCAGCGGAGAGCGAGCTCCCAGGCACCCATGGCGCCGCAGGCCCAGGAGAGACGTGGGCTGCTCCCTCTCCCCACATGGAAACCTAAAATCAAGTTAGAGCTCTGGGAGAAGGATGCTGTGGATGGACAAAGTCCAGGCACAGAGCTGCAAAACCACCGAGAAAATTAAGACTGTGGCTTGGAAAGATTGCTTGCACCAAGCAAAGTGATAAAAACTCCTGCCTGGGAGCACAGCTGCTCTACAGGACTACTCGGGTTTCTTTAAACCAAGTTTCCAGCCCCAAAGTGCCATCCAGGTGGGGCCACTTCATCTCCGCTGCCTTTGCTGGACGGGCAGGAGGGATGGGACCCATCTGCCAGGGCATGGACCAGGAGCCTCTGGAGCATCCAGCAGTGCTGCAGGGAGATGTCCACAGGCTTGGCTCCTTCCAGCTGCCGGCAGCCCAGGGCGGCTCTCCCTCCCCACCAGCTCCCACAGCAAGAGAGCAGCAGCCTAGATAAGGTTTTGCAAACAGAAGTCCCACCAGCTGATAAGGAGATGAAGAGCCCACAGAGCCTCCTGGGCACAGCATCCTCCCCAGTTGCTCCAGCCCATCCCAGGGGCCTCAGCAGCCAAATGATGCTGTCAGAGCTGAGAGGTGCCGAACCCATGCCAGTGGGTGCTGCCCATGGCCAATTCCCCACAGCCCTTCTCCTAGTCTTTAGAATAAATTCTTAAAATAATGTTTGCAAAAGCTCCAATCCACCTGTCAAAAATCCCCAGGCACCGATGCCAAAGCAGTTATGTCACAGGCTGTAAATCACTTTGCACAGCACCTGTTTCATCTTTGAAGGCACGTGCTTGCAAGGAATCCCAGCCATTGAGACCGACGAGCCATTGAAGATGGAAATAAAATCAGGCACGAGCCTCTATGCCGGCAGCAAGCGGCTCCAGCACCTGCTATATTTAACAGTGGGAGGAGGCAGCTTGACTTCCCAGGTGCTGCCTGCATCCTCCTTATCATCACCAGCCAAGACCTTGATGTACCAGCCCATCCCAGCCCCAAATTGATGCAGAGAAACTCAATGCAAGAGAAGATGAATGAAGTCAGGCTGTCTCATGTAGCCATCCCCACCACCAGACCAGGGCAACCCTGGCCAGCTTCGTAAACCCCTAAGGGTAAGGATGCCCCATCTCCAGGGACCTGTCCCAGGGCTGTCCTACTTCCTAGGCTTGGGGATTTTGCCAGCGTTCACCCCAGCCCGGGCTGCTGTCCTGTGCATGGGGGACACCCATAGCCCTACACATGCCCCGATTCCCCCACACTCTCAGGAGTGGACCCACGAGAGCATTCCTGCAGCATCCCCATCCCCACATGGCTATGTGCTCTTCCTGAGGAATCCCAGAGATCTCGTGATAAGAGGTAAGACCAGCTCTGGGCAGCTAAGCCCCCAAATTTGCAAGGCAGGCAGATAAACAGAAAGGTTATCTCCATGCCAAGACAGCCTTCAGAGCAAACATTTCCCAGGAGCCATCACAAAGGACGGCTGGCAGAACAGGCCCTGCAGTCCTTGGACATTGAACCAAGGGAAGGGAAAAAAAAAAAAAGAAAAAAAAAAGAAAAGGAAAAAAAGCCACACCAACCCTCTTGCAAATTCTTTTAAAACCCGATTCGCAGCTTGCCTTTGGGAGACGGCCAAGTCAGCTGGGTGAACCAGGCACCTCCCTGCCAGCAGTGACCGGCACCAGCGGTGCTCCCCCAACATTTAACCCCTCTGTGCACCATGTGAAATCTCCTTGAGGTCCTCTGGTGTGGCTGCTCAAAGGTGGAGGGGGATGCAGCTCCAGCTTGGCAAAGGGTCCAGTGCCCAACGCCGTGCTGGGAACCAGGACACCGGTGGAAAGGGAGGGTGGAAAGGGCACAAATAGCTCTGAGTAACCGCTGTTAAACCAGCTCCTAGCCCTCCAGCTCAGTTCGGCCATGCTGGACCGTCTCCAGGGACCTAAAATAGTCAATTCAGGATTTCACATGGGAATAATGTTCCCATCTCTGAAGATCTCCAAGGGGAGCTTTGTTCCCTCGGTCCCTGGGGAGGCACCCACACCACGGCAAGCAGCATCACAAACCCAGCCCGGGGCACTTCAAGAGCTTCTCCAAGTGGTCCCAGACATGCTCTGGGAGTGCTGGGCATCCCCGCTGCCCAGATTGTTCTCTTTCCCTCCACAACCCAGCTGCCAGTGGAGCCAGCCTCCACACAGCCATGCCCGAGCTGTTCCTAGATGACGTGAAGCCTTGCTCCAGTAAGTAATCTACCGATTTCATGGCCCAGCGCCTGTCCAACTTCCAGCTCGCCTGTACCTGGGGCAGCCACTTACCAGCACATCTTGCGCAGCCTACAATGACAGAGAGGGGCACGAGCCATGCCTCATAATGTGCTGGCAAGCTGACAACACTCAGCGCTAGCAGAAGACAACCAGAACATCACCCTGGAGAAAAGCCACTCTTGCCTGGTTTTGGATCATCGCTTGCAGCTCAGCTGCTTTTGCAAATGGGGTTCCTGGGCCGCAAAGTGGGGTTGGGGGCTCCCTGTGTCAGCCGCATCTCTCTCTGCCGCCTCGTGCTGGGCATGCATCCAGAGACCAGCTGGCAAGGGGAGGAGGGCTTCCAACTGGCCTGGCAGCCGTGAGGAAGCTTCCCCGTCAGGGAGGTAAAGTTCACCAGGAAAACAGGCAGCTCGTGCGCTGAGGCAGTGAGAGAACCGGCTCACGTGCCCTGTGGGGAAAGAAGGGCTGGAAAGCTGAGTCAGTGCCGAATTCCCCTCTCCCGGGGCTCGAGCAGCTTGAGAGTGAGATGAGCGGGCTGTTTCGCCAAGCCCCGAAGGCAAGGGAATGCCGGAGAGCGGTGTGGGAGGTGTTGCATCCCCAGGGCACACACTCGAGGCTTCCTACCGCTGGCAACACTTCCAAGGACACACAGTCATGGGGAGGACGTCTGCAGGCACGGCAGAAACCACTAACACATGGAGCACGGCCACTCTGGGGCAATGCCATCCCGTCTCTCCCACAACCAGAACGGACCAGACAAACCACTCTCACCCCAGTAAAGCCTCCAAGTGCACTGCGGCCAGGCATCTCTCTTGTGGGTTGCCCAGCACAACATTTCCCCAGCATCCTTCCCCAGTGCCCCATTGACGAAATGGGGCACACGGGACCCCAACCTTGCCACCCTCAGCAGCCACGAGGGACGTGGCCAGTGAAGGGGTGCATGGAGGGAAGGGAAACTCCCCCCATCACCCTTCTCTTTGGGGACCATGGACTGGTTGCAGCATTCAGCCCAAGGGGAGACGCAACCCCATGCCTGCTGGGGAGCGGGGCTGCGTTTGCAGGGCGTCCCAGGGGACAGGGGGCTTCAGGACAGAAAGGGGGTCCGGGACCCCGGGCACGGCGGTAGGGACCCCCCACCCACACCACCCCCAGCATCCCGTCCACGTTACCCGGCTCCTGGGAAGCGGCGCGGACCAGCAGGACAAAGAGCCCGAGCAGCAGCCGCCATGGGGGGCACCTGCGGGAAAGGAAGGAGAGAGCAAGAGGTTACCCACCCCCCCGCCGGCTCCGGGCTGCCCCCAGCCGGGCAGCCCCCGGCCGGACCGGTGGGCCCCACACTCCCGCAGCCCCAGGGTGACCCGGCGGCTCGGGGTTTCCCACGGTACCGGTGTCACCCAGCCTCGGCGGCACCGGTACACCGGAGTCTCGGTGAACCCCAGCCCCGGTGCCCCCGGGGTCCGCCGGTGCCCTTTAGCCTCGCCAGCTCGGGCGTGCCCACGGTACCGGTGCTCCCGGGGTCCGCCCCCCGCAGTATACCGGTGCCCTCCAGCCTCGGCGGCACCGAAATCCCAGTGCCTCCCAGCCCCGGCGGCTTCGGGGTCCCAATAAGCCCCAAACCCGGCTGCTCCAGGGTCCCGGGGCCCCCCGGGCCCCGTCACTCACCCTGGGCGCCTGGTGCCCTCTCGGTGCCGGCAGCGCGGCGCGGCTCGGCTCGGCTCGGCGCGGCTCGGCGCGGCCCGGGGGGCGGGGAGGGGAGGGGAGAAGAGGGGAGGGGCTGCCGGCGGAGCCGGCGAGCCGGGGCCGGGTCTCAGCCCGCCCCCAGTCCCCGGTCCCGGGGCTTGCACGGCCGCTGGGCTCCTGCAGCGGGGGAGGGGAGTAGGGGCGTCCGGGCTCTGCGCTAGTCCCAGCGCAGCCGGTTGTGGGGGGTCACGGCTCGGCTCCCCCACGAGTATCCCTCCACGAGGAGCATCCTCTCCCCGGAGTGCCGGGGAGCACCCTCACCCCCAAAGGGCACCGGCAGCCCGGACCTGCCCTGGCATCTCCTGCATCCCCGAGCCCATGGGTTTCGACTCGCAGGCCAGGCCTGGTCTTGAAGGAGGGAGTGAATCAGCGAGCTGAACTCATTCCCTCTCCCCTCCCCTATCGAAGCCCCGGTGGCACCAAGCAGGGAAGGGTGCTCCCATCCGGGCCCCCCATGCCCTCCTCTCCAGGCCCTTCCCCACCCCAGCAGCCCCTCACTCCTCCCCACTGCATGTGGGGGGCTTGGGAACCCCACGAGCCTTCCCTGATGCTCTGGCTGTTTGTGCGATGAACCGAGCCCAGGAAGGGGGGGCCTGGGGGTCCCTGAGCACCCTCCCAGGACCAGGGGGGCTGGAGTGCCAGAGCCCAGGCAGCAGCAGACCTCACTTCACCTTTCCCGTGCACGTAAAGGAGTTAAAGCCGGCGCTGCTGCCCACTTTCACCTCCCTTTACCCCAGCTTTCATCTCCCTCCAGCCCCAGCCCCGTGGAAGGCAGGATAATCCCCACAAAACCTGCCACACCTTGCTTTGTCTTCCACAGCATTTTAGTGCCCTGCGGCAGCAACCTTCTGAAATCCAAGCCCTGGAAACTTCCAGGGGATCTAGAAGTGATTCACTGATGATGACAGAGGCGGTGTTTAGTCTAAACCATGGTTTGGATCTAGCAGAATAAACCATGACATCCAGCTGCTCGGGTCCGTGCTCAGAGGTGCACACTATCACTATCCGTCTTTTAACTGTAGATCTTTTAACCATGCCTTGCACCATGGAGCCAAAGGCAGGAAGCCCCTCGGCATGACCCCAGTCTGGGGCGATGAATAGGCACCGAGGCTGCCTTTTGTTTGGGTGCAGAATGATTTCACACAGCCGGCACTGTTAAATTTATGTTTTCCTGGCTGGATGCCGAATGATTTACTGCCCCTTTCTTCTCCTGCAGCTGGATTCCTTTCCTCCAGGTAGACATTGATGTGCGTTGCCCGAATACCTGAGCTGCACAAAAGGCAACACGTGGCAGCCCTGAGTCACTTGGCTGCCATTTCGTGCAGGGTTTTTGGAGGGGTGGATGAGCTGCAGGAGGCGTCATGATGGTGCTGTGCCTGGAGAACATGGAGCAAGTGGGAGGAGAGTCCTGGGGCAAGGATGGTGCTTGGAAAAATCTTGAAAACAGAAAATTATCCTCCCTAACAGTGGCAGTCTCCTCAAAGTGAGCCAGCTTTTAATGGGCTTGATGGGAGCAGGCAGGTAAATGCTCCTGCGGGGTGGGAGAAGCCATGGGCAGCTCTGGAGCAGCTGCTCTGAGCATTGCTCTAGCTCAATGGGGAAACACGGCTCTGGCCCTTCCTATCATTACCAGCGCCGCATGGACCAGGAGGTGCAAACCTGGTCGGGGCTACCCTGACTGCCTGCCTGGACCTTCCCACACACTGACGCAGCCAGCACTTCATCGAGAGCAGAGATGTTATCGCTGGGTGCTGCGAGCACTGAGGTGCAGGTGAATATGGAGCTGCTTTACAGCCCAGACTTCCTCCTCGCTGCACCTCCAGGCTCTGCCCGGCCTGGCTGTGCTCCCCCAGCTCCTGCTGTGCTTGTTCACCAGGGAGAGGCATGGGGCAGGTTCAAGTGCATCACCTTTTGCCAGCCCTCCTGCCTTCCCTGTGCCTGCCAGCAGGTCTCTGCCCCAGCGCCGGCCCCACCGCTGCGGGGCCGTCTCCCCCCAGCAGACCTCTGTGCAAAGCGCCTGGCTGACACCAGGGCAGTTTCCCATCGTAAAATTTCCTCCCGCTGCGCTTTAAAGTTTGAGAGCCACGAAGGACAGATAATGAGGCTCATCTTTTCCCAAGCAAACAAACACTTTTTGCCTGCCGCAGGGGGGGACCTGCTGCCAGGGAGGCAGCTCTTTTGAAAGCCGACCAAATGGAAACCAGCGGTGCTCCGATGGTGGCTCGGCTGCTTGCAGCCACGGCTTTCCAAACTCCAGCCAAAAAGGCCCTCCTGCCCCGCAGGCTCCAAGCTCCAGCAAAGCTTTGGCATTTTTCATCTCTGCACGTCTCCTCCAGGATCCTGCTGTTCCCCCACCCCTGCGCCTGGCTTCCACCCGCTCCATCCCGGCTGCATCCCATGGCTGGTGGTCCCATGCTGCTGGGTGGCCCCAGGCAGAGGCACCCTGGTGCAGGGACAGAGGGGCTGCCCCAGCTCCCAGCACACAGCCCCTGCCAGCTCAGCGGCTGGGACAGCGTGGCGGCCAAAAAAATGTCACCCTGGCAACCCTGCGCGACGACTGGCCTTGGTTTGTTTTTTCCTACTTTGGGCAGAGGGGAGGGGTTGGAAACGCTGGCTGCCACGGCCCAGGCACATCCCTGGCAGTGGCTCCAGGGCTGGCATGCATGGTCTGCGTCCATGTCCCCCTTCTGAAGTGGCTTCGGCGCAACGGCTGTCCCTGCACTGTGAAGGGCAGCCTGTCCCCAGGCTGCCGGCTGGTCCAAGGAGCCGTGACCTGTCTGCTGTGGGAGAGATGAGGGTGCTAGTGGACACTGTGTAGCGTCGCCACCACCGAAAACACGTTGCTTGTGCACTGTTGCCTTGAGATGCTCCTGTGACTTGCAGCTGAGATGTGGGCAAGGGGCTTAGTCCCACTGCCACCATACTTTTCCGCAGGGGGCTTAGTGAGGAGGCTGGGGAGCAGCCAGAGTCATAGAATTGGGGCTGGGGGGCAATAAGGAAAAGAAGGCAAAGGATAGTATTTGGCAAGTGTCCATGCAGAAAAACAAAGGCTGGAGCAAGCGGAGTGTGCAGAAAACCACCGACAGGTAGGGCTGTCCCATCTGCACCAATCCCCAAGCAGCGGTCACGGCCAGTCCTGTATTTTGATGTGCCATTTGTCTGTGTTAAAGCCATCTCCTCCCAGCTGCAGCCACTGGGTGTGAGCACTCAGGACCACTGGCACCAGCCAGTTTTGCATCTCTCTGCCACATCCACTGCTCTGGCTCAGAAGTCTGTGTCCGCTGATGGCCCAGATCTGCCAGGACAGCGGTGGAAGAGCTGTTCCAGGAGGGATGCCTGCTGCAAAGGGAAGTATCGTGCCGTCCCTTCAGCTGACACTTTCAGTGAGGATCTGGCAAGGGATGACGTGACAGCATCTTGGTCTGTGAAAGGCATCCCTCCTTTCCGGAGGTGAAGCATGCACAGCCACAAAGGTGGGCGTTTGGGAAGGGCCTAAAGAGTTCAGGCAGGGAGTGGGAATAATTGGAAATCCAGATATTCCCCTGACAAGGAAAGCTAGCAAACACAAGAGCTTGGCCGAGTAGGGAGCATGTTACCCACCCATGTAGGCAGGGGATGAGCTAAGCCAGGTTGGGGTGCTGGAAGGCTGGGAGCGTAGCAGCACCATTCCTGGCCCCAGCAGCCAGATCTGGCGGATGCATTAGTGAGGAGCTGAAGAGAGCAGAGGGAGGTGTCACGGGGGTGGCGGGAGGCCTTGCCAGCAGCAGAGATGCTCCAGGATCTGGAGCCCTCCTGCATCCCTCCTGCAAATACGCGGAGGATGGGACAATGCAGATTGCTGCAGCTTGGCAGGGAGATAAGCCGGGGACAGGGGACCATCGCGCCATCACCTTCTACCTCAGCAGGGACAGGACAGGCTCCTGTCTGCAGCCCCACCACCACCGCAGAGCCTGGGGCCCCGCACATACAGCTGGGTGAGCAGAGAATCCCAGCCCCCCACGTCCTGGAGCTGCTGCCTCTTTCACTGGGTCATGTGCTGTGGAGAGGTCTCATCTGGTGGAGTCACGACATGATGGAAATGGCTTGCCCTGTTCCCAAGCTGGATAGCAGCAATGAAAGAGCCAAGCAATGCAGGAGAGAGAAGGGCAAGTGAGAGCATTTGCACCAAAGCCAGCAGATACAGAGCTGCTAATTCAGCAGAGGCACAGCTGAGAGCTCACCCCGCTATGCACAGTAACCTCCTCCCCGGGGAAAGGGGAGCGGGACCAGAGGAGGGATCCCTCTTCCTATCTCAGGGCTGGGGAGCCCCGTGGTCTGTTGGCAGGAAGGGAGCCAGCCCCAGACCCATGGACCATATGCATCCTCCCTGCTCTCTGCCTGCACCCCTGGGCAATGCCTGCTCCCTCCCCCTCAGCCTCCCCACCGGACACGGGCACCTAGGGGGTCCTGGCAGTCCCTGCTCCCTCCCGGCTTCTCCGTGACTCATCCACTCCAGGGGAAAATAATACTTCAGCACACATCAGATGAAGGACCGAGAGAAGCATTTCATGGGAAAGGGGATGAGGCGGATGCTTCTTGCATGCCTCATCCCCGCGGCTCGCCTTTGGGTCTCTGCCTCTTGGCTGCCTGTAGGAAATGGCACTTGTTTCCCTTCCTGCTGCCCAGTCATGCTCGTACACCGCCAGTGGAAGACAAGATGGGTAGAACTCTGCAGCCACGTGAAACCTTGGTGCATCTGCACCCCAGGTACGAGGTGCAGGTCTGGTCACCCACAGCTTCAGAGGGACACCTTGGAGTTGGAGTGAGGAGCATCTGCAATGACAAAGGGGATGGAGCAGCTGCCTGAGGGGTGAGACCACCTGGCGGGCACTCTGGGAGGGGAGGGTGGGGTGGGGACTTTTTTTTTTTTTTTTTTTTTTTTTT
>JAVKLA010000001.1:10576826-10623386 GCA_034782735.1 Sagittarius serpentarius
GCCCAGGTGGGGATGGCTGTGGGTACCTGTGCTCTGCTGTGGAAGAGGGCACGGGCATGTTCCTGCTCTTCTGGCAGATCCCAGTCTGGATCTGGCAAAGAGCGAGCACAGGCAGGGCTGAGGGGCTGCAGGAGAGGCTGGAGAACACAGCCGAGCCCCGTGCTGCCCAGACAGGCCCAGCCCCGGGACAGGGGCTGGTGGGGACACTGACCCCCGTCTCTCTGGCTGCAGGTTGGGGCTGGGGGTGCCCAGTGGATGGCGCTTGGCCGGCACCCGGCCGTGGGCAACAACCCCGTCCCTTCTTCCCCTCTTTCCCTGGGGATGTCCACAGGGGATGGGATGGGGCCAAGCCGGCTGCAGCCACTAGCCCTGTGGCCCAGCTCAGCCACTCACCTGCCTGCAGCGGCTGGACCTCGTCCACCTCATCAGGCTGCCATGCTGGGGCAGCCCCAGTGCCTTTCTCCTCCTGTCCCAGCCAGGCCAGCCTGGGCACGCTGGGGGGTCTCTCCGCCATCCCACTGAGGCCTGGCCTCAAGGCCTCCTGCTGCAGGGATGGGAGATGCCTCGGAAAAGCACCATGGACACAGGTCAGCAGGGAACAAAGTGGCTTCGCAGGGGCTCCTTCGCAGTCCCACTCCGTCCCATCCGGCGCAGTTGCGTCCTCCGGGCACTGTGGGGTGGCCGCGTTGCCGCCAACGATTATATATCGGCGGCGGGTCGCAAAGGGCCCTGTGACACGCTGCCACGTGCCATCCAGTTGGCAGTGCCCATATTGTGGCGGGTCACAAAGGGCCCTGTGACACGCTGCTGTTTGCCCGTCCCCTCATGGTTTCCCCCCAGCCCAGTAACCCTGCCTCACAGCAGCACAGCACTGAAGAAGCTCCATAGGCTCTGGCTATTGAGGCACCTCAGACCCCTCAGCAATTCAGCCAGCAACACACAGGCAGGAAACAGCTGGCATTCCATGGCTTTGAAAGGCTTGGCAGGCCTGATCAAGGCCTTAGTGTTTGTTCCGCTTGCATTAATTTACATTCCTACTTTCATAACTAAGGCCTATGTTTCCCTAAAGTTTTTTCTTTCCGGGGATGATGCCGTCAGAGGCCTCCCGCCTTGTCTGACCAGATATATGCAAAACTTGAACAATTTTGTTAATTCTCATGAGAAAATCCCTGATTAGCGGAACTCCAGATGCCTAGCAGTAGATAAAAACCGAAAACAAGGCCATCAGTGCGTAAGTGAAGTGGAGGAATAGATAGTAAAGGTACTGATGGACATTCTTCGAGATACAATGGGAAAGGAGAGTGACTGTGCAGAATCCGAAGAAGGGGTCAATCAGCGGACAAGTGAGGAAGACTATCGGAGACCCTGAAGACCATCAGAGAAAATGATGGCACATGTGTATCGGGTATTTTGCGTATTTTAATGAGTTCACAGAAATTTCATACATATGTAAATTAATTCTCGGAAATCCTATGAATATGTATGTCTCTATAGTATATCGTCTCTAAAATTTGTTAGCCCATTGGAGCGCTTTAGGTGGAGCTATCCCCAGTCCTGCCCAGTGCTGCAATAAAGAATGCCTCATAATAGCAACTTCTAGTTGTTATTGTGTTTTTCTATCGGAACTGTTACCCAGCCTCACCTAGCGTCCTACTTCCATGACGGTGGTTAGAAAGCAAGGGGGTTTGAGGGATGAATTTTTGTTTCAGCTGGAAGAGGATTTGTGGACATCTCCAAGGACAAGTTTTTCAGGGATCCCCACACAGGAGCCAAGTTTGCACAAACGGGAGTCAGTACTGACGAGGGTAGAGAGGACGGCCAACTTCTTTGAAAGCAAACCCAATCCATAAAATGGGTGTTTTTCTTTGGAGTTGTTCCCTGCATAATATACTGTGCAATTAAATTAATAGCAGGCTGCCTGTGGACTGATAACAAGCTGCATCTACAGTGTTGTCGGTGATGACCTGAGGCCAGTACTGAGGCAGACCAAGAAGTTCCCATTCCTCCACTGCCAGCTGAAGAAGGCTGATTTGCTTGCTTTTAATGTCACTGATTCACAAGTTCATTTTTGGTAAGAACTCCCTGGAGCTGTGATTCTCACATCTTCCTCCCTCAGGAAAGAGAGGATCAAAGCACCCAAATCCCATAGGCTTTTCCTCCAAAAATCAAAACTGCATGTGCCTTTCACTTCTGTGTCTCAGTTCCCAGCTTCCAAGGTGCAGGGTCTCAGCTAAGCTGACTAATATTCAGCGTGCTTTGTCGTCACTTCCTTCCTTGGTTGATATTCTCCAAACTGGAAGAGACATAGAGTTATAACAAGAAGCAGCAGGTGAACATAGCTGGAGAGTTTCCACTGCCACCTCAGTGCCAGTAGTCTGCATGCAAGCCTTCCAGCAGATGAGGCTTTAATCCCATCTGTATTTACTTTCTGTGGCCCAGCTGACTTGGGAAGACTGGTATTTATCTTCATGTTTTAAAAGGAAGAAAAAAAAATATTCAGGATCTTACATTTTTTCTTTGTTTGATATTGAACCTGACAGCTAGCAAAGGTTTCTGTTAATTTTCATAAGACTTAAAAACCAGGGTTTGCTCCTGAAAAGGAGGTTGCCGTGAACATACTTTTATTGATGGGGAGATCAGGTTCATACAGAAGATGTCTGAACTATGGGCATGCATTGCTTTGAGGATGGTTCCAGCCATGTTCTTTATCTGGATTCTGTGTGAGATCCTTTCTCAGTCTCCCATTTCTTCATCCTCCAGGGTTCTCCCCTTTGCCCCAATGGGTCAGACTGCGATCTCCCCACAGGCCTCTCATCCTACAGTCCAAAGAGACAAGAAGACAAAGTACACCAGGTCAAAGTCACCTCATTTTTAGCACAACAAAAGCACAACGCAGAAGGCCTGTACCTCCTCAGCAAGGCATCAGCACTGGTGATGATGCCAAAAGTGGGGATACTGGGGGCACAATTGCACATGGTTTGGCAGAAGGCTTGGGGAAAAGTGTCCATAAGGGCTTTATATTGACTTCCCAGCCTCACAGCAACACTTAGCAGCTTCAGGTGCAGCCTATCATCTTGGCTGCCTTTAATTGCAGTGCTTCAAGGTCAGGCTGGATGGGGCTCTGAGCAACCTAATCTAGTTGAAGGTGTCCCTGCTCACCGCAGGGTGGTTGGACTAGACGACGTTTGATGGTCCCTTCCAACCCAAGCCATTCTATGATTCTTGAGGTTAGACTCACCTTCCACAGCCAAGTGCCTCAAGCCAGCTGCATCTGTGCCATCGTTAGAGGCTGGGATGGGACACAAGCCTTGAGGTGCATCTACTGGTCCTCTTTTTCATGCAAGCACCTTAAAAACATGTGAATGAGCTTCTAAACTCTAAATCCAAGACTTACTAGGAACAAACCATAGCAGTGCTGTTTTTCAGAGGAACTCTTTTGGCATACTTTCAGTCATAAGTGAGGCTGGTATGTTGCAAGCCCCTGTAGCTTTCTCTAGGATTTCCTGATGGTGATCCTTCTCACAGGACCCTTCTCTCGCCAAGTTCCAGAGGGGAATAGGACATGGTTGGGAAGAGGAACCTCACTTTGCCCTTCTGAGTAACTGCACAGCAGGAACATTCCCCAGAAACTGGTACATTCTGCATGCAACTTCCTTCCCTGAAAACAAGAAAGCCAGCTCTGCAAGAGTGCTAAAACCACAATATACATTGCCCGTGGTGTCACACAACAAGAGCTACAGGGCTGTCGCAGAAACTCTAGGCTGACAGCGATATACTTCAAAAGTGAATTTTCTTTAATGATATCAAAACGCAATGGTCAAATTGAACAGGAATGTTATGCGATATTGAAATAGAACAGCCACATTGAGCAGGAATATTAGTCTGTAAACACTGCAATGAATGCAACTTATTTACAGGTTCAGGATGTCAGTTGGGAACTATCACTACAGGAACTGTAACCAAATCTAAGCTTAGAATGATGACTCAAAATGTGCACATCACTCACCAATAAGGCAAGGCACCCTACCCCAGGAAGTTTCCTTAGATGGTGTCCCAATCTAAGGGGAGAGTCTCCAACTGCAGACCTGCTGCTCCAAGGAAGACTGACTCAAGGGGGTCTTCCAGTGGGCTCCATTTATACCCTAGGTTGGTTTGGGGCTTGTGGTCATATATGGTCAGGGGTCTAGAAACTTCTCTTAACTGAGGTGTTCCATTGAATGAGGTGTTTCTGGCAGGCTCAGGTAGGTGGGCTGGGCAGCTTGACCCCCAAACTGCAGCTTCTAATTTAACCTTTTCCTTCTAGCAGTCGAGAAGTTTCAGTCTGTATTGGGGCAGGTGTACCTGCCACAGGGCATATAAGAAGGGCTGTGTGCATCTTGGAGCTCTCCTTCACCTCTTTGCCCTGATGTAATCAGGCTCTTCCTTTTTTCAGTTATTAATAGCAACAGTAATAAGGGCAATGCAAGAATAACTGAGGAAACCCGCATGAGCATATAGGACCCTGCATTAACAGCAGTACAGGGGAACATCTTTTACTGCATTTACTGTCCAGTGTGACTCACAGCCCTGTTCTTGCTATGACCTGCACACAACTAGGTGAATGCAGTATTTTTCCAAGGCACTATGGTGCCAGCTTTCCAAAGCAACTGATGGTTCTGGTTGGCTCTAGTCTTGGCTGCCCAACTTGGAAAGTTTTTAAAGGGCCCAGTTTTGCAAAAGCAGAAACAACTTCTACAGTGAAGCAACTTGGGTTGAACATCTAAAACTCACAGGCTCCTCCCTGTTCCCTGTGAACAAGATCAGTCCGTACCTCCTTTCACACTCACAATCCTTCCTCCTCACCTAAAGCTACCAGAGTAAGGGGGCAGCTAACCCCAAGACTTCTGGTGAGGAGTCTCTCATCATCACTATCAGGGCCCTGAGGGCACTAATAGGTCTTCATGACCCTGATTGGCCCCTCCACTGGGACCTCCACCCACAGCCCCAGCTACTGAAGTTCACCCCTGGATCTTCAGTACCTGAGCTATGCGGTAGGAGTGCCAGTCTCCAGCTTAGCCAAAAGAATATGGCTGGAGAGAGTTATCTAGATATTTAGGCTTTCCCTCACCCTCACTGTTTTTCCTCTCCATGATGTTGCTCTGGGAAGAGCCTTTGTCCTCTCCTTGTCCCTGTCTTTCCTCCACTGGATTTGGAGTTCGGCTCTGTCTGTATTTTGGCTATGGCCTCTGCCTGCATGGTTACACTAGATTGCACTACGTTTGACCTGCAATGCCAGGTGCTGGCCAACACATGTTGATACATCTAGTTTTATTTCTCCCAAGTCCCATATCCAGTGTCTCCATAAACAGCACCTGGCTGCAGTGTTCACACTGGTGATGCTTAGAGGTGACCCTTCTGGCTGTGATCTTAAAGACCCAGCAAAGCCATATGCATCCAATTTCCCCATATGAGGCCTCTGAAGAATAGTTCCTATGCTTCATGGAGCACCATGTTTTATTCATGAGTCTGCAGAAGGATTCAAGGCTCTTCCAGCGCAACATCAGGGAGAATATGGCTACTTCCAAACAGATGGCCCCAGAGGAGTAGGTGCTACCGACTCAATTAACAACCCCACACAGTAAAGGTGACGCCTTCGGTGAGATTTTGAGGCCAAGCCATATGTCTGGCATCTAACCCTGGAGATTTGACTACAGTCCCAGCGAGATGGCAGGTTTGGGGCCTGAAAGAGCTTTACCTCAGGGCAAAAGCTCATGGGGAAAAAACCAGACAACCAGTATCAAGCTCTTGTGCTGCTCTCTTAGACCCTTGCCCAAATTTCATAAACTACGAGAGATTTCATTAACCCATGGGCATGGGTACACCACGCCTCGTGCCTCCACTGGAAAATAGGAAGAACCCAGGGGAAACAACCTTCCTGCAGTGACCAACACCTCTGACATCCCAGCTCCAGAAAGGCAGAGAGGTCTGACAACATTTGCTTTAAATCACTTGGACTCATTTCTAACTACTAAGGCAGAAAGATGCATTATTGGAATTTCAAACATGTCTATTAAAAAAGGACTCTAGGAAACAGTACAAGGGAAACACAGAGCATTGGGACCTTTCCTAGAGGTGGGAGAAACACTTCTGCAGAAACAAAGGATAAAAAGCCATAAAGAGCTTCACCTGTAGCTTGTGAAAATATAATGTGTAGGACATAGGATCTAGAAGAGGTCACAAATAAATTGCAGATTCTGGATAGAAAGCCAAAACAGCTTCCTTTGAAAAACAAAGCATGTTTTAAATGTCAATTTTAACAAAAATGTCAGCATTTTCCCTGGAAACAAGAAACTTTTCATTGAACACTTACTGCATTTGAAACCCTGTTTCCTCTCTGAATTTTTTTTTAAAGGAAAATGTTGGCTGCCCTGTCAGTCCTGTGTATAAATCTCTTAAAACACAGAGACGGAAGTGTTGGTTGCAAATGAGAATTTTCCCTGCTAAACAGATAAAGGGAAAGAGAGAATGTACCTGCCATTCCCAGAACAAGCTTTCCCTCAGGCTATGCTTCAAAAGCACCAAAATGCTTCACTCCCATAAAATCCAAGCAGAACTTCAAGTACCACAGCCACACAATCACATCAATATCAGGTCAAATGGAAGCAAAAGGTTCAGAAAGTCACAATGAAGCACTTTTATTTACCTACCTTTTGATTAGGTTTAAGGAAACAAAATTAGAAGTGCTTGATTCAGTGCTTGCTTGTTAATACATGAGTCAGCACTGGTGCACTGCAGGCAACACTTCAATGACTTTCTGACAGCAAACGTGTTGCTGTGTTGGCACCTGGGAGCTCTCTGCCACGTTCCTGTAGGAGGTCACCAAGATGCAGCCTTGGCCTCTGGACCTGCATGGATAAGCTTTGTGAGACTGTCTTGTTCTTCATGCCAACTAACATCTGAATAGCCCTTCATGGTCTGTCTGACACAGCTAGGGACCTGCCTGCAGGCAGATCCTGCATGAATGCCTTTGGTGTATAAAATGCAAGCAGCTCACCCCGGTTCCCATGTGTGCACTGGACACAGCTGAACTGAGTTATCAGAAGACAACTGGCTTGTTAATCCATGTCCTGCTTGCCCGGATCTCCAAGGGATGCAGTCTGTATGGCAAATCATCCTCTGTATTCACACCTCTGTCACCAAATCACTTGTGTTTGGAGAGCTGCTGAGTTTAACTTATCACTGTGCTGCCTGGAGGCAAGTAAAGAAGGTTAGCAAGGAAGCAACACAGCCTTAATTCTCTGAGAGAACTGCTTATTTCAGGGCTATCTTTCCCCAGGGGCTAGACAATGGGAGGGGAGAAAATAAAGAGGTGCTTGATAGAAGTCGCAGTCCCACCTAAGCTGCTGTAAAATTATCAGAAGGTGGAGTCCATTTGGCTCTGCTCTGGGTGCATCCGCCTTTCTTTTTCCAGCTTTGTAATGAAACAATCTGTTTCATTAGAACGAGTATTTGCTGCATACATTTTACCGACAGGCCGCAGCTCCCTCCTGCCACCACCTGCTCTCTTTTCTACTCTGTGTGTCTTTCCCTTCCCTTCATACTCTGCTGGAGTATGGGTCTGCTGCCAGCAGGCAGAGGCTGAATCTCATGCTGGTCCTGCAGCAGCACCTCACTACACTCCCTAGGCGGGTCTCAGACCAGGGAGGAGCTGGCAATGTGGTGGTTCATGGCTCTTGGACAGCCCATCCCGCTGGTTGTGGTGCCTGGGCAGAACTGGGCCAGAGACGCCACACAGAGAGGTGCGAGGCCAGAGCAATACAGGGCACAAAGAGGAGACTCTCCGTGGTGTCCCCATGTGCCTGACGAGGTGGGGAGCACGATGGCCCTAGGCAGCCTGCGCTGGCCTGCCTGCTCTGCAGGGCCTGGCAGCAGGCTCAGGGCTCCCTTCCCGTCTCCCCCACCTCGGAGGGCAATGTCTGGCATCGCTGCCATCAACATCACTGTGTCAGGACAGACTGCACAAAACCCAAACAAGCAGAACAACCAGCCTGCTGACAAGGTTATTCATAAAAGAAACAGAGTTGTATTTGCCTCTGGCAGCTGTTTGCCCAGGGTTTAGTATAGACAGAGATTTGCCCATGTCACAGTTCATTAAGTGCTGTGGCTCGTTAAGTGATAGCCAGTTTACTTTCACAGAAGAGAAGAAAGGCTGTTCCCAGAGCTGCTGTGCTGTTTGCATTTCAGGACTGAGCTAAAGCCCGTAGATTACTGCTTTCAACGACACAGGGACCAGTATGGAGGGGAAGCTTGTGGGAAAAGCCAAGGACCCCAGAAGGGTATTAGCAGGTTTCTCTCTGAAGGTTGCTTCTGAAGGAGCTTTTGGCTCACTCAGAAGAGGCATTTTGAAGGTACATATTAAACAGATGGTTGAAAAACTTGGAAGGGCTGACCACAGAGACCTCGGTACAGATCAGGAGACCAAGCGTCAAAACCCCTCCAGCTGCCAGCTCAAAGCCAGTCACTGGGGCTGGGATGCTCAGCCACTGAGGGTGATAGCAGGAGTTTTAGGGACTGAAATCTCAATGTAGCCAAACCAAATGCAGACTGAAGTACAACATGATGGCTATGTTATCACGCAGGTGGAGGGATCCGCAAAGGGACCTGCACTTCCATGGAGTGGGGATAGCTGTCCTTTTAAGAAAGGTCCACTGCCTTTCCCAAAATTGTGAGCAGTTTCTTGCTAGATGCTGGTGCCACAGGGGAAAACTGAGGGCCCTTCTTATGTGAATGAAGCTCTCACTTCCCCCTGGACAGGTCCTTAAAGATAAGGAGCAGCAGAATGGCTGTACTTACTACAGACACTGCACTGAATGACATGGGATGGCAGTACATCACATTCATACAGCTCTGAGCTCACCACAGGGCTGATCTTGGATCAATGCAATAAACACAAAGGCTAGGACACTGCAGCTAATAAGGAGCCCATTTTAGCAACTGCACAAGGCATTCTGTAAGCAATAGCACCAGGCCTTGCAACATGCTGCATTTAACCAGACAGCAGAAGACCTCAGCTGTAATTGTTAAGTATGGGAAAAGATACCTTCATCAGCCTATTCCACGTGTATAGCTCTGGGTCTGTCCTAGAAGAACCCTTAGCAACAAAGCAAGTTCTACCCTTAAGGAGAGGGGGAATAACATCTGGATGAAATGAAGAGCAAACCCTGTGTTGCCCAGGCAGATCCCGTGTAGGTGGGGTTCCTCCAGGCAGATTGTCAGCTCAAATCCCAGGAAGCAGATCCTTGAAGTGAGCAGCTCATAAGAGCCAAGGCAGCTTCTCTGGCTCACAGACTCAGTGATGCAAAGTAGGACTGTTTGAAAGCCCTCATTTTTCCAGGTTCACGCTGGTAATGCTATGGTTCTTAATGACATGACTTCCTCAGCACACACAAAGCAACTCTCAAGCCAGCATGCATTTCACTCACGCAAAACAACAGGCTTAGCAGTAGATACGACATTTCTAGGAAGACTAAGTCACACACTCTCTCCATGGGAGAGAACGCCAAGACATAAACCAAGTGGAGAAGCTGGGTGTGGTGGGTTATCCTCTGCCAGCAGCCAAACATCTGCCCAGCCTTTTGCTCACTCCCCTTTTTCACAGGATAGGGTGAAAATAGAAGGAAGGTGAGAAGACTTGTGGACTGAGGTTGTAAGAGCTTAACAAGGAAAACAAAAGCTGCATGCATAAGCAAAGCAAAAAGAGGAATTCAATCTCTACTTCCCATCGGCAGACAGATACCCAGCCACTGCTTGGGAAGCAGGGCCTTAGCATAACAGTTGCTTGGGAAGACAAACACCATAACCATGAATGTCCTCCCTTCCTCCTCCTTTCCCTGAGCTTTTGTTGCTGGGCATGACATCATATGATATGGAATATCCCTTTGGTTAGTTTGGGTCATCTGTCCCTGATTGAGCAGTGGTGTTCCTGTTGCCCATACTCGAAGACCTCCTAGGCCATTCTAGGTTGCATACCATCCACTGGACAGAGAAATGCTTTTCCATCTATTCTCATATTCCAACTAACTTATGAGCACTCAGCTGGATTCGTTGTTTCTTGAAATTCAGAAGGGTGCATTTGGTCCTTGCAGTCATACTTGAGGTCATGAAGTTGTTAACTCACACTGATCCCATTTCTTCCACACAGAGAGCCACCAGAAGAACATGCACACCCAGTGAGCTGTAAGCAGCTGGACTGAAAGACCACCATCTTGCTTTTTTTCCTGGCCACTTTCAAATAGGCTCTGGGAAAAAAAAAACCACCAAACCTTTATTTTTCAGATAAAGGATTTCAGATATTTCCTTTTCCTATTTAAAAAAATCTCGCTTTGGCACCCAGTAAGATTTTGTAGTTCTAAGCACTTTGCCTTCTATCGTAGCAAAGGAAAGTCCCTTGCTCTCCAAAAGAAGATAAATTAAAATCCCATGCAATCAGCCTCCCCCCTCAACCCAAAAACACACAAATGGACTTGCACCACTCCTTTTTGCTTCTCCATAGACTGATAGGGTTTCGTTTCCCAGTACTTACATGCAGATAATGGTATGCCCTACATGAGCTGTTACCACCTGGAGAGTAGGTCCTGGACCATAGCAGCTGACTCACAGCACAGCAACTGTCAAAACACACTGAGAAACACCCCCTCAGCCCCAGTGATCAGGGTAACCAGGAGGAAGAGCAGAGCCAAGGGGATGCTCCAATGCCCTAGGAAGGGTGCCCACTGCTTGGTGGCCTCACCGTACAATGATGAGCCTCTTCCTCAGAGCAGGCAAATCTCCACATGCATCCAGGGATGCCACAAGCCACAGACACTCAGGATCCTGAAGCTCAGCTCCTCAACCCCATCTCAGCAGAGAGAAAGACACCCTGGAAGCCAGACAGGATGTAGCCACCTCCTCTGTGTTTTGCTCTTTTGCAAATTGATTTGCTCTGTGCCCTCTGCTCTGCTTAATTGATCCACTGCCCATCTCCAGCAAACAAATTGTTCTCCTGTCTCATTCATAATATGCTTCAAATAAAGTGTACTTCTGCCTGAGCAAACACCCTTCGGGGGTACTTTAAATTGTCACAGTGCATAAGGCTTTCCCTGAAATCTGCGTTTTTACAGTGCTGGGTCTCCACAATGGCCCCTGGAGCCACACTTAATGTATTTCAAGGGATGTAGAGACTTATCTTGCTTAAACAACTTCGCTAGGAAGGCAAAGCTTGCTTTAAACCAAGTTCTTTCCATCCTCCCTTTTCCACAAAACCATCTGAGTTTTGCTTTTTCATCCTGAAAACAAAGAAGAAAACCGAACTCCAAAAGGTATTTCTTGATTGAGTTCCGAGAACCCACCATATCAAAGCACAATCTGGTTCAAACTGGGCAAGGATTCAAATCCTTGTGGGATCTGTGGTCCAGCAGCCATTGCAGTTGATTCAACCTGGTCTTGCTGTTTGAGGAGCATTGCTGGGGAAATCAGTGAGGTTTAATGTCCCCCAAAGCATGCTTTGAGCAAGTAGCCAGTGCGCCCAGGAGATACAATCCGCAACTGTGAAATCCTACTACAGACCTAATGATAGTACAGAAATACTGCTGAAGGAGCAGCCGTCACTGCTGATGAACAGAAAGGAGCTCAGATTTGAGCTTCTTTGCACTCTTCTCATATATTTCCAGGACACAGACCAAAAGCAAGCAGAAGGTGCCCAAATGCCACCCAATCTGCAGTTCTTTAGTGATGCTAGACCCCTCTGAACAGCTTGTGTGAGAAAGAACTCAGTGAAACACATAGAGACAAGGGGGCTGCATTTTGCTTGTGTTCACACAGATTTAGAAAGAGAACCAGCTCCGCCATGTATATTATTTGCACAAGAAAGCCCTAAAATGCTGTTGATTTTTGCTGTCAATCCTGATAAAAAGCATCTCCCATGAGAGGGTGCTCCCATGTTTGTGCAAGATGGTTTTGGGGAGCAAGGAACTCCTTAGCATCAGGAGGCATGGATCTAACTGCTCCGTTTTTCTCTTTGAATCTGCATATCATGGAAAAAAAAAAAGACCAAGACCAAGGTCCCACAGCCTCTTCCCAGGAGCTCTGAGATGGGCAGCAAGGCACAAATGCACACCCAGCAGCACGGAGCAGTGCAAAGGTCTTTCACCTCGATTGATGCTGGCAGTTTCTCACTGCGTGGTCTGCCTTGCTCACAGCCAGCAAGAACAGATTTGGAGCATGGGCTTGGCAGGATATTGCAAAAGCTGGGATCAGAGCTGCTTCCCAGCTGGAGTCTAAAATAACTACAAGATTACCTCCACAGGGGCGCAGCCAGAGTGTATAATGCTTGGCCTGTTCCTCTCCCAGCTTGCCACGGTCTTGCCTGGCTTCCCTTCCACCTTTCTTCAAAGCCTCCTTCACTGCAGGAACATTATTCCTGCCAAGGGGAAAGGGGGGCCTGAGGTACCCCTCTGCCGCCCTCCTCCTGCTCTCCCTTGGGTGCTATGCCCCATGGGGAGTGCTTTGCAGGCATTATCTGGAGGGCCCCTCTCCAAGCCCAGCTGTCTGGCTGCACCATGCGTACCCCACCACACTCCCAGGAGTGCTCCTTTCCTGCCTGCACTGGGAAAATGATCTCCGAGTCAACTGCTGGCAGGCATACAGACACCTTGGGAAAACAACTCCAAAGTTAACTGCAGGTAAGTACTTGAAGGGCAGGATCAAATCTGTCAGCCCCAGGATCAAACCCATAAACCCTCTTCCTTCTCCAGGTGTGGGAGAGGAGAAGCCTGTTTCAGCAGAGGCTCCTATTCAGAGGTAAAGTTGACCTGGCAAAATGTAGCTGAACTCCCTTTGGGGATGAATTGAACCACATGGGATCACTGTAACTTGGACAGCACCTCAGAAGAGTTCAGCCCAGTGTGTCTCTTATGCTCCACAAATGAACTCAAATAACTCTACTCACTGACCCCACAGGAAGGCAATAAGATCTGAGAAAAGCAAGGATCTTCCAAAGACACTATGCACTGTGCTGGCCTCACCAGCAGCAGGTATGACATGTTCGGTGTCACTTCTGTCCCTAGGGTTGACGTAGAGCTCAATCCACCTCTGAGCTTCTCTACTTTGTGTGCAGACATCACATCTAGATCTTTTATTGCTGGGCTCTGCTTTCTGCAAAGTAATTCCAGCTATCGGTTTTGTAGAAGGCCATTCTGCGAATGAGTTTTCTTCTCCCTCGAGAGGTGCAGTTCCCTTTCCCTTGTGTGGGCAGGCCACCATCAGCTTGGGCTAGGATGTTTAACACTAATGCTATTTCACGCTCAAGCCAAAGGTTTTTCTGGCATGAAACATCCTGTGAAAAGGCATTAAGCACAGAGATGCAAACTGTTTTTCAGCAAGCTTGCAAAAGCCGTTTCCTCCCCCGGAGAGCCAAAACCACTAGAGATGGCTGGAACAGCTGGTGCTGGAGCCCAGCACCAACGCAGAGAACTGTGCAAGGTAGACATGACACTTGGTCCAACTGTTCATCTTGGAGATCCTTTCAGATATTTTTGAGGCTTTAGCAACCACTGCTGACAGCTGGTCAGGAAGAAAGGAATTAATGATTTGGCGGGGGTGGGCAGTGGCAGAATTCAAAGCAGACATGGGACACCATGACACCAAACAGCCCTGAAACATCTCACTACTCAGTGGAAAGACACCTGGAAGGCATGAGCAACAACAGTACATCTGTTAGCAAAGGCAGGAGCTTCTCACAGTTGCAGAACAACAACAGGCTGCCCACATGTCAGAAGAAGGGGCGAGGACAGCAATACATGGTTATTGCCAACAAACAGCATTAAGGTAACCAGGCACGGGTGACTCCAACACCAGTAGATGCTGGTTAGAGTTTAGCATAAAGCCAATTCTGTTCTGTCTTGAAACAGCAAAGTCTCAGGAGAAGGGATCCGACAGACACGGTGATCCGACAGACACATCCTCAGTGATGCTGTGAGGGTACAAACCGGCAAAGTAATGCAGACCCCCTCACCTCTCTAAGAAAATGGGGTGACTCTGCAGAAGCCAAGCCCTGCATTCTTGAGTAACCACCCCATGACGGCCACACATTAGCCAAGCAAGACGGGTTGACAGTGCTCATCCATGAATCAATGCCAGAGAAGGATGGATGCTCCTTCCTGGCCTCCCCAGTCTACTAGCGCTGTGCTGGTGTCCAGCAAGACTGGCATAGGACAGGCTGACTACCCTTTTGCCATTTTTGGTTACAGATATATCAGCAGCTCAGGTCCTTGCCTGTTTCAGACACACTATTACTGGTCCCCAGGCACCTCTGGTGATTTAGATTACTTCCATGTAGGTGTTCCTCCTGCCCACCTAAAATTAAAGTCTTCTCAAACTTTGCAGAAGGTAAGAAATATAAAACGAAAGCTAACATACTCTGGTTTGAAAAGAAGTGTTTCACTGGAGGTTAAAGAGAGTGATGAGTTTTGACTCTAGCTGTCTAAAACCCATCAAGTAAACTGAAGTAAGTTTCAGTATGAAATAAACAGGAGAGCTGAAAACATTTCCTTTAGAAAGATTAGATTTGAGATTATTTTTTGTGGCACACACATTTGTCAAACAACATGAAAAGTTTCAGCTCATCCAAATCCAATTTTCCTAGGTCCAGAAAATAATAATAATGATGATGATAATATATATAATAATAACAACAACAACAATCCCATTATTCAAAAGTACCTCCTAGCTGTGAGCTGGTCATTCCTTCCAGGACAATGGCTGATGTGTTCCATCATTCTTTATATCACCAGCCAGGCTTGGAAAGTCTTTGGACCTATCAAAAGGATACACAAATGTATTTCTCTGGGCAGATGACTGGTATCTGAAGCCCGTTGTACGTCAAAATCATGGGCACAGAAGGTTGTGTGGATGGATGGCCACTCAGTATTGGGTATAAGGCAGTGCACATTCCAGATGTTTTGAAGCGCCCACGTATGAGAAGAGACTTTATACTTCGTCTAAATTGTTCTTTTAATTGTTTAAACCAATGTGAAAGGTGTCTCGGCTGTTCCCCAGGAACACACTAGTTAACTTCACACCCACTGTCCCAGGTGTCCCAAGTCAGGACGCAGCACCGGTCTGCAGCTCTCCTCTTGCCCACCACGGGAGCTCAGCACGGCTCTGGCAGCGAGCTGCAGCCAGCAAAGGGGACACGGACCAGGCGTGAATGAACACCACCTCCCCATGTCCTCCTTCATCTCTATTTAATGCACAAACCATCAGAAAGCATTCTGCTCTACTGCCCATGGCTCCAGCCCCCATGTATAATGGATGGTGCACTAGGTGGTGTGGGCAAACACCAGGCTGAGCTTTTATAGAAATATTTACCTTGCTGTCTGCTGCCTTGGGGCCCTGGGAGACATCTGCTCCTGGCCTCCCTGATGCCGTCTGGGGACCAGTGCTTTCAGCCTCATGGATGCAGACAGCATCAGACGTTGCCTGTCCCAGCTGGCTCGAGCCAGGAGCCTCCTTTTGCTGCAGGCTGCGACTCACAGACCCTTGCCCTGGCTGGTATTTGCTACAGCTTGGGAAAATGGTGGGCATGAAGGTGAAAGAGAAAGATGCAGAGGAAAAAAAAAAAATCCCCTTTGCTCTCCTCCTCCACTGCGTGCATGCCATTGAAACTGCTAAATCTGCTCCCTTCCCAGTTATAAGCCAGCACAGCAGGAACAGAGCCCAGACGCTCTCACCATCACTCCCAGGTCAGCCGCAGCCCCTGGTATGGGTGAGGGGACACCATGGGCTGTTCCTTGAGAGGGCACAGACCTCACCCAGGCTCAGTCTCTCCTTGCCACCGACGTCTGTCTCCCCATGCGAGGAGGCTGCATCTCATCAGTGCTAGCGAGGCACCTGACTGGACCATAACTGAACTTAAATAAGTCTTTGCTTGGGCTGGTCAAACATTAAGCTTGACTAACAATAAGTTCTCGTGGATCCATGCATAAGTCATGTATTTTTGACTGCCCACAACCACATGGCACACTCGACAGCAGTGCTGGGGCATGGAAGCAGAGCAGAGTGCATGGAGGGTGCATGACTAGGAGGGTGTAGGCAAAGCAGACTGCTGGGTGTAGGACTTTCACCTCCCCAGTACAGCCAGAGCAAAGCCACCCAAACATGTCTTACCGGGGTGTGAGAAGGCTCAAGCCAGGAGGCACCACAGCTCTTCCTGCCATTCCCTGAACGGAGCCGAGCCCAGAGCTACACGAGCATCCCCAAATCTCTCCATACTCTTTTCTCACACCTTCCTCAGGCTCATCCAACTCTTCAGGGGTGAACGCATCCCACGAGACAGCACTCATCCCAGGTGTGCGAACAAGAACACAACAGCATGTCTGCTTGACTCCCTTTTTCTACCGCTGTGGCTCAGGGCAGGCTGTAGATGCTGGGATGCCGAACGGTGGCTTCTCCTTTGCTGTAGCTCACATGGGAGGTTTTGCTCTAGCCAGGCTCCCTGGGCTGGCTTGGTGTATTGGAAATGGCTGCCATAAGGCCCAGGGGAGGACAAGCAGCAGCTGGTGTGAGGACGGGCATGAATTATGGATGTGCCAGCCTCCTTGGAGAGCAGAGGGGACCTGCTGCAGGGCACCTTCTGCTGCAGAGATGATGGCTTTTGCTGTACAGACCTCGCAGAAACGCAGCAACGGACAAGTTGGTGCTGTGGTCAAGTAAAGGACAGCGCCCTGGTGACAAAGCCAGGAGGGCTGCAGTCCTCCCTAGGTCGCTTTGGCCGCTGGGAAGCTCTTGGGGCTGCGGAGACAAGTGGCAAGGAAGAGGAGAAACCAGCCAGGGTATCTGGCAATGGTACGGTTGCCTGCACATCCAGGACCTGGCTCAAGGAGAAAGTTTGCTAGCAGTCAGGTTGTTCTCAGCACCTGGGATTCAACGGACTTTTGGAAGTCAGTGACCTGCAGCTGCAAGGATGCTCTGGTGCCTGTGCCCCAGTGCAGAGAGTGGCCATCCCTCCATCCCCATCAGCATGTGTGGTGCTGTCCATAGCCAACTCCTTAGGAAGAAATAGGGAGAAAAAGCAGAGCAGGGCAGAGAAACCATAAAAGATCTAATTCTCCCAGCATGTCTCCATCAAACTTGAGAAATGTTACAACACTGCCTTATTTTGTTATGGAAAAGCAGGTGTCAGGTAGGGCTGGGAATGTTCTAAAATTTAATATTCAGAAAAACAAACCTGTGTTTTTTTCTAATTTCCAGATAGAAAAAAACAGCACAGGGGAAAAGTATCAGCTAGTTTGTCTTAAAAGACATTTTATATTATATAGATATTTTATATTATATAGACATTTTATAAATATATACATTTTATATTTCAATATATATACATTTTATATTTCAATATATCTCTATATAATTATATATTTTTATATATACAAGGCTGTACAACTGATCTCATATAACACTTTGCACTTTTACCCCAAGCCTGAGCAAAGCTCACATTTCAAACTCCGGCATGAAAGAGAGCTTGCCTAGCCTGGCCCAGAGGAAGCTTCCAATTCTGCATATTGCAGATACCTTCTTAAATCGGAAGGTCACGCAGGATAAACAAAAAGCTCTCGCAGAACTCTGTCGTAACTGTGTGCTCACCCTTCTCCATCAAATTTCTCAGTTCATTTCAAACTTGTTTCAGATGACTTTTTTTTTTTAATGGAAAAAAATCTCAAACAAACCCACCCCAATTTTATTTTGCATAAAGACCACACTGAATAATAAGAGAAACCTTTTCACTTTAGAGCAACCGACTGCCCTTCTGGAGAATTTGCCCTGGTCCATATAAACCTACCTGACCTGCTGGTCTCTAGTTATCTCATCTGATTCTTTCTAAATATTGGCAGAATATTTGCTTTTTCCCTGTTCCTTTAAAATCATCAGATACTCAGATCACCAGATCAGAGACTCAGCTGATTCTTTTAATACCCCTGGGTACCAGCTCTCTAAACCTACTGGGATTTAAATATTCAACTGATTTTAACCTTATGGCTTGCTCCTTTTTAGAGACTGGGCTTCACCATCCCACCCTATCACCTCTCTCCACTTGCCTGTTGATTCCCGAAGGACAGAATGGGCACATGAAGTCTGTTTTCGCTAGAGAGAAGCCACAACCCACCACCAGGCTGTCCCACGCGCCCTCTGAAACGCAACATCCCCAGGGTGTGCAAAGCCAGAACCCACCTCGAAGACCAGGTGGCCTCACCCGCTGGAGCTGGCCAAAGATGCTCCCACAATAAAAGGATGATGATCATGAACTAGACAGGCAGTGGCTGTGCCCACTGCATGGCTCAGCCCTGCTCAGCCCACCAACCTCTCCAGCACTTCAGAAAGTGCCACTTGTGGGGCTGCAGGCATGTCCATGGCAGGAGCTGGAAGATGGGTGGTGCGTGCCTGGCCTCCCAAAGGCTATGAGTGCTGCTGGGGTGGGGTGGCTGCGCTCCTAGCTGCCTGCCATCCCAGCGATGGCTTCACCTTCATCTCTTCTAGGCTACCATCCTGCACATGGCAATCCGCAGCGTCAGATGGGACAACAGTATTGAACCAAGAGCGATTGTGCACAGAGGAAATGTTCTTCTCTGGGGGCTGAACATTGCCCAGAAGCAGCTCAGATCTCCCTGAGGAGAGGGCTTCTTACAGGCAGGGCTGGCAGGAGCCAGAGCCTAGTGCCCAAGCCAGACTGCACACCAAACTCACATGGAAGCTCAACTGCCCCCTTCTCGAGCCCCATAAACCTCAGCTATTCACCGAAGAGAGTGGACAAAGGTGCCCAGGCTGGACTCTCTCTACCACATGACCTGGGCATAATCCCAGGAACAAGGAGAAGCTGGTACAAGCTGAGAAATCTCCTTTGTAGGAGCCTTTGAGAGCCTCTGCCTTCCTCTGGTGGGGGAAACACACGGCAGGTCTTTTAACCACCTTGATGGCACAGCTTGCAACTGCCTCCCTCATGCAGGGGTGAGCCCTGCCTGCCTGCCTCCCTCGCATGCGGCTGCTGTCCTGGGTCACCAGCGGCAAGACCCGGGCTCCAATGTCACAACCAGCCAAACCCTGACATCCTTTAGACGGGGAAGAGACGCACAACCAGGGAGATGTCAGGGGCTGATGTCCAAAACCATTTATTGAAACAAAAAGGACAGAAAGTTCACATGAAACCAAAGCCGGACACGCAGGAGGAGGGATGATGCTTTGTCAGGTTTCTTAAAGGGTCGCTGTATTTCTGATCTTTTGAACAGCATTTTTGTCCCATTCCATAGGATGCTACTTTGGGAAAGTAAGAGGGTTTTTTTCGTCCACTGGAGTGGCATAAAAATAAATCTGTCAACTCACGTTATATACATACATATGGGCTGTATTTATTTTCTGTGGGAAAATATCACTCTCAGTACTTAAAATTAAGTATCATTATACTTATTTTCTTTATCTTACTGAAAACTTTTTTTTTTTTGGTACAGTAAATCTGAAATCTTCTCCTTCGGTTAGGCAGCTCTACTCCTTATCTGCAACTTTTTTAGGCACAGATCCAAGGCATGGCTTATATGCCAGCCTGCTCCCGCTATTTGGGAATGACCCCCGCTGCCTGTTCAGGTACTTCAGATCCCATCACCCAGAAGAAAAACTGCTTAATCACCCAACCTGGGCACGTCACATACAGTACAGCAAAACCCAGGGTGTTTGCTACAGGAGCTCTAATCTGGATCCTAACAAATGGGAACACCTGGGACACAGGGAAACCTGGGGTGAGGAAGGACCAGTGCAACACAAGAACAGAAGTCAGGGTTCACTTTCTTTATACAACAGGCAATATCTGTACAACGTGGCCACAGCCACAGGTGCCTGGCTAGAATGGCAGGAAATTTAATACCAGAGGTGAAAACTTTTCCTGTCTCTTTTTTTTTTGACACACAAGCCTTGCATCTGTGTTGGATCATGCATGTAACTGCAAAGCTTTGGTGAAGCTGGAGGACATTAGCCATCAGAAACCCACCTGTCCTTCAAGGCAAGGGCTGCCTTGCACAGACACTGTCAGGGACTACCGAACCGTGGGAGCCAAGCAACAGCCATGAAAGCAGCCTGGGTTTCCAAAAGCCTGGCAAAATGCACCAAAAAATGCACTCAGTTAACAGCAGAACTGCAAAGACTGGTGTGATGCAGAGCTCACTCACCTGGCTTCATGGCAAAGTGTGGGATTTGCCACACAAACATACACCTTCAACCCAGCAGCCTGGCTGGTAATGGAGAGCAGCAGTTTTCTTTCCAGAGCAGCAGTTAGTCTCTGAATGCCATTTAAAAGACAGCAGCAACCATAAAAGGCCCAAACTTTTCAAAACTGGCTCTCAGTAAGATGTGCAGGCAGGATGCGCAGACACTCACCGCACCAGGGAAACAAGAACAAAGAGGTTGGGTGTGTAGGATGAGAGACGGCAAGTGACAAATGTGCTCTGAGATCCTCCAACTGACCAAGAGCCACAAAACTCTTAAACACCATGAGATAAAGATGAGGCTGCACGTGCCGGCTGACCCACATCGCAGCCCACCTTGCTCCCGTCCCCTAGGGAAATCTGCCCTCCAGCCCTGCTGCCTGCTGCTGCCCTCCCCAGGCCAGGGACACCTCCATGGGACCAGCACATGGAGCCTTGGCAGGGGCAGGACGGTGGGAGGTTGATAAAAAAATAATTAAAAAAAAAAAAAAAAGAGGCAAAAAATCCCTAGCTGAACCAAAGCAACCAACATGAAGAGCGATGACAGGACATGTGTGGCAGGGGGAAGGTTTGCTATCTGCAACTTGAAGGCAGCCCCTTCCCCGGGGAATAGTCCGGCTTTATCCATTCCAGTCTTTCTCTCCTAGAGACAGAAGTCACTGCTGGAGGCATGAGGGTGATCTGGCAGCGCTTCTGCCTGGGGGTGCAGCTGGGAGGGGGGAGCCAGGCTCTCCCCCAGCACCGGGTGGTCTCCAGGGAGTCCCATGGGAGAGCTGGGCAAAACACAGCTGCTTTCGGGCTAGGAGAAGAGAGAGAAAACAGAGCGTTGAGGCATTTTGCAGTGTTTTACTAGTACTGGTCAGGCTGATGCCCAGAAGAGGCTGGCAAGAGGGGGAGCAAGTCTGCTCCTGCCCTACCACCCCTGGTGGTACAGGGGCTTAGCGGTGACCCCATACACGTCCCCACACCCTCCCTCAGGTCCTCTTTTGCAAACGCTGACCCGTCACTTCATTGACAAAAGGCTGAAAGCACATAGAGGGCAAGTGCATCCAACCTCCTCAGCTGGCACTAATTTTCACCTACTGACCTGTTAATTGACCTTTGTAGAGCCCGACCAGGTATCACAGCCCTGCAGCTCACTCATGAAACCTGTCTGTAAATCACAGGCACCTGGACTGCATCTGAAGCATGCACCTGGGTCTTGCACCCTTGTTGCACTTTTCCTGGCAAGCCCAAAACATGCCAGCCACATGAGGTGGCCACCAAGCTTGAGATGTGTCTGGGCTGTTCTTCACTGGTCCTACAAGCTCCCAAACCCCTAGGCAGGACTAGAGTCAACCTCTTCAACAGAGCTAGAAGGTGTGGGCTGTATTGAGTTGGAGGAGATGGAGAATGGGAGGGCCTGAGGTGCAGGGTATGGCCTTCAGGAAGAAGCAGAAGATGCTTTATCAGCATCTGATGGCCCCAGAAGTTAACACAGAGTTCCCTGTGAGACAGCAGGGCTCCCTTCCAGTAGCAGATGTCTGGCACTGAGGAGCAAGCTGCCCTGGGGACAGTAATCGCCAGGGCAAGGCTGGGTAAGCAGGGAGGCAGGACAGACCCACCCTAGACATCTCACCCTGCCTGGTGGAACAGCAGGCTGGGCAAGCATCACTGCAGAGACAGGCTCCTCCAGGACCTAGACCAGCTCTCCATGCTGCCAGCCCCAGGCCAGAAAGTCAATGGTCCTTACAGACATGCATCAGGGAGAGGGGAAAGGGCCAGGCAGCTTTCACTCCCTATGCCCTCCCCAAGCAGCCCCGGTTTGGGCTGTTGGCCCCAATCCCAGGGGAGTCACTTGTGAGGACAACCCTGAAGGGCACCATGACCCTCAGATCCAATGCTGCAGACCTTGCCTTGTCATGCTGGAGGGCTAGCAGCAGCCAGATGGGCTCTCGATAAGGGTTGTGCACAGGCTAGGGGACACTTCCACAAAGGAAAGACTTTATGGTACAGATCTTCATCTTGCATGTGCTCCGTACCACCCACCAAAGCTTACCAGTGCATGGCTGAAATTACTCCCTGTACAGAAATGGCAATTAAACAAACCATACGGAAATCAGACCCAGAGACAGCCAGCTTCTAAAGGGAAGAACCCACACTCTGGTCTTTTGCTCTTCAACCGTTGGTGCAACGAAAAGCTCCTAAAGTCTTCCTTTCTGGCCATGCACCAGCTAGAGCAAGGCAATACCTGTCTACCAACCAGACAGTGTGTGCCTCCCTGTGCTGAGACCCCCAGGAAATACCAGCACAGAAAATACTGAGCATGAGAGCCGAGAAAGGCCCTTACCCTGTGCCTGCTCTCCTGGCTCAGCGCAGAGGCGTATGTCCTATAGGAGTTCACGGGATTCTCCAGTGGGCTGCCGATGCTCCCAAAGCACCCTGCAGCTGAGCTTGGAAAAGGGTGATGGGGCATGGAGGGAACAGGGCTCAGCTGCTTCTCAGGAATAAACTGGTATGAGGAGGGGGGGAAAAAACTGGGGTATGGAGCCATCTCTTCCTGGGACCCCATGCTGCCCACAGCTTCCATGCTGCAAAATCCGTTCAGGTTCAAGTGTATCGTTGGCGCGCTGGGCCCTGGACCCAAGCAGCCCTGGTGCTGGGAGGTCAGGTCCTGGCTGATGCCATAAAACCCAGGTTGAGCTGGGGACCCCAGAAGTGGGGAAACATAGTCCTGCCACGGGCTGGGGCTGCTGCTGGGAAGGAGGTGTGGAGCAGGGTCAGGGCTGTGGCCGCACAACCCATTAATAAGCAAGTGATGGTGTTTCAGCTGGCTGGGTGGTTCCACACGGCCCTGGCATTGGCTGGGTGGGGAGAAGGACAGGCGAGCATCCTCTTGGGTGGGATGCATGGATGGGAAGTCACCCTCCAGCTGCTGAGCCCTGGGTGGCTCCTGTGGGCAGGGAGCTCCTGGGGGTGAGCCGGGCGCCTTGTCCCACGGGGTGCCCCGCGCCGGCTGGAGGAAGCGGAGCAGACCCTCCCCCCCAGCTGGCCTCCACTGCAAGCCATCGGACAGCTCTTCCTCCTTGGCCAGCTCTGGCAGCAGCAGGGGCGGCTGCTCCAGCACAGCATGGAGGGGCTGTTCCCACAGCGGAGCAGAGGGCTGGCCTGGGGCAATGCTGGGCTGCACCAAATGCTGGGGCAGGTACTGCAAATCCTCATTCTCCGTGTGGTCCTGGTACATAGCAGTGCCTCCATGTGGGCTAGGAGATGTGCATGGCAGGGGACAGACCTGTTGTCCTCCCTCATGCTTGTTCACCAGAGTGGCATGGATGTGGGAGAGAATCTCATTGCTGGTGAGGCAGTCGTTCAGGGACTGATTATGGTCAGGGTCCATATTGACCATCACCATTTTCTCATCCAGCAGCAGGAGTTCCAGGTCCTCAGCATTCAACCCCAGGCCCTCCAGCGCACTGAAGAGCTCGTTGTTGGAACAGCTCTCATCGCTTTTAATTGAAAGTGAGTTCAGGGTGGCCAAGAGAGGGTCCTCCTGCTGCAAATCCACCAGCTCCTCTTTGGGGTGGTCCCCCCTTGAAGAAACTGGAGCAGCGCCCATACTCCAGGCATCTCTTCCTGCAGCCTGCAAGGACACATCTTTGAGTTGGTTCATGAAACTGCTGCTGAAGGAGTGGTTATGTGCGGGAGCTGGATGGGAGGCATACACCGCCTTGTCCTGTTGCATCACGGCACCCAGCAGAGAACTTGGGTCAACACCATTCTTCTGGGAGCGCCCTCCATGGCTGTGGGAGGTCTTCTTGGACTTGCTGGTTTTCCCTTTGCTCTGGAAAGGGTCAGGGGAGCCTGGGAGAGGGTAAGCGCTTTGGTATAAGAGCGCCTCTCCTGTAGCAAAGGTAAAGGGAAGATGCACGGACCGTTTCTGAAGGTGCTCTCCTCCTTCTTCATCTCTGCAAGGCAGGAACAGGACACTGTGGCTTGCATGTGCACAAACATACCCCGCAAAGTGCTTCTGCAATGGATAATTGTGATTCCCACAAGCCAAAGCCCCTTTGCTATGACCAGCATGCATGTACCGAGCAGAACCACACACATGCACATATGTGTATGCATTTACACACAAATACGCACCCACTCCCATTTTTATACATACACACACATAAAAACACACATCTTCAGTCCTTGCTGTTCCTCCACCCACGTGTCCCTACAGCTGCTGGAAAGCAGCCACCAGTCTCCCCAGGGTAAGTCTGGACCAGTGCCCAGGACGCTGGGGTGAGGATGTGAGGTGCAGGGCACTGCTCAGTGCTCTCCCGTACTTGCGGAGTGGCCTTGCAGAGGGGAATGTGCCTAAACAGCATCAAAGCACAGTATCCTATGGCTGCTCCTTTAAAAGGTTCAAGAAGTGATGACGAATTTAACATCCTACCCTGCTCGGGGCATCCCAGAGCCCACACTGATGGAAAAAGCCAGCCTGTCCCCATCTCACCCGGGGCTGACCCAGATGGCACTTACACAAGGGGTCTCTGCGTGACAATGATGTACTCTGGCTTGCCGTTCTTGTAGACGAGCCGCGCATTGGCCTGCACCCACTTCCAGCGATTCTCCTTCGTTAGTAGGCGGAAGACCGTCAGGCCGCTCTCACCCGTCTTCATCACTGCCAGGAGGAAGCACATGTGCCGAGGGCTGTCAGCATATCACCAGGGGCAGGGCTGCCTCCGGTGATGCTGCCGTTTCCAGCCGGGATAAGCAGGTTAGGTCACAGCAGTAGCATGGCTGGCACACACAGTGGACACCATACCAGCTAAATACCCCTCACTACACTCCACCCCAAGCTCCCTGCAGTGACAAGAGCATCACAGCAAAACATAAAGCAAAACATCGTATGGGGAAAGAGCTGCTGGGCTTGACACGGCAGCCAACAGAGCTGCCCATAGTCTCAGCTCACTCATCAGCCTCAGAGGTGGGCACAAGCAACCAGGAAAGGGACTCTTACTCCTGACGTGGTTCTCGGCACAGTACAGCATGTCGGCAGCATGGACGAACTGGTAGCCAGTGCCACACATCCGCAGTTCTGCCTCGGTGTAGCCCAAAACAATCTTCCCCCTGCGGCAGACCGAGAACGTACCCAGATCAGAGGCAAAGCCGGGGGGGAATGTCACCCAGGCAGAGTATGGAATGGCACTCTAGAAGCCTGCAGCATCACCCCTCAAACCAGCTCTGCTGCTTACTTGGCATCGCACGCCAAGGGGGTGAAGTCCAGCTTGTGCTTCGTCCTGAAGATCATGTTCTTGGTTCGGATCTGCAGGATGGACGGTGGCTGCAAGGGGGTGGAGATAGCGAAGAGAGCGAGCTGGGGTGGCAGTGCAGACCCATCTTCAGACCTTTTGTTCTGCCCGTGAAGGAATTTCAGCCTGCCTTGAAGGTTTAAAGCCTAGGAAGAGAAGTTCAGTGTCACACAAAAAATTGGATGGAGAGAGAAGAGAGGGAGGAGAGCTGCATGGAAAGCAAGCCATCTTGCTGCAGTCTTGATGCAAATAATCCGTCATGACTTGTCCTTTGCGACTCCAGTGCTCCCCACTAAAATAAGACAGAGGATCAAAGCTCCCCGCAGCAGCAGCCCACTCCTTTCTCCCCCTGCAGCCACTCACTGCCGGCCCGGGGCTTGGACACAGCGGCTGCAGAACCAAGCACATGCCGCAGTTGCATCAGGGCACTGCAAAATGCACGAGCTGCTTTGCATTTTAACTGAGCTTTATCACTGCCCCATCAGGGATCATAGTATTGCTTCTAAACAAGGGACAATCAGGAGTCTTTGTGTTGAGTTTCCAGACTAAAACAGGATGAGAGGGAGAAACAGGGTCTTTACACCTGTGGTTGAGAAGGTAAGAACCCCATTAACTTGTAGCAGAGAGGAGGAGGGATGAACACCACCTGCTTGGTCTTAAGGCATGCCTTTAACACAAAAACCTAGCAGAACGTATGGAGGAAAAGCACTTTTGTTCAAGATCCAGCATCTCTGAGAGGAGAGGAACAAAACCCACACAGAGAGGTTGTAGGTACAGACCAAACCTATGAAAACAGCAGAAATATCTCCTTGTTGAGACAGGCAGGTGCTGCACTTGGCAGAAAGGAGCAACGGGTCTTTCAAGGCCAACTTTTATGCTTCAGCAGTGGCACGAACCCCTTGGGGTGAGCCTGCACCCCTCCTGCTGTGGAGGTCACAGCACAGGTCTGTACTCACCAGGAAGCCAGAGGAATTATCCAGGAGGCAGCGAAAGCGGCACACGAAGCTCCTTTCCAGAAAGGAGGAGTTTTCTGGGGGCAGCTGATCCGGCTTGTAGGCGACAGCAGAAGAGCTGAGACTCTTCCCCCCTGAAGGAAAGAGCGACTGAGAGAGGAGCAAGCAAGGATCCCCCCACAGCGAGGGTGAAAGGTCCCTAGAAAAGGCTGGAGGTCCCCAGCATTGGGCACTGCAGCAGTCTGCAGAGCACAGCAACAGAAACTCGGGGAAAGCCACAATGTTTGGAGGAAGCCATGGCTTGAGCCACAAGGACGCAAGCCCCACAGGAGCAGTGGCAGAGAGCTGGGCTCCCCGGTGTACGTGAGGAGCTACACTTCTCGTGCCAACCAGGATGCCTGGCTCTCAGCCTGTGTTTACCTTCTGGAGAAGGCTCACCCTCTGGAGCGTGGGGTGGGTTGAGGGCCCAGTGGAGGTTGCGTCTGAATTCCTGCTGGTCCTCAGTGTGGATCAGCTCAAAGACACTCTGGTGCATGACATCTGTCTAAAGGAAAAAAGCAACACATGGGCTCTGCAGCCTGTCCCCAGGTGCCAATTTTCACGTCCCACCTCGAAACAGCCTGTCACAGCCCCAACTGACCATATCTTACCCAATTTCCCTGGTGCTCAGCTAGGTCCCTGGCTGAATGAGGCTGGACACCTTCCACCAGAGCTGATGCTGGTGGGGACAAGACAGCACATGTGGCTCTAAGGACCCTTTGCCCATGTTGGGCCAGAACTCGCCCAGCCGTCCTAAAGAGCCACTAGCATCAGCAATACAGCTCCCCCTCGTGACACGCTCATCCCCGTAACACGGTGTCCTTCAAAATCCTAGGGCTGACTTATGGGATGAGGTGAAAACACGGGCTTGTTTTCAGCAGCAAAGCCATCCCATCCCTACACTGTCCCTAACAGAACAAGGCATCTGCTCCGGGACTTGCTCCTTCTGCCCTGGTGGACAGTCCTCATCTACCCCAGATGCTGAGGAAAGCCAGCTGTGTGGGGGCAACACCCAACCACAGTAACTAAAGAACTGTAGGTTAAGTCCCACTTCCCTGTAAATCTGACCTAGTGCCTTCCAGGTTACCCGGGTGCCCAGATAACCACAAAGCACTGGAGCCTTACGGGATTTACCAGGGGTCACCCAGAGGAGTGGGTGCCCAAAGGCAAAGTGAGCAGGGAACTCCAGACACCTCACCATGGCATTGCACAACGGGGCCATGAACTTCACAGCGTGGCTGGTGGAAAGCATCTGTCGGCTAGCGAAGTTGTTTTGACACCTCCCAATGACCATGTTTGGCAACGTGGGGTCCAAATTCATAAGACCAAGGAAAAGCCCCATGTAGCCACCCGAAATCCTGTGATCCCTGCAGAGCTTCCTCCCTGCAGGGAACCTGGGGCTATTCTCCACCACCTAAGGAAAAATCCACTCTGTAAACCCACCACAGCGAGTCAGAGGTATCCCACCAACCTGATGAAATCCCAGATAATCCTGAATTGTATGTGAGGAGTAAAATATCAGTCCTTCCGATGTCACCACCAGCACGAAGCCGTTGAGCGCCTAGGGGAGAGGAGATGAGCAGATACATGCTACACTCACATCGCCCTTCCTAGCAGGATGGTGAGTTCCATTCTGCTTAGACACTAGTCACCCAAGTTCTGGCTGGTCCCAGCTAGCAGGCAGCTGAGCCACTGCCCCACCAAGAGAAAGGTGCAGGGCAGGAGACAAAGCATGGGAAGCCCTGGAAGGAAAGAAAACCCTTCCCAATGGCATCTCGCTGTCGTAACACTGGGTACTGCCCTGGCTCCCACCAAATCCCCCGATGCACTGCTCAAGCAGCTTCTTGGTTTCATACCCTTCCTGCAGGATGGGAACAGCACCAAAGACTTCCAGCCTCGCAATTGCCTCTATGCATATACCTTGCCGCGGTGCCAGAGAACATGCACCTAAAAAACAGGTTTTTGTAGACCTGATGAGTCTGATTTACCTAGGAGAAGTCAAGGCCTGCAGCTCATTTGCAGATTTTCCTCCGCTCTGCCTTGCTTGAGTAAACTCTACCAGCTGAAGGCTGGCTGGAGAAGAATGGGGATCCACGTCGGCAGAGCTGTGCTCACCAAGAAAACAGACAGTACCTTCTGCGGGGTTTCTCTGAGGTCATGTAGCTCTTCCGTACAGCTGCCCGAGCGTATCCTAATCCAAACTGATGGAAAACTTTGCTTCCATCCTGGAAGCATTCACTCAGACTAAGATTTGGACATTTATACTCATCCTATGCGAAGAGCAAATAAAAATATCAGAACTCCTTGCAGAACGAAACCGGACACCATCAGGAACTGGTCCATTCTGATATTCTGGCGGAAACAAGCCTTTCTGACAACCTTGAATCAAAATAGCATTTCATGTCAGCTGCATTTAATGTTGACCTGCATCTACCTGAGTGACTCCGCTCATGTAGTTCCCATCCTCCCCACAGCCCGAGAGGGTCTTGGCAGCCATGCTTGGCTTAGGACAGTGTGAGGCTGGAAACGCCAGGGGATATTCAGCGGAGAGCAAACCCACCGCAGATTACTGCGTGCTGCCAGTGTTGGCTGGGCATTCCCTTCTGCTGCTTGGCCCATGTGGATGGGGATATGCCCGGTTTGGGAGAAACCTGCCCAGCTCCTGGCCTCGTTTGCATCCCTCCTGTCCTCCCCAGGTGCCAGAAGAGAGGCCTGGAAAAGGACCGTGGTATGCCTGCCCAGGCTGTCCATGGGCAAGGAACAAAGTGTTGTCTCTACTTCCTGCCCCCTCCTCCTGCGTCGCTCACTTTTTGGTCAAGGTGGCCAACCCAACGCTGCAAAGAGCCTTAACCAGTGAAAACGGAAAAGGTGAAAGCTAAAGCGTTAGAGTTTGGTTTTTGAAACCGTAGTGAAAACACCTGATTTCTCAAAAGCCATTTTCTTCCAAAGCAGGAGGGAGGACAGGCTAAGTCTGGTCCCTGGCCTTGGGGGAAAACCACAGAATTGCTGGTTGACCTCAGAATACCTTTTCTGTTTGGCAAATAAATTATTCACCCCAAACTCACACCCGGTGACAACCTGCTGCAAGGCACTCATCCAGCCTGCACAGCACCCTCCTTCCAAACCACCACGTGGCCACGAAAGGACCAAGCATCGGTGTCCATGGGGGAAAGGGATGTCTACAGCCACCCGTGCCTGGGATGCAAATTAGCCACAAGACACTCCCAGCCACACTCCTCTTCCTCTGGAGCTCTCTCTGTGGTGTACAGATTTACACAACACTAACAGCCTGTCCTGGGGCACGTCCTCGTTTGTGCTTGCCCTCCACTCAAACAGGCTGAACGCTGTGCTCTGTTTTCACAAAATAAATACTCAAGTTGCTTCACCCATGCAGGTTTGAAACACTAAGCCCTCTCCACAGAAAACAGAAAATGCAGCCATCAATCTGAAGTTTCCAATGCATTTTTCATGTTACACAACTTACATATTTTACAGTTCACTGGCCCTTCCATCCTCTCCTCAAGCTCCAGGACTGCAAAGTCAACATCCAAGGGAACATTGCATTTCCCAGCAGGAATGGGCTGAACTGCTTAGAGCCTCCGTCTTCCTCAAGAGGCGCTCATTCCTACCATCTTAACAAATCTGGGAAGTCATTGGGGTGTTTTCTCTGAGCCAGCAGCCCCAGGGCTGGCGGGACTGGACAGAGGAGAAGGGAACAGGGTGCTGGCTGATAGTGTCCTTTGCACTTGGAGATCCATGAAGATGAGAAGATGCAGAGGAAATTTGCTACCAGTTTGGGAGTGCAGCTGCTGTCCCAGGAGCCCTGGCTTTTCATTCCTGCTCTCTGGCACCAGGCAGGAGCTGATATGCAGAAGGCAACTACTAACATGGGCACTGGCAGGATCCAAGGGAGCACCCCTCAGTGCTGCAGGCACGCAGGCACTGCACCAACCTTTGCCAACCATGGGGAGCAAGCCTCGGTGGCACAGACCCCAGTGCTTTGAAGACCTTGTCATCACCCTGCCGGAGCTGGGAGCAGGCCCACAGGAGTCTCCCCCTGACCCTGAGTGGTAGGCATCACTCCGTGACTCAGTTTCCCCAGCTCTGAAATGATCCCGACAGACTTCCAGTAAACATCATCAAGCCCATGGTGCTGCCAAAGAGCAAAGGCCATGAAAACCGAAGAAAATCACCAGTTTAGCTCCCCAGAAGCCGAACAGTTTTCATTGCCATGACAGCACCACCTGGCCACCCCTCCCTAAGGGCAACTCCTGCCAGCTCGAAGTGGGAGCCCTCTAGAAGGCAGGGGTTCTCCTTCAGCGTGGACCCCAGAAGCCCTGTGGCTGTCCAGAGCCAAAACTATCCTGTACCACTAACCTGGCTGCAGGCAGGGAAGCCACAGTAGCCAGCCCTGGCCTGCTTCCCCCACTTTGTAATGTATAGACATCAGGATTAATTAGGGTCTAGCGTCTAGTCTCAGCCAAGTCCAGCTATTGTTGCTGCCAACTCCTGTTTCATTGTCAAGGTTGGTGTTTCTCCCCCCGCTCTCCTTCCCTTTATTCTGGGCACAAACATTCTCTCTATTTACTGGAGTTGATCTCAGTGTGTGGGAATCTGCTGCAGAGGTTAATTAGTGCTGCCCAATGCACTTTAACCCTTTGAGCAGCTTCAGAGGCATTGCTCTTCCCACGGTGGGAGCAAGCAACCTCTTGCAGCACTCTGTCCTTCCCCAACTGCACTGAGCAGCAGGCAGATTTAATACCCTGCAGCCAGCGATGTGTATTTGCAGTGCTGCGTACCTGGGCAGAGGTGGTCCACCCAGTTCTCAGCCTTTGTAAGGCCTTGGTCCCTTTAGAGGGATTTTCATGCTTAACCTCAGTTTAAGACACCTTCCTCTGCTGAAATTGCTGCTGGAAAGAGCCTTGGTGGAAAAGGACAGACCAAAAAATTAAGGCTGGAAAATCAGAGGAGGGGAAGGGAAGAATCAGGGTGGACCAAGAGATAAGACAAAGTAAATTTGGACATCAAAGGTGACAGACCAGGGGGAAGCAGTTTTATAAATATGTAGGAGCATTTCCTTGGGGCACAGAGGCAGGTCCCGAGCCCCTGCCATGTCCAGCATCACACAGATGGGCACCCGGGAGAGCCAAACATAAACCCAGAGCTTTTAACACCCAGCTTGGTACCTCTAAAAGGATGGAATCAAACTCTGAGAGGAGCTGACAAGCAGGACATCAATCCCCAGCAAGCCCTGCTGAGCACAGTTTTGTTATATCCACAGCAGAAAAACCTCAGGTTTTTGGTTATTAACCAGCCCAGCTTTAGCATTTCTCTCACTAGACACTGAGATCCTGGCTCCCCAACTCTCAAGCAAAAGAGTAATTATACTTACTGCCAAGTGAGCTTTTGGATAGGAGCTGGGGCTGACCAGCATGTTGCCCTGCTCTGGATGAGAGCCAAGCAGGGCACAGTGCAGCAGCCAGTGCCTGGGTGCCAGGCGGGGAGGGAAGGGGAGACCTGCGTCCTCGCAGGACCTCGCACTGCTGGAGCCTGTCCTCTTCCTATTCACTGTGCGCAGTTTGTAGAGAGAAGGTCACCTCCTGGAGTCTCTGAGTAAACCATGGAAGCAGCAGGCTCAGCCCAGCCATGCCGCAGCATCACCAGCATTGCCTCCAGCATCACCAAAGGAGCCAACTATACACCTCTCACAGAGCTCCCAGGATATATCCACGTACCTTGTGTATATGGGCTGAGCATATGGCCCATCAGCACCTATCTATGTACTCAGTGTCATGCATCACTGCCTGAAAATCAGGGAAGACTTTATGACGTTTTCTTCCTTGTTTTCACCAGAGTTTGGACAACATCCCCGAGTTGGGACCAGTGTGCCTATGTTGAAAACCATACAGAATGTCTTGCTCTGCCTGGCTCCCATGTTACACCTATGGCCCATTTACACACGAGGGCAGAGATGCAGAAGAGCTGAATCTCTGTGCTCAGAAGTTCAGCCCTGCTTCCACCAAGACGGAGGGAATGGGAAAAGGAAGGGGGATCAACACAGTTTCTGCCCCAGGGACCTGAAGAGATCTTAAACCTCTGCTCAGTCGAAAGCACTATAAGCCACGCCACTTGAAATCACTGCTTCACCAAAACATCCTGCAATCAATAACAGAACAGCCTGTTCTTTGGGTAAAATTCAAAGGAGCTGGAAAGGGGACAAGATGAAAATCCCTCGAAGGCACCTGCCAGGGAGAGGTGGCCAGCGAGGAGCACTAACCTGCAGGAGCATCTCGCCCTCTGGTACTGCTGCTGAGTCTGGAGCTGGTCCATTGCTGCAGTCTCCATCCCTCTCCGCTTCTTTGGCACCGCGATTCTTTAGAGCAACTGCACGAAGCAAAGGGAAGGGACTGCAGTAACACACGTGTGCCATAGTAACACACACAAGCCACAACCACAAACATCCACAATGTGGACCAGGCTGCAAACCTGGACCATGCTGTGACAGGGGAAGCTGTGCTGTAGTCAGCTCTTTGCTTCACCCCTCAAAAGAGCTGATTTTAACAGGACATTTCCCCACCCCCCAATACCCTCAACTTCTCCCCTTCGCCCCAACCTTTAACAACCTACGAGTAAAGTTAAAGCCAGGGATCATTAAAGAAGATAGGCATCAGCAGAATACCTGTGAGGTCCTGTGTTTACCAGCAGTTACCTGCAACCAGTAGCACAAAAGGACATGTTTAGCGAGCTCACCAGCTGGAAATCTCTCTTATCATTTAGCAATAGCAACCATGGAGGTCCCCGGTCCCAATTTGGACACAGAGTCAATGCCTCACACCACTCCTTGCAAACAGCAAGAGCCAGGCCTTGGTACCACACCATGCGCACCCCACTGGCTCTCAGGGCACGGCAGCAGCTCTGCTCTTGTCACTGCATCCAACATCTCTTTGTGATGCTGAACTAGGATGGATCAGCTTATGCATGCCCTGACTTTGCCAAGGACAGCAGAACAGCAGCAGAAGTCTGCCCTACACAAAAGGCATTGCAGTAAACCCCACTCTTCCAGGATAAGGAACATGACATTTTGAAGGGTACAATCCAGATAGCCCAGTCAGTGATGTCTTGTTACAGTTCAGCAACGTAGCAGGTTTATTCAGTCAAATTAAGGCAAGCCACAGCTCACAGGGGAAGAAAAACAACATGGAAAAACACGCGCATGAATACAAACATAGACACCCGAGATCACAGGCAACCTAATAGTGACTGATACACAATAAATACGGCTGAAGAAATTCGTCACTCCGTTTAACTAAAAGATGTGTGTAAATTTTGTACTGTACTCCCCAAGAGAACAAATCCTGGCATTATTTTAGGGTGGATAATATTTAAAGAGTAAGATGACAACAAGCCGGTGCATGGCAGGCCTGTCCAGGAGACAGCGGAGATTGCAGGAAAGCTGGGAAGCTTCTTGCAAGCACTGTGAGGACAGAGGACAGCATCTGGCTGCTGGTAAACCAGCTGCTCCCACAAGTACCTGGGAGGAAAGGTGTGAGGCACCAGCAGCAGCTACCACTGCAGCCTGCCTGGTGCACTCCCTTGCTCCGGCTCATAAAGAGCAAAAGCTCTTTTGAATTTGCCTTTCCCAGCTCCTGTGCTACATGTGCCAAAGAGCTGCCACGCTCAGATGCAACGAGAGCACCAAGTGGACCCTGGAAGTAATTTAACACTCCATAAAGCTGTCAGCAGTAGCAAAGATGCGAGCCAAGACAGAGCAGCAAGTCAGAAGGCACAAGGCACCAGCCACCAGCACATAAACACAGCCAGGCTCTGTAATGCTCAGTTCGCCTTGTGATTTGCCAAAGCAGCTGCTGAAACTCAGTGCCTCCATCCACGTGGAGCAGATCCTGATGGACCTCAGCACCTGCGTGCAGAAGCTCGTGGGCGAGCAGCTGAAAGGCGGATGCTCCAGAGGCATCTCTGAACCTTCCAGGACCACGAGGTCTGAAGCTGAACCCAGCAGCGCCCGTGCTCACAGGGCAGCCACAAGCGGAGGGACTGGTTCAGTCTCCAAAGTGGAGTGTCCCCATCTATCAGCATGTCTCTGCTGGGAAGGCAAGCGCATAGCAAAGGCACACTGCTCTCTCTTCCACTGCCAGGGTTCACCTTCCATCCCAAAGTCCTCTGCATCCTCAGCGGGCATTTCCCAAGCACTGGCTCGCAGGTGGGTGGGAACAAGCAAGGATGCTGTCTGCAGAGCCTCACCAGTATGCACGTAAGGCTTTGGGGACAAAACGTTCTTCCACCAGACACAGGACCATCCCAAAGATTGACTCTGCTCCATAACCAAAGGCAAAGCATGTCCCGGTTCTAATATTGCTTTTAATTAAAAGAAAAAACCCAACAGATATGGCAGCAAAAGCCCTGCTTCTGGGAGGTCTGGGAAATTCCCCTTGGGCTCAGCCTGCACAGATTATTTCAGGAGCTATTTGAACACCGAGGGGCCGACAGCCCGGGATTAAGGTTACAGCACGTTGTTTGTACAACAGCGGGTCGTTCCTGTGCATGCTGGGGCGGACATGCACACGCTGCCACGTCCCAGCTGCTCCCCCACCCCGAACACCGTCCCGCTGTGAGCGCTGCTGCCCAGGGACTGCCAGAGCTCCCCTGCCTGGGTTGGAACCCAACAAGCCTGCACAAGGTCCCAGGCATGGGCAGGCCATCGGGCAGGGCAGCAGGCAAGCATGGCGGCCGCAAGACCCAGGCAGGGTCCTGTGGTGTGGATGGAGCAGGTTTCTGGCAGCACCCCTCCAGCAACTCGCTTTTCTGATCCGTGGGAGCAAAATGTAGGAGCTATGAATTGTTAAAGCTCTTCAGTCCTCCTCTGCTAGCTCCCAGACTGCTGCACTGGAAGTGCAAGATAAAAATAAACCTGGATGATAGAAGAGCAGCTAAAGGGTGCTGCCCTCTACTCAGAGGTCTGGTTTAATGGTTTGATATTTCCCCGCAAAAAGAAAACTTGATCACAACCGCTGCCTAAAAGTAGACTTCGCTATCAGCATCTGGGCTGCTCCTAAGCTGTGGGGCCAGGGGAAACACAAGTTAAAATCAGAGGATGGCCCACTGTTCTCCATGAGATGCCTGCCACCAAACCCAGCCTGCTCCTGCAAACAGGATCCAACCACTGGGCCTGAGGGGCTGCTCTCATATAAACCAGAATCCCCATGGGCATTTTCCCGTGACCTTCACCAAACAGTGCGTTTTCCATCCAAGCCACCTAAGAAACCCCAAAGATGACCTGCTCTTGGCTGCGGACATCTCAGGCTGGCCTCCCGCCTGGTGTCCCCCAGCTTTGTCTCTCCATAAATAGCCCCGCACAGCCCCTTGGGTCAGCAATTCAGCAGAACTGTCGCAGCGCATCAGCCTGACGGAGCGGAGACGAGCCGGAGAGCTGCCGTGGCATCCTCCCCACTGCACGGCATCCTCCCTGCCTGCCCGGCTACCCTGGGGAAGGGCAAGGGAGGAACGGGGCAAGCTCAGTACCAGGGGAAAGGTGGCCTTCCCAGCATGGCACTTGCATTCACGTTGGGCAGGGAGAGAAGGTGCAGTCTTCACCCTCACTCTGTAACTGGGGACAGAAATTTGGCGGGGGGGGGGGGAAGGCAGAGAAGTGGCTGGCTTTTCCTGGGCTCCCTCACCCCAGCCACCAGCATCACCTTTGGGGATGCCAGCTGTGGAAGGAGGAAGATGAGGAAAGAGAAGCTGGTCAGCTGAAAACAGCAAGGCTCGCACATTTTTCCTGTTATTTCCTAAAAAAACCAAAACAAAACAAAACAAAAAAACCCCAAGCTTCTGCCAGGACCCGCAGGCTACTTTATCACAAAAAGCCTTTTAGCTGAGAGGAAGAAAATCTCTCCTTGCCTGGCCCCATCTCCGAGGAACGAGCTTGCTGCCCACATCTGCCTGCCCACAGGAGGAGGATGCTTTCTGCACCGTGATGGTCCTCACGCACAGGTGCCCGTGTTGCTCACCAGCTCTCTGCTGCCTGGCCCTGTGCCGTCCCCCCACTGCCAGGAGCAGGAGGGCTGGGGGGCCAACAGGGGTGGGTTTCCTCCCTCCATCTCCAGGAGAGCGCTTCCCCCAGCACCCAGCCTGGGAAGCTGTTTCACGTGATGCTGAAGGGACACCTCGCCGCCTACCAGGTTTGCTGGTGAACTCCTGAACCTGCCAGGGCTTTGCATACCTGAGAAATCTCTGCACCAACAAGTGGGTATTAACATTTTTGAGAGGATATCTCCCAGCCCCCTTCCCTCCACATGGCAAAACCTCCAAGTGGGAGCAGAATTTCACATTAGCCATTGACTGCAAAGGAGGAAAAGGAGACAACTTGGTCCCAAACCCACTGCAGGCGTTGATGCAGGAGAAGCAGCAGAAGGAAACCCAACTGCTTCATGGCTCTGCAAGAGCAGTGAGGGGTCATGTCTCCCCATCACTGCTGGCATCATTTAAAGGAGGTAAGAAAACACTGAACCCAGCTGCAAGTGACGGCAGGGACATCTGCATAGCAATTATTAGCACGAGCAGGTCTTGGCAAGGGAGAGAAGAGGAGTTTTGGTAATGGTGCTCCCTGCAAGCATTCTGCCATAGGGCTCAATGCCCCAGCACATATTGGTCACTCTTTGGGGGAAGGAGAGATTGGCTGATTTATTTACTAATGAAATTGCCTTCTATCCACCCCTCCCTTTCTGTCATTTGTGCCAGTTCCCTGAAAAGCAGGTCTCCCACTCACATGGGAATAAAAACCTTACCGTGAGGTTCCTTTCCCACCCACCTCTCCAGCTCCGAGATGCTCACAGGCAGAGGGACCCGCAGCTCTGCTGCTTGGTACACATACTCTCACGTTAAATAACCCCTCACAATTGTTTTCCTGCACTTTATTGCAAAGAAGAAACAAAATATTGAAACTGAGAAAAAAAAATCTTTGGGTTTCTTTTGAATAAACTGAAGTTGTTTCATTTTTAATCTAGAAGAGTCATTTAAACAGAAAAGTGGTTTGCCCCCAGTCAGAATTATATTTTCCTTTTTAAGTAAATAAATAAAGGGGTTTCCCCCACCATAAGAGAAAAGTTTTGTTGATGAGCTCACATGGGTTCCAGGTAGGAGGCAGGCGATACCTGCCACAACCCGCTGGCAGCACGGGAGCAGGCGAGTTCCCTTCCCTACCGCAGCAGCCTCCGGTCATCCATATCAGACATCACCCATCTCCCTCCTCCCTTGGCTTGGGAGGGTCTCCCCCTGATAACAATGACTTGCATTGCCCGGTGGCACTGCTGGGGAGATCCTCCAAGATCTGCCACATCCACCCATGAGAGCAAGTGTGTCCACCCAAAAAAGCCAAGGAAGAGCCCAGCTCCCTTCCTTCCTCTATCAAGACGCTCAAATTCTGCAATGCTCTAGTGAAACCAGCACAAGAGCTTTCATTTCCTCTGGTGGGAGCCCAGCAGGTGACACAGCCACGGCTCCACAGGAGCGTGCAATGCAGAGAACAGCGGCATGGTGCTAAGGGAGCAAAATTTGGCCCAAATGCCTTCTTGATTGACACACTCAAACTGGTAGAAAGCTGTATTGCTGTTGTGGAGGCAGCCGAAGCACTGCAAACTCCTCTCTGGCTTCTCCAATGGCATCTACGCTCTCAACATGCCAAATCTGATTGTTGCTCTGTCATTTAATCCACATGTTTTACAGCAAGCTTACATGGCTCCAACTATTTTGAGAAGCAAAGAACAGGAACAAGCACTTAGTAAAGTATATCCTGCTCTGGGTTATTTTTTTCCCTTGTTGAGCATGAACTGAGCTCTTCCTAGCCAATGCAAAATTATTCCACTTCCACATACAAGGAAGACTCAGCGGATGTAGCCAGCAGCTCCTCTTGATATAGTGTTTGAAATGCATTAGAAGGAAAGAGCATCACAGAAATGGTGAAAGAGGCAGGCAGAGATTTGCTGAAACCGGGCAGCAGAGCCATCTCCTTGCCGGCTTGCCGAACCATCAGTTTGTTTCTCACTGCTGAGCTGTATGGTGCCCATATTCTAGCAACTGGCAAACACTTCTTGAGTTTCTCTTTGCTTATTCATAATGGATACTACAGTTTTACTTACCATTTCATAATACCTGCCACAGCTCCCCGCTGACACGAATTTCATTAAATAGATGAATTATTTATCCCTTGCCTGAATGGTGAGGATACACCAACTTCCATGAACATGCATGGTGAATAATGGATGTCTTGTTAAAAGATCTAATTGCACTTTTAAAAGCAAGGAGGCCTTGACTACGTGTAGCTTTCTCTTGCATCACCGAAGGCACTTGGGTCTCAAAGGGAGAAGCACGTGCAGAGGTTTAAACAAGGACAAAGGTGACAAGGACCTGCCAGGCTTTCCCTTCTTCTTGCAGCATCAATAGCTGTTTGAACTCTCCTGCTCCCAACACTCATCCGCCAGGAGCTTTAGGTGTGCATCTTCTCACCCCAAAACCTTAACCTGGAGTTTCTTACCAGCTCTGCTCCCATGGTTGTCTTTGAAGGAGCCTTGGAAGACCCCAGTCGCTTGTAGGCAGCGGAGCAGGCAGCCACCAACAGCCGCATGTAAACCCCAGGGACCTCCGACTGCTTCCTACCAGCTACGCTCATGAGAGCCAGGGAGAAATACTTGGCAAGGAAAGCACACAGCAGGAAAACTGCCTACCTAAGGGAAGTCACAAGACTTTTCCAGCTTCAATTGCTCCTCCAAGGCTAGCTTATTACCTAGGCAATTAAGAGAGCAGGGTAATCATAGGACTAGGCTTTATTTTCTTAAACCGTCCCTTAGGCTTTATTGCTACAGCTGTCTGCAGTATGTGGCCAAACAGCTCATAATGTGGGAGAGCAGATGAAGTGAACAAATGAGCAACCTTAGTCATCTCTAAACAACCGCACATCAATAAACACACGTCCCAGTCTCACGCCCTCACCCCTAAGCAGAGGTTTCAGGGGCACAGTTATATGGCCTACAATAACTATATAATTTAAGGCATGTTTCCAGTCTGACCCGACTGCCAGGAAGCAGCTTAGGCACTTTTTGGGCCATCACAGCTCTAGCAATAACTGTCTGGATTCATACCACAGTTTAAAGAGTTAGGCTCAGCCCTGAGACTGCACATCAATCCTACAGGTGCCACCTAAGATTTAGAGGACTCAGGGAAAACCCCCAAGCCCTCAACACTCGCAGGAGTGTTACTTTTTTAAAACACAAGGGAGAGGCAAACTGCTTGGGTTTTGGATACAGGACACTAACCTTCCATATAAAACATACCATGCATAGCTCAAAACCACAGACAGCCCAAAACAAAGGCTACATCTACCCTCTGATCCACAATGACAGACTATGCAGCTGATAATCCATCCTGAGCCAAAAATTTCTAATGCCACAATACATACCAGGGTATTTTCCTCCTCTTCTCCCAGCTAGCGATGCATCTGAGCTGCCCAGAGGCCGTGCCTGGGTTGCTGGCAAGCCCAGCTTTCCGGGTAGGATGCTGCACACAGGCAGAATGCATCTGCATCTCCAAGGAGCCCCATTTCAAAGCAGAGCTAGCCCATTACTGGCTTACAGCAAGGCTCAGCAGCGGGGTTCTGACCTGTACCTCTTGGCACCACGGACCGAGCTTTTCTTACCCCTCTTCCTACAGTTTATAAATCCTAGACTTGATTCAGAGCCTCAAGACAAATCCTGTGAAATGAAGGCTGCAGGTCCAGTGCTGAACGTCGGTGCCAGAGCAACCACCTCAAGCCAAATGAGCAAACGGCTGCGAACCAGGCAGTGTGCCACCCCGTGCTACCTCCTCCCTGGCATCAGTTTGGGGAACAGCTGGAAAAGCCGTGCTGCATTGTAGCCCTCTGAAACAGCACAAGCCCATGAAAGCCCAACCGAGATCAGTTCAGGTGTGTGCCGAATCCTGGCAAAGCCCCAGTGTGCAGGCACCTGGGAACAGAGCCACGCGGCCACAGGTCTGTGATAGGCACAGAACCCCCTGGGGATACTGAGCTGGCCTCCAAGGGCAAGTGAATGCTCTGGGGGGCTAGCTCTCACACGCCAGAAGGGCCAGGCTTGCTGTAGGATGAGAAGCACAGCTTGGACAATCTTCCCAGCACACTGCAGGAACAAACTGTGAGAGATACTTCTCCGAACTGAGCCCTCACCCATTTTGGTAGGTCTGCCAGTTGACTTCCCACCAGGCATTTACGTGGCCCAGGCAACACAGATGTTATCCGACAGCCACACGACAAAGCGCCTTTGAGGCATCTTCCTTTTCCGCTAACAAATAACCAGGCAGGGCAAGACCCAGCGACAGACCTTCCCCTGGAGCATCTTCCCTTCTTCTCTTCCCCTTTCCAGAAGGCTAGGAAGGCAGAAGAAACGGGGAACCCCCCATAATCCAGCAGCATTTGCTGGGCCCTAGCATCAAGAGGAGGAATGGGGAGGGATTAGAGGGAGCAGCCCGCCAGGCACCGCCAGGCTAAGCTGCCAGCACTCCTCTGGTATGACATGCCGTGTAGACCCCGGCACGGTGACACCAGCCGCCCAACAGCATGACACGGGGTAGAGGGGAAGGAGGGGAGGATGGTAGGAGAGAGGCTGCTCGGCAGCTTGGCTTTGCTGCACCGCTCCGAGGGACGGTCCTCAGCATCAGAGGGGAGAAAAGAGGGGGCTCCCGGGCTTGGGGGAAATGCAGACCACTGCACCTGGCTCCTCAGCCCTGGGCAGTGGCAGCCCTGCAGCACGCTCCCACCTCTACTGAGCCACACGCACTGGAAGAGCCTCCTGCAGAGCAGGGAGGAAGGTTAAGATGGTGAATGAGAATTAAAAATACTTGTCTTACCAAGGGGGAATAAAGAAAGAAGACATTTGTGGGGACTGTTGTAGAGGAAGAGAGAACTGGATAGGAAAGGAGAAGAAAGAAGTCAACTTGCATTGACGTTTTGATAGGACCCTCGATTTGGAAGCCAACTTCAGCTCCTTTCAGTCCTCCTGCTCCAGGCTAACAGTGCTGGGTTCGGGTCAGTGCTGCTTTACCAGGCAGGACGGGATGTGGGAAGGGCAGGGCTGGGCTCCTCGCTGGAGTTCACCTCCCTGGCGGCACACCTCTCCCAACGTCTCACGTCCTCCCGTGGCCCTGCTCCCCCACCTAAGTTCACCTCTGTCATGGTAAGCAGCGTTCCCGTGGACAGAAAGCATTTATATACGCTCTCAGCTGCAAAGCCAGGCAATGGGGTAAAAGAAAGGCACCTGGGCATCACGCAGAGGACAGCGGTGCTGCTCCATCACAAGAGCAGGCTCTTCCACCCCACCACAGATCAAACCTGGCACGCTGGGGTGTGTTTGCTGGTGGCACAGCTGGCTCCCCACCATCCTCGCTGGCCCTGAACTGTGCCACAGGAAAATCTGCTGTCCTGGGGCGGGCATGCTGCAACCCCAGGCACTTCTCTGCTCTATGTCCTAGGGGCCAGAGGATTCTTCAGATGGTCAAAATCAGGCAGAACCTCCTGTCTGACATCAGGATGCCTGTCCGCACAGCTTGCAGCCCAACACTTGTCTAAGCAGTCTTATATCATTATTGCTGTACAAGGCAAAAAGCAGTGCTCCTTCCAGGAGGAGACCACGGCCAAGAGCTATCAAGGCCCAGAACCCTCCTTCCCCAGAGATGCTCTGCTTGTTTTGGCTGGGATAGAGTTAATTTTCTTCACAGTAGCTAGCATGGGGCTATGTTTTGGATTTGTGCTGAAAGCAGTGTTGATAACACAGGGATGGTTTCCTCAATACTGAGCAGTGCTTACACAAAGCCAAGGCCTTTTCTGCCTCTCACCCCACCCCACCAGTGAGGAGTCTGGGGGTGCACAAGAATCTGGGAGGGGACACAGCTGGGACAGCTGACTTCAACTGACCTGAGGGATATTCCAGACCATAGGATGTCACGCTCAGCATATAAAGCTGGGGGAAGAAGAAGGAAGTGGGGGACGTTCAGAGCGATGGCGTTTGTCTTCCCAAGTCACTGTTAGAGATGATGGAGCCCGGCTGTCCTGGAGGTGGCAGAACACCTGCCTGCCCATGGGAAGTGGTGAATGAATTCCTTGTTTTGCTTTGCATGCATGTGGGGCTCTTGCTTTACCTATTAAACTGTCTTTATCTCAACCCACTAGTTTTTTCACTTTTACTCTTCTGAGCCTCTCCCCCATCCCACCGGGGGACAGTGAGCGAGCGGCTGCGTGGGGCTGAGTTTCTGGCTGGGGTTAAACCATGACAGATGCACGTGGCAACTAAACTGCTTCCCACTTTGTTAAACTGGAAAGATTTGCCAGACTGTGAAAAAGGAACAGAATTAATAGACAAACACACACATGGATGCTCTTGTCCTTTGGACTTCCAAGGCCTGCAGAAGACCACCACCTGGCATCAGGGGTCGACAGCCAGCCCAGTACTCAGCACGTCAGCCTGAGAAAGTGTTTGTTTAGATAAAGGACCCTGCTTAACAAAGACAATGTTTGATGATCTCTAAACCACTCCAAAGATTAAACAACAAAACATCGAGCAGCCTTAAATCCTCTTGATTTCTGTGACCTAACTTCAGTCATGCCCCCAGACAGGCAGCAAGGGAGCAGGGACAGTTTCACTTGAGGCCATATAAAATACAAAATCCTCATGCACGAAGGAAAAATGTGTCTTTTTAAAAACCAAAGAACTCCCGGCAATATCTCCCCAAACCAACGTTCAAAACTCCACCGTTCAGACAAAAGCACGCACAGATGCTTCTTGCACACTGTATCTCGGCTGTCTCCAACAGCTAAAGAGCAGGTTTGCTTCCACCGCCCAGCTCAGTCAACCCACCCCGACCTGTGCAGATCGGCCTCTGCCATGTAAACACAAGTACGTGTTTAATGAGAGCTGTGAAGCCTGCTCTGCATTTTGAAGAATTTCTCATGCGGCCAGAAGGTGATTGCGAGCCCAAAACAAAACAACAGAAGCTCCCAGAGATTTTACCAGGGACTGAAATCTAGAACCCACTTGCTTTTTAATCACTTAAGCCTGTACAAACTTCCCTATACATCAGCTATGCATAAATCAAGATGCTGAAATAGCATTAAAAAATAATTAATTTTCAAACAGCCAGGAGAAGGAGACATACAACAAATTATTTAAGATGGGGGCTGGAGAAACGGCAACTGGCATAAACCTGCTGGGTGAATTCCTGTCAATGACTATCGGCACCAGCTGAGAGCTGCTCCAGCAGGACACAACGCAAAGACATTTCTCCTCACACGGCACGGCAGCACACCCCAGTTTCTGCCCTTGCTTTTCCTTGGTCATCTTTCAGGGAGCGCTCAAGCAGGGACATGCTCGAGCGAGGGAGATGCCAGCTCCTCCTTCCTCCCTGGTCAATACCAGGGTTTGCACTGCCTGATTCTGAGCTGCCTTCCGACAGCTCTGGGGCAGGCTGGCGGTCCTCGAGAAACAAAAAAAGACCCCAAACCCCTTGCATTTTCTGATCCAATCTCACACAGGACTTGTCAGCGTTCAGCAGCTAAAACAGCCTCCCCGGGATCCTGTTTCACGTATCCAAGGATGCTGAGCGGCAGTCGGAGCACACAAGCTCACCTGGCTCAGCAGCAGGCAGGCAGACCCTGGCTGCCCCTCCTAACCCTGTTCCCTAACAGACCAAGGTGGGGAAAAAAAACCCTAAACATGCGGATGACCAAAAAGAAAAAAAAAAAAAGAAAAAGGCAAGGAAAGAATAAGCAGAATATTTTGAACAAGAGCCTTCCAAAGTTGAACTTTATCTCAGCTCCAGCACAGCTTGTCAGAGAGCAACATCATTCTGGCATTCACTCTGAAAGGGACTGAAGTCACTAAAAATAATTTGATTTTGTGGATGGGCTTGCCCAGAGCTCCTTTTAAAGTTTGTGTTTTTTTTTTAAAGCTGCAGAAGAGACTCAAGGAGGTCCGCCATCCCCATTCGCATCTAAAAGGATGAGACTTTCCTCCATCCCTCCCACCCCTGAATCACTGTGACCTGCCTTAAACCAGACAGAGGCAGGTACCTCAGATGCACCAATGTGCTCAGCGGTCAGGAAGTTGGCACCACGAAATCAAACCAGATGGAATGATGGAATGTTAGGGGGGAAAAAAAAAAAATAAAAAATGAGAGAGAGAATCTCAGAACGCGATTTCCCAGTTTCTTGCAATGCAAAACCAAAGTAACCCACTGCGTCAGGGATGCAGGAATGTCAAACCCGGGACACACAGCCCTAGCAGGATGCTCGCTGGGCAGGGACACCGTCCCCACCAGAGTCATCCTCTCCTCGCTGTTCCCCAGCCAAGCTTGCGTGGCGTCCCGGCACAATCACCCTGGAAAGGACGATAAGCCACAAAGCAACCCCTGGTGTGATGCTTTGCAACAAGACCAGCCCTTTCAAACCCGCCGTTTTAAGGAATCGCTACCATGCCTCTGTTATATAAATCCTTTAGGCGGCGAACTTTAAATTATTAATGTTTCAGGGGAAAAGTGAGGCCCACACTGTGCTGCGGGCTCCCACCCCGTGCAAGAACAAGCATGCTTCAGAAACACCAGCACCACACTGGTCCTCCTCTGCTTCAGAGCATGGTCGCAGACGATGGGATTTGGGCAACGCATTGAACATTGCAAAGGCTGATGCAGCAAAGCACCTTACAGGGGCAAAACCAGTGCAGAAAACACAGCCGATACAGTCAAACAAATTGACCTGATGCTGCAAGGCAAAGAACTCCTCTCCAAAGCCACTCATTTTTCATTTCACCTGCTTGCCAATCCTACAAGTCGGGTTTAAAAGAGAATGGAAAAGGGAAGGGGGGGAGGAAAAAAAAGACATTCAATACATTCAATGATTTGGAGTTAAAAAGAGAAATTATGGTGTTTCTGAGGTCATATGTAGCACTCTCAAGCCATTGCTATTTCACCAGGAAAATCCAGGGCTGCCTAAATACCCTCCTGCGGGCTCCTATTAATAACAACAATTATAGCCCAGGGGAACCCAGACATGCCTTGAACACGGTCTGTTTTAAAAGGCTCCCAAATAAACTGTAACCGCGTCACAGGTCGTTATTCTTCATTGCCAGCACACCGAGTAGTTCACCGGTCTATTATAAAGGGGGGGGGAAGCCACTCGCCTCGCGAAACTTTCCAAGGGGGCTGTGCAATACGCCGCTACCCTCTCAGCTCTGCCTACCAAAGCCTGAGCCCGGGATCAGGCCGAAACCCTCCAGCCTACACCTCAATTTTCTCCTTCAGCGGAACCCACAAACAAAATCGACTTCATCCGTCCAGATCCCTCGAATTCCCGAGAAGAGGGAGCCCTGCTTTCGCCCAGGCGCCACGCATCCCCGAAGCCTCGCCGCTTGAGATTGCAAAGCACAAAAACCCGGCGTTCGAAAGGGGTGGGGGGGTGTGGGCGCGGGGAAGCATTTTTTTGGGGTGGAGGGGGAAGACAGAAAAGAGAAGGATGCTGCGGCCGGCGGCGCCCCTTACCGCTGAAGAAGCTCTTGGCGCGGAGGTAGCCGGCGCTGAGGCGCAGGACCGACAGCTTGTCCAGGCCGGCCACCACCTCCTCGGGGAAGGGCAGGAGCCCGGCCAGCCGCTCCAGCTCCCGGTTCAGCCGCTCCCGGTGCCGTTTGGAGGGGTTGGAGGTGCCGCCTTCGGCCGGTCCCGGCCGCACCCTGCCGGGCACAGCCGCGTTACCGACCCTTGTCACACCGTGTGTGCGTGTGTCCCCTCCCGCCCTTCCCCTCGACAACCCCCCCTCCTGCCCCCCCCACCCCGCCCAAAACTCACGCCCGGGGCACCGGTTTCCTCCGCTTGCGCCCCGCGTACATGGCCGGGGCGGGGGGCAGAGCTCAGCGCACCCCGGGGCAGGAGCTGCCGCCGCCGAGCCCCGAGCGGGCTGCGGCCCCCGCCGCGCAACCCGCAGCC
>JAVKLA010000001.1:10635377-10655188 GCA_034782735.1 Sagittarius serpentarius
TTGCGGTTGTGGCGGGGGGGGGGGGGGAAACATCGGGCAGCTCAGCTGGGGGATTTCTCTCACATTAACACTTCATAAGCTCTCCAGATGCCTTCAGTCACCCAAGGCTGCCAATGCTCTGGTGGCTCAACAAATTGCCATCATATGGTCTGGCTCAAACCCCTGGAGAGCACTTGGGAGCAGCTCCATTGTAGGACTGAGGCACCCACAGGTTCCCTCCTAGCTATCACATTATTCCAGCTGTTCCTCTTTGACTATCACACTTGCAGACAGCTGAGACTGCTCCTGGGAGCAAAGCCCACATGGGAGACCATGTGGCCCTACCTTCATTGCCAAAAGTCATGCTGGGCTCTGAGGAGTCACCACCTCAGCAAAATCCCCCATGGGGGCTCTTGCTGGGGCTCTGCTTGCAGGGGTGCTCGCATCTACCTGCCTGTCCATAATGGTGGGCATTCATGTAAGGCCAGGCAGGAGCAGGGGTGAAGGCACAAGAGTCAAACTTTAAGGACAGCCAAGTATCCATCTGCTTTTTTTCGAAGAGGTGGAAGAAGGGAGAAGAGGACCCAAGGCCCAGAAAACACAGACATATGCAATATCAGGAACACAACCATGGAAGGATTAAAGGTCTTGCACAGGCTTGCCCTGCAGCCCCAAGGAGCAGTGCATTTTAAGATGAGATGCTCAGATGTTTATTCAGCAACCAGCCTTTCCATGGGCCCTTTCTCTCCCATTTCCTTCCAGCTTACATTTGTAAAACTACAGCCCAAGCAAACAGCATCCTGGCCAGCTGATTCACCAGCAATTTGTTCTCTGAAATTCAGCAAGAGCTATTTCATTAGACACACACTGGTCTTTCTACAAAGCAAAGCTCTCACTGCACAATGAATTTGTCCACCACTGTCTCCCAGATTCACCTTCTTTTCTCCCCCCTCAACCTTCAAACTGAACTTGGGCTTTTTCCATCCCAGGCAGGCTGTGAACTCATGCTATGGACCTCATGCAATGCCCCAGGTAGGGCAAACAGTTCCTAGCAGGTGTCTCATTCTGCAGCTGTCACCATTCTGCCCTTGGCATTTACTAGAACACAAGGAACCCACCACCTCGGAGACTAATCAGGGATCACTCCCTGCACTGCTGTATGACACCCCTGCACCCTTCTGGTTGAAGTTTACAAACCTGTGCACACTGGGTCCATGAGCTGTAGCGGGTCCCAAGGGAAAATGCCAGGTTTGGGCTCAGTGACAGCTAACGCCTGCAGCTACAGGCACAGACAACACCCAACACCTTTGTGAGAAGGACACAACCCACCACCCCGAGCCCAGCTCTGTTCATGGATGCAGTTTACAGCACAGCCCATACAGAGCCGCTGCAGCATAACCAAAGTGGCAGCAAACTGTGGTGGGGATGGGGACCCGTCCCAGCCAGGCAGTGTCACTGGTCCCTGTCCCAAGGTGCTCAGTGCCTGCAGCAATCACAGCGAAGCAGCTCCAGGCAAGGCAGGGTCTCCTCTTGCTCCACAGGTGGGACCACACACTCCATAGCGGCTGTATGTTTGAGCAGGCAGGGACTGGCTGTCGTGCCCAGCAAATAACAGGAGCCAAAGGAAGATGCCAGATGTCTGAGCTATGGCACAGTACCTGGAGCAGCAGTTCTCCCTCAGGAAACAGCTCTCTGTTGACCTGTGGGTCCACTTGTCTGTTCCCTCCTGGGGCTCTGGTCTGATCCAGCATGCAGCCACCAACGTCCATAGCTGTGGCTGCAAGCAAGAGGGGAAGAAATCAGCATGGGAAGGGCAAGCCAGGAGCCTCCACACCCCAGTGCTGCTTGTGCACAGCTGCATCACACTACCCAATGCACAGGGACCTGCCTCAGAGGAAGATGAGACCAATGGTAGCTGGAGCAGAGACCCTTTACAGAGCCATCCCCAGTCTGCCCAATGCTTCCTCCAAAAGATTATTTCCCCTGCTTGATCCCATTTCTGGGAAACCTTGCTTCTGCCAAGGTCTGAGGCTGGGACACAAAGGATAGAGGGGAGGTGAGCATTTTTGGGCTGCCTAGGCTAGGAAACACAACCCAACACAGAAAGAAATCTTCAGGTTAGAGCCTGGTAGAGCTGGAGTTGGCTTCAAGCCACCCCAGTGCTACAATCTCTGCTTTCCTGCCCTTCAGGGCTAACAAAACACAGTGGCAAACCTTCCCAGACCATCCAAGATGCCATCAAAGCACCCATATTTTTTCTCCCTTCTGCCTTTGGCTGCTTGGAAGCAGATCAGAGGGCTGGCAGCCACGGCACTCCCAGTGAGACACCTGAGCAGCTCTCTGCTCCCAGGACTCACTGCCATGACCTCCCCAGGCTGATTCATGTGCTGCCTCATGCTCCCTCACTAGATGCCTTCAAGGCAACACCCATGGGTGCAGCCAGCTGGAAACCTCCTGCCTTGGTTGCAGGACCTCAAGCACCACCGGACACAGAAAACCAGTTATTCAGGGAACAGGAATGAGGACAGTGGCTCCTATCCCACCTCTGCCACTGCTGCAAGCTCCTGCAGCGCCCTGAGGTCAGACAGAACTCGTATGCCCTGTGCACAGCCACATCCCGCCAAAGCATCACTGCCTGGCCCATCTGAGCCCTGGGTTTCTGATGGCACTGTGTGACCCTGGCTGAATCCCAAGCGAAAAGGTCTTCCTTATTTGGGGGAGCGGTAGGAAATGAGGAAAAACCCCAAACCATCCCAAGTCTGACCACACATTTAATTTTCTCCGTGGCAGAAGCTCTCACCTCACCACTGAAATGTTTTAAAGGTTTGGTTTCCGCCCTTGCCCCCAGTAGCGCCAAGTTCAAAGCCAAAATAATTCCAAACCTAAAAAAAGTTTCATCTGAAACTGCTGATATGACATTTTGCTTTTCATCAAACCATCAATACGCAAAAGCATTTTCCCTGACAGATCTGCATTTTTGTATTAAAAACCAGTTTGAGGTCAAAACATCATTCAGATCTATTTACTTGCAGAGCCTGAGTGATGACAAGCACCCGCCAGGCGCATGGTTAAAGATAATTAGCTGAAGGTCTTCCATAAGGTGACACAGAGGAGCCACACTGTTGCAGTCACACAAGTTTAAACAGAAGTGGAGAGGATGCTCTGAGCCCATTAAGCAGAATTAGCCTTGATCTCTGTTGCTGATAGAACTGGGCTACTTCAGCCTCCCCCAAACCTTGAGTGCTCCTTGGAGATGCCCAGGCAGCAGTTGCATCTTCTGCCCCTTCCATCCTGTGCCCTCGCTCACTGGAAGAAAGCCCAGCTTGTGGGCAACTCCTGTGGGACGCGTCTTCCCCTCCCCAACAGTTTCCCTGCGGGTCAGTTTAGCCCACGCCACAAACCTGCATTGCCCCCCACGTAACCTCACGTTCCCATTTCTGCAGGGGACGACCCTGTGCATAGACACTTCCCAAATCAGCAAGAGGTGGATCAGCCAGGCCAGGGGGATGCAAGACCTCTGGGAAAGATGAGGTTCAACACCAGGAAAGTGGTCACTGTGCTCAGTTTGCTCATCAGTCAAGGAAAGGCACGTCCCTAGGAGTTTCAAAAGGCAGGTTTGAGGCAGTCACCAAGCAAAAAGCCTCCTCACACAATTGCCAAGCGATCCCTGAGGAAAAACATCCAAAGCCCATCTGGACCACGGATATGGCTTCAATTTGCACATGATGCAGCAGAATAGTTTCAAAATGAAACATTGATTCTTTTTTTTTTTTAATTTCAATTCTTTTGAAGGGCTGACTCCTCTCTAAAGCATTGAAATGAGGCAAACTGGCAGGGAAATCAAAAAAATAAATCAAGTTCTTCCAAAACAAAGCTCCAAAAGGGCAGAGAGTGTTTTGAGAGGATGCACATCCCGAGAGCACATGGTCTTCAGCTCTCTCCCAGTGTCCACCAGCAGCATCTGCAGGGAAACCTACAACGAGCTGGGGAGAGCTGCTGTGGGCTTACAGAATCCAACATGAAACATGTATTTGCTCATTTTGCATTTTCCAGCAAAATTATTTCTCCCAGCTCTTCCACTGCTCTTAGCAAGGGGCTTTTACTCTCCCATCAGAGATGCTCACTTCTCCTACTCTCAAACACAGAGTGGTCCATTTCTGCACAGCTGAGCTAGAAAATCCTGCAGAATCTCTCTCTCTCATGGGACATGCTATGATGACCTGGCTTGGGAAGAAGGCCTGGAGCACACAGAGAAGGCAGGAAACCTAAAGAGATGGTGTCTGCCAACTGCTTTGCCACCAAGCATCACTGCACTGGGGTTGCAAGGTCCTAACTGCAGGGCATGGATTATGACTGGTGCTTCTAAGCATCGGTGGTGTAGAGCAGCTGGTGTTCACATCCAGCCCAGTCCTCACCGTCCATGGCCAGAGGCCAAGGAGATGCAGAAGCTAGTGCGTGAGGCAAAACACATGGCACTCCCCCACCAAAATAATCCAGGAATTTGCAACATGAGCTCCCCTTACTTTCATCATCACTTCAACACCTGTGGCCCAGCCTTGTTCTTGCAGAGGGCTTCTCTGCTTCAAGAGACAGCCACCCTGCTGGGGATGGCCAGTGGTGGAGTGAGCATCCAGCAGACCAGCAGGGCTATGGCTGCTCTCAGAAGCCACAGCCATTCCTCAGCAGTCTAGATGGTACAGACACCTCCTCCTGTACACATTTTCAGGTGGTGACCCTCTTCATCTTCAAACACATCGTGACTGGGTGTCCTCATCAACCAAGAAATCGGGAGCAAAGTGTCCTTGTGGCTCTGCTGCTCCAATCAGGTCTCTGAACTCATCCTTGCTCAAATTGCCAAGAACCACAGGGGCTGGGAGCAATCCCAAGAGATGCCTGAGCACATCCAGACAGAGGACTCCAGGCCCATGTAACCACCAGAGGTACAGAGGCTATTCCCAATTGCTTTATGGCTTGGAAAAGATAAAAACCCCATCCTTTTAACCAAGTGTAGAAAAAAACCCACCCCATCTGCAACATGGGTAACCTCATAGGAGGGAGGCATCACTCCTGAAACATCCCCCATTTGCTTGAGACAAGTTATTAGTCTCTGGGGGATTTCACCAGCACATAAATCCATGCTCACCATAATCAACTCGCAGGATGATCACCCCATGACAGGCAACACTGGCTCCATCTCCCAATGACACAAGGTGCTGGCTTGGAGCCTCCTTCCCCTCCCGCTGGCTCCCTGATGCAGCTGGGCAAAGGCGATGCAGAAAGTATCTCCAGGACGTGCTGCGACTCCGGAGCGGAGCTTGACAAGGTCAAGCTGGAGCTGGCGCTAACAGGAGCAGGGAGGACCAGCAGCCAGGGTTCATCACCCCAGCAGGGCAGGCTATGTGATGGGGAGATGCCACCCCTCAGCATCCCACCAAAAGCCCCAGGTACCTCAGCCTGCTAAAGGCATGTCTCCAAGGGGCTGCTGGCTAAGATGCACTGAAACAACTGATGGCAAGAAGAGGAGATCCCTGTCTCTGCAAGGCAAGAGCAAGCAGGTGCCAAGCCGTGTTAAAAGACGGCTAATTCACCCCCCTGTTTAAGATACCTGTCGTACTGGTCTGCTACATGTTGAGATTCACTTCCACACAAAGCAGCTGAGACCACAAAGTTAAGGGGATTAAAAGAAACAGGTCCAATGTATATAGAAGCTTTAATATACCCACAGTAAAATAAATAACTATAGAGAAGGATAGTGCACATTTGCTGTTTGTGCCCAGCTTTTTCAGTCTCCTGCTGTGCATGTTTGCAAATTACTGGGAACTAAAGCAAGATTAAAAAGACCGTGACAAAAGTGATCTGCAGTTACTAGACAAATTCTAGGCATTTCCTGATGCAATTTGGTGATCATTTATATTTTCAAAGTGCTGGGATAGAGGCTATCCATGTGTAATGTTTAAGACTGGAGGGGGAAATCCAGCTCTGTCCTGAATCCCTACACCAGCCAGAGCACTGGAGGAGGCTTCCTGCTGCTGGTGCGATCCCCAAAGACAGGAAAGCTTTCACTCAGAAGGAAGCCAGGATCAGTAACATTTTCAGCATTAATGAATCAGGATGTGTCCTGTACATCCCCAAGAGCATCCCTTTGGGTTGGCTTTCTTGCCTCTGCAAGGAGGTTTCTAAGTCCTGCAATGTGGAAGAAAGACCTCAAACATGAAAAAGAAAGAAAAAGGAGCAAAGCAATCCAATCTCTTCACTTTTTGCTCATCACATTCACGAAGAAAAACACAGCTATGCAGCCATGGAGGCTAACACCTCCCTTGCCTCTGGCATAGTTTTGTCACTGAAAAAAGTTATTGGTAAAAAAATCCAGGAGTCCTTTCTGCTCTCATGGACAGTTACACCAGTGGGAGATGACAGACTTTACCCATGGCAAGTATTTCTCTTTGAACAGACTCCAGAGATGCCTGGCATCAAGAAACCAGGAGCTCCCAGCTCTTCCAGCAACACCAAGCCATGCACAACCATTCTCCTCTTGGACTCAATCCCAAACCCCATCAAATTAGCACCAACCTTTGCCTCAGCTGTTTAACAAAGGCATTGTGCCAAGCAGAGCAGGCTCATGCCATCCAAGTAAAACAGGCAAATGCTAAAACCACAAATTATAAACCTATTAGAAAAAGTCACCCAGCATTTTTCCAAGGAGCACAGAAGTGCCCCAGAGAGCGCTGGCAGCCCCGAAGTCCATGCCAACCTCTACAACCTGCTGCTGCAAACGCTCTCACACAATCCTGCAGGACCTTGCCCAGGGAGGGATTTAAGCTTGACTCCTTTCACTGCATCAGTTACTTCAGGTCCAGACCCCTGCAGCTCTGCCCCATGGTAACAGCAAACAACAAGGAGATGAACAAAAATGCTAATTTAATGCTGACTGTGGTGAGATTACCCAGTGAAACCTGCTGCCAGCTGCCTCACAGCAGAGCTGGGAAGGGACTTGGTGAGATCTCCTAGGCCAACCCCCTGCTCGAGGTTTCCCACGACTGTGAGCAGTCCCTGGCAGAGATGCCAGATGGGAATCATGGATCTAATGTTCCTAACTGCACCAGTGCAGGGATGGTGAATGTCTGAGACTACTGGTGGGAAGCACAGACCTTAGAGGATTCATCCTGCACTCCTTCATGGGCAGGTGAACGGAGAACCACTGGGACACCAGCTCCCCGGTGGCAGGACCATGCCACCCAGCATATCCTCGTGGGATCCATCTCTGCACTGGTACCTGCTAGTGCTCAAATGCTTGCCTGCAAAGAACATGTCTAGGCCTTGCTGTGGAGCTAAGAGGCTGTCATCGTGGCTGAAAGGTGGCAGCCAGGACCCACTTGGACCTGGCACAGATGAGCTCTTGCTCAGCACAGGCCAAGCAGAAGATCCCATTACGGCTGTCTGGAGAGCCCTAGGTGCCCAGGGGAAAGGCTGCATCATGCAAGACCTTCCCTAGGTTCATCCTAAATAGGTTACAACCATGATATGGGCGCAGTCTAAAAGTACATCCACATATATAAGTGTCGGCTGCAACACCAACTACTCTTCACAGCCTGTGACCTGCCACCTCTGGTGCACCAGCATGAAGAACAGCCCCTGAAGCTGGTCCCACCTGGGCAGCTCCTTCCTGCAGCCTTAGCCACTTCTCTCCACCTAGCCAAAATGCCCAATAACCTTGCAGGCATACCTCTAGGTCTCCAGCTGTGCTCGCCAGGTGCAGAGTGAAGCCTGCAAAGGAGATGGGTTTGCCACGTGTCAGTTGGGTCACAGCCCCTGCAGGACACTACCCTGCCCTCCCTTATGCTTGGGCAGCAGCCCAGACTGGGTGTTTGGTGGAGGTTTGGCAGGAGATGAAACAGAACAAGGACACACGTGTGGACCACACATTCTCAAAAAACACACACGTGGAAAATGGCATCTCCGGCCCCAGGCTGACACTGGGCTGGGTGTGGGCCAGTGGGTTACAGGGAGGTACCCTACTACTTGCCATTTGTTATGAGCTGTTAGTCACCTCAGACTTTGCCAGCTTCCAGAGCATGGTCTCGTACCAGGAGAGGGTTTTCCACTGTTCTCTGTATTGCAGACCTCACCACCTGGATGACCTTAATCTAGGAAGAAGGCATGGCAGCACATAACCTAAGCACATCTTCTCCACTTCGCAGAGCATTTTAAGCCCCATTTTCTTGCTGCTCTCACCCTTGGCAGAGCCACATCTGCAACCCCCAGCATCTGCTTTTGTTACACAAACCCTAGGAAATGAACCCCAGCACAGATCTCCAGCTAGCTGGAGGTTTTCCAAGCCACTCAGCACTAAACAAATCCATCCAAGCTTTCATGAGACCTCACTGTTTGCAGCAAGTGGAGCTCCCATCACAGAGCCCAGAGCGTCACGGCAGCCAGCAGCACTGCGAACATAGAGACAAACTTTTCTCCTTGAGCACGTACTCTCAAAGAAACAGGGGTCAGCAAAGTCACTCCAGATTTATCTGGGAGACCATGAGACATAGGTCCAAGTACCAACCACTGCAAATTGATTTGCAGACAGAAGCTCAGCACAGGTCTGGCAGTGAGGTTCAGCCATTTTTTATACAATTGACAAAACCTTTAAGTGCCTTTAAGGCAGGTTTTGACAGCACCAGAGTTATTGCTATCCACCAGCACTCAAAGGCTGGATCTGATGAGCAAAGCTTGGAAGAGACCAAGCCCCGAACCTCCACCTTGTCATGTTTTACCCATATAACCTTGGGTAAGATTGAAACTTTAATGATGCTCAAAGCAGGCTCTGACCCTGGGAGCATGGAGGTGCTTCACCTGGTTCAGGAGGAGAGCGAACACAGGACTGCTCAACCACCGCAGGTCCCTGTCTGAGGTATAGCCAACCGCACAGGGCAAGCTGTTCCCCTAGATGTGCATCAGCCACAAACCAGTGAGAAGCACATGCTGCAAAGCAAAGGAAGAGGGAAATCTGGACTTCTGAGTCTATTCTTTCTCCTGACTACAGGAGAGAGTCAGCCCCAGGGGACACAGCCACCACCATCCTGCTGGCACTTGGCACGCATCACCTGAGGGCCACCATGGCTTGAGACACACATCTGCCATACACCAAGCCTGAGACAGTGCTGCCTTCAGCTTCACCAGCAGTGGTTTATACAACCACCACGCTGCTCCTAGGACAGCGGAGAGACCAATCCTTGCAGACTTTCATACTGTAGAAGAGCTTGGCTAAAATGTGCTGAGATTTTAGCAACCAATCCCAAAGTCCGGTCCCACCCGACCCCAGGGGAAGGAGTGGTTCAGGAGGTGACAATCATAGCCAATTCAGATGACTTCCCTGAACACCTGAGTCCAAACTCACATTCCAAATTCCTTTTTTTTTTTTTTTTTTTAAACTTTGCACAGGGAAGACTGTGATAGAAGGCCAAAGAAAGCTGTACATCTGCAGCACTTGCACCAGGGGACAGACAAATTAGAGCAGCTGTGTGTATGAACCAAACAAGCCTATGGAGGCGTGGAGCTTTGAGAGCTTTCCTCTCAATGCCTAAAGCTTGTCCTTTCCTGCAAACTGTGAGTTTTTCTAGTTTCGCATTAAAGCATGGACAGAAGAGAGAGGACATTTAAAAGCAAAGCAGATTTAAAAGATGATCCAGTGAGTCATTACCCTGCAATAGCATCTCCTGGTTTCCAAACAGGCCCGTGCTCCAGAACAAAGTTCAAATCCCAAAAGCACTTTCTTTCAACTTTCGAAAATTAAATCCTTGTGAGCTTCCAGCTGTGATCCTGCTGCCTGCTTATCCAACTGCAGACGCCAAGCATATATCATGATAACCATGATCCTCCCCAGGTGGGAGAGGTGAGAATGCAGAAGCTTTTGTGTACCTGCTGCTGACCCATGGCTCTCATGGCTGGCCCTCACCTTGGCCATCCCCCTTGCTGTGCCCACCAACCAGCTCTTCCTCACATCCTGAGGAAGGTGATGGTGACCTAAAAGCAGCATTCTGGAGGAGGTAACACAGGGATATCCAGGAGGGGACACTGGAGTTTCACATCAGGCATGCACAAGAAAGCATGAGCTTTGGGAGCCAATTCCCTGGAGAGTTTGGCCATCCATTTCTTTTCTGCTTTGAGTTTGTTGATGGGGCTGGGCAAACACTAGCAGGAAGGGGTACCCTGGCCAATGCACACCCTGCTCAGTGCCAGCCCACTAAGCAAGGCAGCCAACCCGACCAACCTCCAGCATGGACTCCACATGACCTAGGTCTGATCCCATCCAGATGACATGAGACAAGTCCCTTTCTGTAGTATCCACCATGTAAGCAGGCATTGATACTAACATCCAAACCCACTATGCCTTCCACTCTGTCCCACCCAGGACACTGCCCCAGACCCCGATGCCTGACCTCCTAAACCCCATTAAACAGATCTGTTTCCAAGCCAGAGGCACATAGTACCCATGTATCAAGAGAAGATGGAGAAGGTTGGAAACCCCTACCTCACATTTCTCCTCATGCAAGCAGCCAGGCAAGTTGCAGACAACACAGGAAAGCTCAGTCCTGCAGCTGGAGGGAGCACAAGAAGTGCAGCACAAGAAATAAGGAGCCTCAGGACATCACCCTGAGCCCATTTGCAATTTCCTTTCTGAAAGGAGAGTTTGGACACTGGATATAAGACCAAGCTCACAGAAGAGATTTAGAGGCCACAACACAGCCAGCCCAGGGCATGGTTTCCTGAAGGGTAAGATTCAGTTGCATGGTGCTGCAAAACTCACCTCTAGGTCACTGAGCTTTTAACATGAACCCATCCTGAATCCTGTTTGCTTTGTCCCTCAGATAAAGTAACCTTACAAAAGTCACTGTGCAAACCTTTACAGTAGGAACAAAAATCTGTGCAAATCCAGCTCTAAATCCAACATGCAAAATAAGAGCTGGGCTTATTCCCTCAAAGTGAGGGCCACGCTTAGTCTAAGATGCAAACTGGTGGAAACACCAGGAATTGGTCATTTTTCCATGAAAAGTAGTCAACCCACAAAATAGCACAAGATCAGAAAAAGATCAGAAAAGTTGTAGAGCTTGTCAGGAAACACTAACCATCCTTGCTGAGCTTTCAGTCCATCTACAGAAGTTGATACCATTTCTGTCCTGCTTAGAGGGGGTCTTATAAAAGATTTCTAAACCAGATCTTTCTCCACCAGTTGCTGCTTGTTCATGGCATCTGCGTGGTAGATGACATATATTGACCTGGGCCAGCATCACAGGTGCCACATGTATTTTTATGAGCCTGCTGGTTACTGCAGCCCTGTCTGCTGGTGTCAGAGAGGGCTCCAGGAAAATGTGAAGCTCCCGGGAAGTCATCAGCAAAACCTCCATGCTGGACCTATGCAGGTCTCTGAAGCTGTCCAGGGAAGGCTATATGTTGGTTTCCTTGCTTCAGGTGGCCAGGCAGCAGGTCTGACTGGCTTAAGAGACCAAAAAGGGATAACACAGCAGCTCTGACCAAAGGCTGCAGTTAGATAAGCTCAGCCTGCACGCAAACTTCATATGGCCAAAACAAGCTTCTGGACACCAGCAGAAAGCCTGGCCAGCTAAAATGCCAGTGAAGTTTCCCTCATAACTCAAGCAGGTGTTGCATGCTCTTCCAGACAGTGTAGTTCTCTCCCTCGGGAGAGGGAGGTGTATGGATCCTCCCACCACCCCCAAGAAGAAACCAGCCAAAGACCTGTCACCTCTACAGGGTCTTCCTGAGATAGTTTCCAAACCAGCAAAAGCTGCATCGCGGCAGCAGGAGGAAATAATCTGCCAATGCAGACATGGCAGGGAAGACCAGAGGATTGTTCAGAAGAAGCATCATCCATCTCATCTCTTACCAGTCTTTCTCCAAACATTTGAAATTAAAATTAAAAAAGCCAAGAAACCCACCACCAGCAACAAAAAGCCAAACCCAGTTTGGTTCGTCTCTATTCCCAGAAGCACCACCACACATCAGGCTGTACAGGAGACTTAAAGCGGGGAGGAAGAGCTAGCAGAAGGACACCAAATGATGGGCAGCAGCTAATTCCTCCCGCCTTTCACAACAATTAGTCTGTCTCCTGCCCCAAAGACTTGACTATCTGCTCCAAAGACACGAAGCCAAGAGGAGGCAGAGCCTTGGATGGACTTTTTGGCACAGGCTGCATTTCTTGCAAGAACTATCTCTAGCAGTACATGGGATTTTTACTTTTAACTTGTGACACAGTCCGGACAGGCATACGTCCATGGTTGCCCACCAGCATGCACCTCCCTGCCAGACTGGTTATAATCACGTACTTTGGTTCCAGATAGACTCTATAAACCCTTTGCCTAGGAGAAAGGGCAAGTGCCCAGACTTGACAGAAATGCTTGAAAAGACGAACTCTTAGCAATATGGCACCAATTAAAGCTGCCTGGAGACAAGGCAATGGGCTTGGGCTGCTGATGGAGAGAGGCTGAGGCAACAGAAGACAGGGATGCTCACCAGGTGATGCCACACTCTTCTGCTGCGGGAGAGGAGCCTGCACAACACAGAAAGCAGACGACAGCAAAACTGAACGGGAAAGCACAGCACAAGGGCTTTCACCATCTCCCCCCAAAATGCCTGATATGATACATCACAAGCAAGCTGCCGTGACTTGCAGATGACACTGGTCTTCATCAGGCAGGGCTTGAACCAAGGTCGACCTTGATGAATCGGTGGGATGATCTGAAGTCAAACAAGATTAACTTCAGGGCAGACACAGGCAAAGTGAGGAGGGGGTGGAAAATCAAAGGCACAGTGGCCAAATGGGAGTAATTGGCCTGGCAGAATGGGTCTCTAAGGAGGGGACAAGGCTGTCACCAAACGTGAATCCATGCAGCGATGATTGCTTTTCCGAAGCAGCTCTTATGCTGGGAAGCACATGGTAAGCACAGCCAGTGGGAACTGCTCCTGCTTGGAGGTACGGGTCCCAGCTGGAGAGGTTGGCACAGAGGTCTCCTCCTGGGGACCGGCATCCCCAGCTGCACAGGGCCCTGGGAGATTCCCTGAGGGACAGGTTACAAACCTAGCATAGGGAAAAAGCTAAGGGAGCCGAGTTTATTCAGTCTGGAGGGGAGAAGACATGATAAACAGCCTTTAAGTACAGAAAGGTGCTGATGGCTTCCTGCCCACCACTTGATCTGTCTTCACCAGGGTCTGTCATCTGTCCCTGAAACATGTCCCTATCCGTTTGTCCTGACTACCCTCCATGCCATGCCATGCACACACACCAGTCCATGCCTCCTTCAGCTGCAGGAGTCACCCCAGCCCTCAAGCACTGCTCCACAGCGTTTAAGCAACTGCTTTTGTAAGCAGGTTATGAAAGCAATCCCTGGCAGCCTTTCAGGCTTTATTTGCCTTGCAGCCTGAAGTTCTTGTCCTGCTGGCAGGCAGGGGAGTGTGGTGACTCACGGGCATGTGGTGACTAACCCCCCAGCCAGGCTCTGCACCCTCATTTTCCCTCTTAGCCCAGACATGTGCTGGGTGCCACAGAGTCTGGCTGTATCAGTAAGGAGGGCTGACTGCTGCCTTTTTTTTTGAATATAAATGGAGAAAGCAATGCAGATTAATGCTACGCCAGCAGCACCTTGGACAGAAGGACCTGTTGCATCCCCAAAACATCACATCTTGCCATCACTGCATTAGGCTGTCTTCCTTCCCAGCTACCCACTCTGCATCTCGTAGACAAGCAGGGAGCGAATCCCGTTTCCTAGGTTTGCCCCCCCAAAAAGCAGACGATGGAGGAAGAGAGACACCCAGCAAGGCTCACTCTCAGTCCAGCCTTTGAGGAGCCCAACACCATCCAAAGCACATCCAACGCTGTGCATGCAGCAATCACCCCTCTTGTGCAAAGGCAGCCAGCACAAGACATTTTCCCCTCTGGCAAGGTGCCTTTTCGCACCTCCATCATGTCCTTTGGGGTCTTTGACCCAGAAAGGACCTCCTGGGTCACAACCTTTCTGACCCAGCAACAGGCAGCCAGTACTGGCACAGGCTCAGCACAGCTTTCAGCAGCTGGCAACTCCAAAAATGTGCCAGAGGTGCTCAGGGAACTGCTGACACAAGAGAGGTGAGGCCAGCACCTGGGGCCAAACAGTCAGCATCTCCAGGGCAAGGGCGAGGGTCCACCACACTCACAGCCACACTGGATGATCTGTCAGTGACCCTTAAGTCCTCTGCAGAGGCCACACACTGTTGTGATTCTCCAACACCATCCCAGTGATGGGAGCTGGAGGAACAGGAGGGAACTGCTCTGGTTCCCACCTAAGAAACCAGCTCCGCTGGACAGATCTCACCATTGCAGCCCCATGTGTGAGCTACAGCTTCAGGAGTAGGAGCTGAACCATCCACAGCTCCTGGGCCTGGGAGAGGCTCCTCAGCAGGGTATGGCATGAGCACATCAGCACAAAACTTCCCTGGGCTAGCAGGTCTGTGCACCCAGGGTAGCTCGGCTGGCCTCCTCTTTGCAGTACTTTTCTTGCTCACAAAGGCAGCACCACACCAGGTGATGTGCAATGTGTACAACGGACCCCTGCTTCTCAAGCCCAAGATCTGCAGAAAAGCCCTGGAGCCCCAGCACAAGGGTTTTCACCAGCAGTAACTATCTCAGATACACCAATGACTCCTGAAAATCCAGAGGGCAATCGCTGCTGTGACCTGTGAGCAGGAGGAAGGAGCTACATGCACACGGGGGAAAAAAAGCACACCCAAAAGCCGCTGGTGCCAAGAGCAGAAGCAAAACAGCAGCGATGTCCAGCCACAATTGCTCCCCCACTGTGGTTGCTGCCCTGCACCAGGGTACCCACAGCAGCAGAGCTGCAGAAAGGCAAATGCAAGGAGATCGTTTTTCCATGCATATCAGCTAACCCTCCATCCCACAAAAAATGAACTGGGGTCTCTGGGTATGAGACATCACCCTCAATCTCATAGAAATGCTCATTAGAGAAGTATAACAGACCCACCACAGCTGAGACCAGCAGGGCCAGGGTGACAAGCGCAGCAGTAAACCACCAACATATGGGATGCCCACCCCCTACCCCCCCAAGGAAGAAAGGGAAGAAAAATAAGCTGATGAGATGCCAAACCGAACAAAGGCCTTAGCAGCAGCCTTGTTTAACCAGCCAGCCTCAACGAGCACAGCAGCCCTGTGCAAGACCTCCTACCCCTGCCTGCCCAGCAGAGACAGCAGCCCACAGATACTGGGGGTTTTCCAGTTTAATTTAATTATAAACCACAGTCCCAGTTAGATGAGAGAAATATTCCTGTTAGCAAGACACACCGTTTTACCTATTGCTCCCTTCTTCACCACGGGCTGTTGGGAGCAGGACACAGGAGGGATTTTGGACATAAAGGAGGGGTAGTACAGCTGCTAACAAGAAGTAGATAGAGAAACTTTGAAGGAGGTCTCAGCTGCTGGGCAGGCACCCAAGCTGCTCCCCTCCACCCACGGTGCCATTTCTCTGCCAGAAACCCCTTCCCAAGGTGATGGGGCCAGGGTCCTCTGCTCCCAACACCCCCACACAGCCTCTCCCAAATCTCTCACCTGCCTGCTCTCCACCTCCATGACTCAGTTTCCAAGACCAAACTAGGTGGTCTCACTTTCCCAAGGAAGTTGCTTCTCTGAGACACCAAGCACCCACAACTGACTAAAGAGGATCAGATTTGGGTCTGCAGCATTCAAAAATGAAGGTGATTCCTTTCAGGGGGACATGGACAAAATAAGTGTCATGGCAGCAAAAGAAGGCCTGAGGGGTAGATGTCCCATGAGCATAGCACCTCCCAGCTCCACATTTCTGGAGACATGGCACTTTCCTCACCAGTTTTCCAGGGCATTTTCAGGCCAGTATCTCAGCTAGAGGTTCAACACCGATGCATTAACATATGAGGTTCTGATACCACAACTCATCATCATCCTACCTTCAGGAGACACAACTTCCCATCCCAAGGCAAACATGGCTTGGGGTGGGATATGAGCTGCGCAGTGGGGATTGACCTCAGGGGCTTTTTCACGCCTCACAACACAGACACTCACCCATCAAGTAGCTCTTCACCTTCAGGTATCCGACGGCCAGTCGGAGGATGGAGAGTTTATCAAGCCTGGTGCGCACATCTTCAGGGAAGGGCAGCAAGCCCGTCAGCTTGTTCAGCTCCTGGTTGAGCCGGTCTCGATGCCGCTTGGAGGGGTTGGACTTCACACCCTCAGGGGGTGGTGGTTTGGGGCTGGGAGAGGCAAAGGAGAGTTTAGTCAAACTGGGCCTGTCTGACAGGCTCTTTCCATCCCACTGTTGATTTTAGCACAGCCACAACAACAGTAAAACAGCAGGTGGCCAAGGAAAGGCCATGTAGCAGCGAGAGCAAGCTCCAGCAAGCCCACAAGGCAATGGCTGGAGGAGAAATGGCCATCCCAGCTGGCCACCTTGTGCAGCCCCGTGCATGACGTTCTCCAGCTGGAGTGTGGAATGATCCTCAGATGGGCACCTTAATGTGCAGCCTGGCTGAGACAGCTCAGCTGGATACTACAGGCTTGCTGCCACCACTGAGCCCTGGCAGGGAAAGGGACACTGAGGGCAGAGACCTACAAGCCATCAGAGCATCTCTTGGAGGTCTGGTTAGACTTTTCCACCCATACTTTGCTCTGTCTGCCCTTTCTCCTCTTCTTCCTCATCCCATACCTGTCCCACACAGCAGGTCTCTCCCTGGCCATGCTCCACATGCTCACACCAGGTCCTCACCGCAGAAAGCACTAACCCCGAGTTGCTCAGAAGATTCACATCAGCTGCCCAGGGCTGAGCAGCTCTCAGCCAGGCCTTGGCAATGAGCACACTAACAAATAGCAAGAATGGAAAGCAGGAAGGTCCAAAAAGATTTAATTTATTTCACTTAGCTTCTTTAAGTTTCCTCTGACTGCTCAGAGCCTTGTCCATTGCTTTAGTTAGGAATATTACAAAGAGGAGCACATGAAAGTTAACAACAGGACTTGGACAAAGAGATACTACATAGGGTGGTTTAGGGCACAGCACTTACAAATCAGCCTCTTTTTACAAAAAAAGTAGATTTTTTAAGAAAAATTGTTCTCTTCCAATATTCTGATTTCTGATCCTTTCGGATGGGCATTTCCAACCTAAACCAACATCTGATGCCAAACTTAGGCTCTGGGACCAACCCTCCATCTGCAGAAGGAGTAGGGTCCACAAGAGCGGCTCTTCTGTGTCTTAAGCTGACATGGGGACCCATCACTATCAGCTGCAGTTATTTCACACACTACAGCTGAAGTCCCAGCCACAGCAGTAAGAGGGTAGTTAATAACTTTAATGAGTCTTGGATGTCACCTTGTCTCCTTTGGTTTTGAATGCCAATTTGAATTTTCTAGCTTGAAGAAAAACCCTTCAGACTCCTGCCTCTGTATTTGGTTCCTCTGCGACCCCTAACATGCAACTCGCTGTTTTGATGTAATCTGTCTAACCACAATCTCCCTCTCTGCAGGCATCCTTGCTTCATAAAGTAGCTTTGGATAACAGGGTCTGCCAGTATTTAGCAGCAATTTAAGCTCTCCCCTCTACTACCACTCTCAAATCTTGTCTGGCAGGACTGCTCACATGTGTGACAGGAGAGGAAATGAGCATTAAATGAAATGCAGTGAGGTGCCTGTTGAGTTTCCATTGCAGAGAGCTACCAAAGGGTCTTCTAAGCATGAATGTAAAATTGTAGCATTTCTCCAGAAAAGCTCAATCATGCTGTTTTGTAACATAAGCATCAGGAGGGATATACCCTGCTTCTCAGAGAGGCTGGGTACAACTCATCACCAAATTTGTCCACACAAGCGGGCAAAACACACTGGTACCAGTGCTTTTATGTACTCCATTAGCCAGTGGCTTCAATACTTTTGAAATCAGTCACTCATCAGGAAGGAAAAAATGAAATAGTTTTCCTTTGACTCTGTCTCTGATTTAAAAAAAAAAAAAAAAGAAAAAGAGAGGTAAAGAAAATTATTCTGAGTTTTCTCAGATATCCTTTAAAGAAAAGTCCTCTGCCCACTCACTAGCCACATCTAGCCCACAAACAGCCAGAAAGAAGAGAAAATGAGACTAGAGATGAGCAAGGAGGTCTGCTCTGTATGGGAGTGGATAAAATGCAGAGGTGTAATGGGGTCTGTTGGACAGCCTGGCCAAGCACTGGAAATGCTCTGGCTGAGACACATGGGGTGACACAGCCAGCAGTGAAGCACCACAAGGCTAAAGGAGGACACCACAACATCTCTGATCCTGCATGTCCCCAGCTGCAGCACGCAGGGTGCTTCATGGCCACCCTCAAAAGGGGAGATGACAAAGAGGAAAATGGCTCTGGTGATGCTGTGTGGCTCTTTTTCCAGCCTGTTTCCATGGGCAAATGCTGCACCCTGTGCCTGTGAACTCCCGGGGCCAGAGGCTTCACTGTTCTCCATCCTTTGGATGCCACAGGGAAACAGCTTCCAAGGGCTCATTGCTGACAGCTCTATTCACTCTCTGCCAGGCAGTTATGAAGCTTCCAAGAGCTCCATGCAAGCCAGCAGGCAGGGCCCAGGAGAACCGTCAGCCCCCATCACACGCACTTCCCAAGGGAAAGGCATTGACTTGAGCACAACCCCATTACTAGCCACCAGAGAATCTGCACAGGTGAGCACTGCAGGAAACAACATTTCTCCACACTCCAGTGAGCAGTGAAGCTTGGTCTAGATGGTCCTGCCCTTAGGACTGTCGCCATTCACGCTGCAGGGCAAAGCGCTGGAAGTCTCTGCTGGCCCCGGGCACCGTGCAAGGCTGTCCCAGGGAGCACTGCTACCCCAGCACAACCTGGAGCTCAACCAAGCAGCTCAACACCTATGCAACAAGCAAGGAAAAGGCATTTTAAGGAGGTCTGAGCCCCTATTCTGTTCGCAGGAGCCCCAGTGCGGCACAGTCTTATGAAACGGATAAGGTGCAAAGCTCAGCGTGGCTGTGCCACAAAGTTCACGCTGAAGTTGCTGACCTCTGCGTAGAGGGGCTGGAGCAGAGCCGCAGGGAAAGCTCTGCTCCCGGCAGGGCAAAGGCTGTGCCGCTGCTGCAGTGCTGTTTTTCCCCAGCTGCCCTTTGAACAGGGAACCCAGCAGGAAGTTTGTCACTTTTGCAAGCTGGCAAGTACCAAGCGATATTAACTACTAACAACAGCTGAGCTTGCCTCAGCTGATATATTGCCTCCTAATTTTTATTTTTTATTTTTTTTTTTTTAATAACTACAAAGCCCTGAGCAAACTGCAGAGGGACCAGAGAACTCCCTAACCCCATCCTTCCCTCCCCACCTGACTGGCTGCACACCCCGCCGCCCCCCAGCCCGACTCTGCCAGACCTCTCCCGGCAGGACCCTGCTGCAAGATCTGCCCAGTCACAGAGGAAAATAATCTATTCTGATTCCCTAGGTTTGCATGGCAGTACCAGGGATTGAGGTCCCTTCTGCTCCAAAGGGACACTTTCTCCTATACCCTGAGCCACACAAATCAAGCTCAAACCCCCAATCTGTCCACATCACGCCACCACGGGGCTGGAATCCCCACTCCGAGGCGAGCAGGAGAAAGGTTTGAGGCAGAGCAACCACCCGTTGCATTTTCACACTTCTTTAAGACTCCCTAATAAACACCCATGAGAGGCTCTGGCTCACCTTCTCACCATAGATTTATAACATTGACACTCCCTCCTTCATCCCAGACTTCAGTTCAGCTCATCTGTCTGCCCCCCCCCCCCCCCTCCCACAAATATATA
>JAVKLA010000001.1:10655198-10668581 GCA_034782735.1 Sagittarius serpentarius
AATTCATTTCAGCGCATCTTTATGCCCCCCCCCCCCCGCCTCCCAGAAATATATAGGCACCTTTATTTCCTATACACCTGGTAACCTGAGGTAAACAGGCTGATGTGACTTCAGAGCTGGTATGGGGGGAGGCACGGGGGTCCCAAGGCCAGGAGGCTCCAGCAACACATCAGGGGGGCATTATGCAACTTGACCGGCATGCTAATTAACTGTTAAGGAACAGAGATCTTCTGGTAAACAGCAATTGCTGTACATTTGATTTACGTAGGCACTGAAACGTAAGCCAGCCTGCAGCTCAAACCAGAGGGCCGCTGAGCATCTCAAACTCTCCTGCGAGCTTCCTCACAGGAACACGGGGGATGCAGCGCAACCATCGCTGAGGTTTTTCTTTTTTTTCCACCAGCGCGCCAGAGCCTACAAAGCATTAGCTCCACTTAACCCTAATTAAAAGAGAGTAGCCCAAGCACGCTGTCTCCCTCTCTCCTTTGCTGCTCCAGCGCTCACATCAGAGCAGCGGTTCCCCGTCCCCACTCCGACTCTCGCAGACCAGATTCCTGCCGCCCCGCCCGCTCCCACACACCTGCCCCAGCTGCCTCCACCTTCCCAGTGGCTGCCGACCTGCCGCCCCCGGGGGAAAGCGCCCTCCCCGGAGCACGCCCGGCACCCACCTCTTCGGCACCGGCTTCTTCCTCTTCCTCCCGGCGTACATCCCGCCGGCAGCGCCGAGCACCGGGCGGGGGCAGCGGGCGGCCGTGCCCGCAGGCGGGGTTTAAGGAGGATGGCGGCGGGGCGGCCCCGGCCCCTTCCCCGCCCCGGTCCCCGCACCGCCCTCCCCCGGGGACCTCGGGCCGGCCCCCGGCCACGCACCGGCCGGGGGAGGCGGAGTGCGGGGTCTCCTGTCCCTGGGTCACCGTGTCCAGGAGCTGCCGCGCACAGGGGATGGCTGCTACCGTGGGCAGGGAGTCACCGTGCCCGGAGGGTCACCGTCCCCAGGGGGCCACCAAATTCTCGGAAAGACTGTGCCCACGGGCCACGGTTCCCAAGGGGCCACTAAATCCTGTGAAAGACTGTGCCCATGGGCCACGGTTCCCAAGGGGCCACTAAATCCTGGGAAAGACTGTGCCCATGGGCCACCATCCCCGGGGAGCCACCAAATCCTAGGAAACACCGTGCCCACCCAGCAGCTGCCGTCTCCAGGGAGCCACCAAATCCTGGGGAACACCATGCCCACGGGCCACCCTGCCCAGGGAGCTGCTGTGCCCATGGGCCACTGTTCCCAGAGGGTCACTGTGCCTGGGGAGCCGCTGTGCTCCAAAAGTCACTGTGCTCACAGCTCACTGTGCCTATGGGCCACTGTGCCCATTAGCCACTGTGCGCAGGGGGCAATCAAATCCTGGGAGCCAACCTGCCTATGGACCACCTCTCCTTCCTGCAAAAGATGACCACTTCAGAGCGGTTTCCGTGCTCCTCTTCTGCTGCAGTGCCTGCAGGATAACATTCACCCGCAGGCTCATGTTGCTGGTCTCCATGTGTCATGCTTGGTGGCTGCGTTGTCCCTCCTGCGGCACACCCGCCAGCCCCAGTCCCTTCCGGAGCAGCCAGGCCGGTATATCCCAGGAGGATACACCTGCCCGACAGCCACAGCCAGAGAGACAATGCGGAACTAGAGGCACCTGAATTACTGCTCTGTTTCAACATCGAGATGTTTTGTCACGCAGTCACCAGTGAAAACCAAAAAACTGAGCAGAAAGATGCAATGAAATCCTTCATTGTCCTGCTCCATGGAATAAACCTTCCCTTTTTCCTAACGCTGCAGGTACCCCTGCATGCCATGACTCCAGGGCTTTGCAAGGTAAGCCTCCCCACCTCCTAGAGACTGATGTCCTTGCTGGTCCCCCTCCAGGAACAGCCAGCCTGTTGCCTCTCACTTTGCATTTCCTTGGGTTAATGCTGCCCAAAGTTTTTGGTCTTCCACCCAAAAGCCACCTTTAGCTGCTTTTCTGTAAACAGGGGTGACAGAGGCAGGGAACCATGAACACAAAGGACAGGCTGTTAAAACACACACAGAGACATCACACCTAACCATGGTTTGTTTTTTACCATAAACTGTTTGTCTTAAAAATCAAGCCTGTTCATGTCCCAGTGGGAGGAAAGCATGGTGGACAACCATGTGCTTTCACGGCTGCGTTGGTGGTATAGGATAGTTCCCCTGAGGACTTTCCTGGCCTCCAACTGCTTTCAGCCCAGGAGGTTTCCTCAAGCAGATATGGTTTCTACCTAGTAGTGCTCTTCCAGGCTCCCCTTGAATCTGCGTAAACATTTAGCACCGATTGGCAACGAGCTGCACAGCCCAACCATCACCACACAAAGCTCCGCCTCCTCTGATCTGATTTTAAAGCCTGGCTTCCACCACTCACATGGCCATTTGGATCTTTGATTGTCCTTGTTTGCCCTTCTCTTCCACTGAAGACGAGATGGAAACGAGAAGGATGATGAGAAAACTGTGGGTTCATACCGGTGCCAGATGATGTCCTTTATTTTCTTCTCTCCACCTTTCCTCACCACTTTCCTTTTTTGATCCTTGCTGAGCTGACATTTTCAGACACAAGACTCTGCTCCTGAGCAGTAAGGCTCAGCTCAGAGCCCCGTGTGTTATGTGTTCTTGGGGGAGTGCATATTCCCACCTGCATCACTTTTACAGTTACCTTTACTGAACAGGACGTGCTCTTTTATTGCTCCATCCTGTAAGACCCCTTTGAGATCCTCTCTGGGATGAGTAACCATCACCAAAGGCAGCCTCCTCACCATTCACACCCATTTAGGACGTCGGTGTCAAACAGCAGAATTTCCAGCACCAATTGGGCAGACCTTGACCTCCTGGTGCTGTGGGAAGAGCTCTCTTATTCCCATGCGGGTACAGAGGAGCACGGAGTGAAGATCCTTGAGAGTCAGCCCATCCTCTGCTCTGGTCACCCCTTCAGCATCCTGATGGCCCTACAGCCTCCACTGCTGAGTTTTTCCTACCCTTTTACTGGAAAGACTTGCCTGACGTACCAGCACATTGCAGACAGTGCTGTTAAGGACAGAAAGCCAGACCCAGACACATCATACGTGGGTTGTTTTTTTTAAGCTCTTTGCAAATTCCAGGGATAAATTCTTGAAATGAAACTTGATCGCTTCTTGCCAAGGGGCAAAGCAGAAGAAGCTAATGGTATCAAAAATGTCTCAGGTCAGCAGAGCTGATGTCAGTTTGATGGGAAGTGTGTTAATACATTTGTTTATGACTTTCCTAGACCATACGTAGAGATCCAGTAATTTAGCCATGCTTCTTAATAAGGGAGGCAAAGATCCAGCTCAGCCCTGGAAATTGCACTCCAGTGTCTCCATCAAGTGGAGAAGGGAAGCTGTGGGAGGAAGGTGTCCCAGCTGCCAGTACGGCTGGCTGCCCAGCTCTCGGGTGTCTCAGTGGCAGGCAGGGCTGTGGTAAGGCAGTTTCCAGAGCCCATGGGACGTCCCCAGATATGGGAAACACACACATGGTCTCTTGTTCGGCCAAAGCCCTCCAGCCCCTCTTTGTCCCCAGTGTTCTCCTCCTGGACTTCTCCCCAGCTCCTACAAACCCCAGCACATTTCCAAAGCAGCTCTACATGGCTCTCCTACATCTACTGCCAGCTTTCCTCTGGGAAAACCCACCTGATTTACCTCTTTCCACCCACTGGGGATAGACCTTTTGTCAGAGATGGAGCAAGACGTAGAGCAGCTTGAAGCAAACAGGCTTTGTAAGGCACCTTCTGCAAGGCAGAGTCAGGCTTGGGGCACTGCACATGTTTCAAGCCTAAAAACCAGGAACCTTCCAGGGGTGTCTGGCACTACTGAATGCAGGAGGGAGGGGGCTATGAATGTCCTACCTGTACTGAACAAGAGGCAAAACCTGTTTTCTCCCTGCTCATTTGCCTTGGATTGCTCATCACATGCTGTACAAAGACCTACAGGGGTCTTGGTGATAAGAGACCTCTGCAGGTCTCCAGTCCAACCTCCCACCTGGAGCAGGAAGGGCACGAGGCATCAAAGTGGGTCTGCAGGGAGGTTAATCCGAATCACGTGGTCCCAGGGGTGAAAAAAGCAGAATGTCACCAGGGCTGTCCCTGCCTGTTCACCTGCAGGCAGGGAAGATTTGGATGTTGGTCAAGCACTCAAAGCAGGGTGCAGCGGGAATTTGGATGACAGAGTGTACAGATATTGAAAGAGATGGCAGCCCAGGCAGAAGAAAATAATCTCTCTGCAGCAAAACTGGCCCACTTGAAAAAGTCAGTTCACCTGGAGATCAGCTGCCTGCTCTGCAGCCATGGGGAAGGTTGCTGTGGACATCCCTGGGTCCAGATTTCACCAACTGTGAAACTCAGCTGTGGGGCTCTATCAGCACAAAAGGCAGAAATGAGCATCTGTGGGTTTGTACCAGTTTGCCTCTATGCGTCTCTCCTGCAAACACGGGGCTGGGAATAGGTGATGGGTGAAGGGAGAGACACTGGCTGTTGTGCTCTATGAGAAAAGTGCCTAAACCTAATCAGGGCAGAGTAGGGGCAAACCTTCACCCAGCAAAAACTGGTAGAGCTGCCTTGTCTTTGATGATGCTCACCATCTCCAGTGTGAGGACTTCTCACAGCCCCTTGTGCAACAGCTAGGAGGGTCAAAAGTCTGTTACTGGCTTTCAGCAGGGCACTTTTTTTTGGCCATCCAATGCCAGAGTATCCCTAGAGGTAAGTCTGACAGTGATGGCCCGAGCTCAGGGGTGAGAGATGGCAGAAAGGAAACCCTCTTGTCCAGTTCAGAAGGCATGGAGATGCTCAAGCTGAAAAGGACAAAAATAACTCATATCTAATATCAAAACAGGTCCAGTGTGTAATTGAGGATTTGGTGTGCTCAAGACGCAGTGCTCAGCAGAGTGGTGACATCCCCTTCCATTCCAGCTCCCTGCCAAGGAGCAATGACAGCCAGGCTGTCCTGGGGGGCCAAATGAGTCATGGGTGCCCTCCCTGATGAAGCACCCAAGGGAAGTGGTGGCAACATGCACAGCCTCTGGTGACAGCCCCAGGCGAGGCAAGCTAAGGAGTACACTTCAGGCTGGGGGAGCCCCAGAGCAGCAGGAGATGGAGGCCGAACAAGAGACGAGGTTGCAGCATAGGTCCAAGGTCCACCTGGAAGACAGGACTGGGGACAAGGCTACCTGCAGCATAGGTCCAAGGTCCACCCATTTGCAGGGACATGAGAGGGACAGAGATAGGCACAGCTAAGGGTACAGCCTAAGGCCGAGTCTAGGTTGCTGGGGGCTGAGCTTAAATGGAGCCCACAGAGCCATGGGCAGAGGGTGAGGTTGGCTGGGGCCACTAAGACCTGCTGGTGCTCGCAGAGCCCTGGCAGATGGTCCACTAACATCCCTCACGCAGGGAGGTGTCCCTTATGAAGTGCTGTGGGTGCCACGTGTCACCATGGGGCTACATCAGGGTGACACGGAGCCAGGGCAGGGACACAGCAGGGGGTCTTGGAGCTGGGACAGAGATGGGGAGTCATGAAGATGCCCCAGAGACTGGGTGGGGAGGGAGGTGGGAGTCAACACTGAGGATCCCCAAGTCTGGGGGTAGTTATGGAGCCCAGGGTCACAGGCAGGCAGGGTTTGGGGGAGTGAAGCGGGGCAAGATCCAGGGGAGTGACGGAGGCAAGACCCTGCAGCGCCTGAGGGCCAGGGCTCATGGTGGAGGCAACAAGAAGATGAGCTGGGAGTCAAGGGGGACCTCAGCACAGGCAGAGCCCATGCTGACGGGACGCAGCCCCGCAGCCTCTCCTGGATGGGGCTCAGGACAGGGCTGGAAGTGCAGCCATCTCCCCTGCAGCACTGACGAGGAGCTGTCCTGCTCACCCAAAAGCGATGCCAATCCCCGAGGAGACAGAAGGCTGGGAATATGTGATAGTTGAAAGCAGGACATAAATAGATGAAGAAATCTGATTATGGAGGAAGAAGTCAGGCAGAGACAGGTCACAGGTTAGGGAGCAAAGATGAGCCCTGCCACATCATCAGAGCATTGTAGGGACTAACCCTGCAGGTGACAGCAATGGTTTTCTGCCCACTCAGCTCTCCAAGCTGGCCTGGACTGGCAGTGGACATACTATGCAAGGCAGCAGAAGGCAGCACTAAGCCTCCACTTGCTCCCTTTTCTGGAGGAATTTCTTTTACAGCAAACAAAAGAGACCCCAGCCCAGGGAGCATGGTCCTAGGTACATGGGGGATGCCTGGTGTGGGGCACAGCCATCCCTTCTCACCCTGGCATCTCCTTGAACCTTCTTCTCCCCCCCTAATTTGTTTCAATGAGGCACTTGCAAGACCTCAAAACTTGGTCAAGAGCTGAGTGTTTGAAAGCCAGTCTCTGGTTCATTCAGAGGTTTCTCTGCAGTTTTCTGCTCCTTGACCAAGCAGGAGGTCAGGCTGGCCAGGCAGATGGATCTTTCCAGACGCAAAGCAAATTTGCTCTGAATGCTTCCCGAAGCAGAGCGGTTTCTCCAGGGTTCCTGTTGGCAAACACCGAGAGCAAAACCAAAAAAGAAGGGGAAACAAAACTGCCCACACAATTTCCAGAAACGGTGTGTTGCAGCAGTGTGGAGACAGGAGCAGCTTCTACAGAGAAGATGCTTTGAATGTGATATCTGGAGATATCAGCAGTGTCAGCAGCCTTTCCAAGAGTCTCCAGCAAGCCCTGGGGGAGACTGGGGACTTGTTGGTGCTCATAACCCCACATTGCGGGACAAGCCATGGTGGCGGCAGGGAGAAAGCAGCTTTGCTTCAGCATTACCCAGCCCCATCTTGTGGCAAGGATCAGCAAAACCTCTTTGAGCAGCAGCAAGGTTCACCACCGCCATGTCTGCCTGCTGTGTGGGCATCAGGGTCCTTTCCAGGATGTGTCTTCTCCTGCCGTATGGTTGAGCCATCTCCTCTCCTCCAGCACCCCCAGTCCCAGCCGCAGGCAGGAGTGGTAGGGTTGGCCCAAGCTGCAGCCAGCCAGCTCTGGTGCATGCGTGAGGAACTTGTCCTTGGCTGCTGTCATCTGAGCCCTGAGCTTGCTGTGGGGTTTGCACAAATAGACTGGGCACCTCTTGACGGCAGAAGGACACGTTGGTGAGTTATCCCCCATATACTCAATTTGCCACCTCATTGTGGCCTCCATTCCCAGTCCATTTTCCATTTCTGGAGGCCATCAATGTAGTTCACCCCCGTCCCTGCTGAAGGAGGCCCAGGAATCTCTGGCACAAGCAGAGAACAATGGTGAGAAGCACTGGGCAGATGCCCTTATCTCTGCAGAGAGCAACGGGGATCCTCTCTCCGTGGTGGCCAAGCAACCCCAGGCTGGGAGCAGCTGGTGGCATCACAAAGAATGACAAATGCATATGGGGGTTGGTGGTGAACTTTCACCATGCTTTTCTTTGAGAACAGCAAGAATCCAGACAGGAATGGGATCACTCAAAGGTGCAAACCCAACCCAAATCAAAGGCCCAAAGCATATGGCAGGAAGCGTTTTAGATGGGGAACTGGAAGCTGTCCCAGATCACAAGCTCCCATACAGCTGGAGAAGGAGGTAGATCTTGACTTCCACCTCTTTGCGTTTGTAAATCTTGAATGGTGCGGATACCCAGACACAGGGGCCTTTGTTGTAAGAGCCTACCCATGCCAGGTACCCACCAGTCTGGAAGGGGGAGCGGTGGTCTTGCAGAGGCAGGGCCAGCACACGGGCTGCATCCTTCACATCTGACTACATGGTGGCTGATGGAAAGTGACATGACGGACACAACACGGCCGGTGTCCGGTCACGTCCTATCGCAGCAGCAGAACCGGGAATAAGCAGTTAATCTGCAGTGAGACGCGGCTTGCATCCCCAAAGCTCAAGCCCCGGACATCCCACTCACAGACCCACTGGACAGGGGGAGTGCGAGGGGCCTTGCCACGAGGCCTCCCATCCATTTTGGCCGAGGGGTCAGCGCCTGAGGAGCCATCAGGGACAGGGGTGCAGCAGTGCCATTGTCCCACCGCCGCTTCCCCTCCCAGCGCCTCGGGACTTGCTGAGGGAACATCATTTGCCAAGGAAGTGACTTTCTAGGCGGGAGGAAGCCAAGGTTTGCCGTGTGCGGGAGAGGCCGGGATCTCCTTGCTCCTGGAGCTGCTTGCCCCGCTGCCAGCCCTGCCTGTACCGGGACTCCCCCCAAGGGGCAAACCTGGCGCCAGAGAAAGAGCAAGGCTCCCGTCTGCGAGGCAACACGCTCCCGCCTGCCTCCCTTCTTTCCTTCCTTCCTTCCTTCCTGCCTCCCCGCCTCCCTGCCTGCTGCAGGAGCGGAGGGGGGCGGGCCCGAGGGGCAGGCCGCCCCGCCCCCTCACGGCCGCCCCGCGCGGGCGTCTGGCCCTCTGCCGTGACGCCATCTTCCCGCGCCACCCCGCTGTCCCCGTTCCCCCCCGGCTTCCGTCGCGGCGCGGCCGGCCGCCTTCTCCTTAGCGCCGCTATGTCCTTGTGGCTGGCTAAGCTGGGCCCGGCCGCGGCCGCCGTCGCTCGGGGCCGCCTGGGGAGGGCCGTCGTGCCGGCGGTGAGCGGGGCCGGGGAAGGGGGAGGTCCCTGCGCCCAGCCGCCCTTCCCATGGCTGCGGCGGTCGCCCCTCAGCGCGGCCGGGCGGTCTCACCTTGGGGTGCCCGGGCCGCTCCGGTCTCCCCGCGGGGCTGGCGGCGGGGGGGGGGGGTGCTGTGCTGGTAGCGCCCTCTCCCCGCCTGTTAGGAGCGGGGCCGGGCCCCCGAGCCGGCCTCTGCTCCCAGCAGCGTTCTGGTGCTCGGGGCTGGGGTGTGCGTGGGGTGGGTGTGCCGTCTGTCTGCGGGGAGCGCTGGGGATGGCCCTGCGACTCGGGGGGGCTGGGCTGCTCCTTAGAAGGGGACGGTGCCAGTGGGCGAATGCGGGAGCTTTGGAGAGGAGGTGAGGTTTAAGGTAGAGGCACAAATAGCCGAGACCAGAGTGTGATGACCCAGTGACCTTCAGCTTGTGAATGTGATCTTGGCGGTGCAAGCAGAAGAATATTAAATAAAAATAAAACCTCACATGTGTAAGTGAGGCCACTGCATTGCTCAAAATAAAGCTTATTCAGTTTTTACCAAGGTCTCCAAGTGGCTTTGTTGAGCAGGGCTCAGTAAGGTACTGCTTTCAGCTTTACAGACCAGGTGGGTATTTCTTTCCAGCTTTGTCCAGGAACTGTGTTGTGCAGAGATGAAGCTGTAACCCTCTCCTGAAAGACTGGGAGAGGATCCTGAGAGGCTGGGAGAGGGTTTGATTTTAATATTTACCCAATAACAAACCAAACAAAAATGCAAGCGAAAGCCTACTGTAGGATCTCCCTTGGGAACGCAGGGCACATCAGGTGTCTGTGGCCCTCAGTAAGTCTAGGAAGTTTCAGTGTAGGTTCAGAGCAGAGTTCTGGCAGAGCAGTCCTGCTTCAGGCTTTATATGTGCTGGAAATTGTTCCATGGTTTCTGTCTTCTCAGCCTTGCATTTCATAAACAGCTTCTCAGCCTAAATACCGCTTCAGTTGCTAAGCTGAAATGGCAGTGCTAACTTTACTGTATGAAAATTCCTTGTATTAGAAGTGTGGGTGTGTATCCTGCGTGTGCAGAAGGTCTGGAAAAGCTGCACTTTGAGCATGCGTAGTTCAGCTAAGAAAACTAAAATACACTAATTTTGTTCTTTTTCAGGCAAGAATTCGTACTAGCCCTGAGCAGAATTTGCAGTATGGTTGGCTGGCTTATATGTTGGGAGACAGAACTACAAAAAAGTTCACTGAATACAGCAAAATCTTCACAGTGGAGGGAAACTTATCTTCTGGGAAGGGCAGGCTTGCACAACAAATTGCAGAAAAATTAGGTACATCTTATTTTACCTGTTTCTCTAACAGTTGATAGACTTTAACAGTGTAATTGTGATTCTTGTGTAAAGAAAGTCAGTTCACCAAACCAGCAATTCTTGACTAGCAGATTGTTAGGCAATGCCGCAGTTAATGTGGAGGGCTTATAGATAAGGGGAGAATAAAATGTTGGTGAGGCTTGAGATGAGGACAGGATGTTTGTTAGATCTGTGGGATACTTGTGTAGGTATGATTTGCTGTAAATGAAATTTCAGTTCTAATGAAGTCACTTTGCTCACTGAGCTCCTAGCTCTGGTAGAGTCACTGAGCACCCTGAGAAGCAGGATTTTCTGCATGGGTGTACGCAGTGCATCAAGGTCATTGGAAGACTGGTGGCAAAAAGATTCTCCTTAGAACAATAGCTCAACTCTCACTGGGGAGGTGAAAGGTGGCAATACTTCAAATCAGGGTTTGGCTTCCCTTTGTGATGTGATTGACCAAAGGATTTTGTGCTGTTTTCAAGAGTTGTTTGAAGTACAGCTCTATATTTAAATGAGCTGAATAGAAGTTTACTGTAAATGAACACAACTTACTGTTCTGGTTGGTGCTCTGTTGTGGGTTTCTTTTTTGTCAGGGATGAAATATTTCCCAGAAGCAGACATCCATTACCTAGACAGAATCACGGGAGATGGAACGCTGCTGCATGAGAAATTTAATGGCTTCTGTAACCTAGAGAGGTTTTACAATGATCCGAAATGCCCTGATGGACACTCGTATCGACTGCAAGCTTGGCTGTTTGGTAATCGTGTTTTACAGTATGCTGATGCGTTGGAGCATCTGCTGACCACAGGTTAGATTTCACAGTAAATAAATATCATTTCTAAATTAACTTCTGAGTGTAAGTTGTGAGTAAGCTGTTTTGAAGTGCTTTACTAGTATCTGCCTTTTAAAATGAAAGGCTCTTATATTGTTAAGCTTTTGATGTTCCTCCCCCCCGCCTTAGTGAGTACAGGTTAACAGCCCATTTAGAAAACTACCTTGCACGTTTTCTGTTAGAGCAGTATCTTATATCATTTCTAGCAAAGGAAATAAGTACCAGTTACCAATTTTGTTAGTTTTAATTTGGCAATCCCTGATGATTATTTTTCAAGACATTTTAAACATACCAAGATAGCTGTGAGTTGTAGAGCCTTTTGAAAATTTTCCCTAGACTTATTTCCTGATGCAGTTGTTTGTTCAGTCTTTTTGATGTCATTACATACGGTGTTGTGGTGGTATTGTTATAATTTGGGTGTCTTGTGATGAGAAGAGATTTGCTATACCAACACTGATTTACCTGTTGCTTGTGCTTTAATAAGCTTTTTTTTTCCAAAAAAGAGGAAAAGATGTGAATGCCAGGAAGTTTGACACACATGTAAATGTATTCCTTAAATACAGTAGTACTTAGCTACTGTAGTAGGCATAGTAGGAGAATACATGGGTGAGACAGGCATGTTCAGCATACATATCCAGTAGGTTTGTATGAGCCAAAACCTTGCTCTTTTATTCGAAATTTCTAGAAAAGCATTCAGAAAACTGACTGTAAGAGCAGTACTGTCATTAATTTTAAATATTGCTGCCAGGAGTCTCTTTGAGCCTTGCTGACTGGAACCTACTTTCAATTGCAGGACAAGGTGTGGTGATGGAGCGCTCTCCCTACAGCGACTTTGTGTTTCTGGATGCAATGTTTAAACAAGGCTATATCCACAAGCGATGTAAGTTACTTGCATGCAAAAGGAAGTTATTTTGCCATAATCTGTCAAAGTGTGGTAGTTTAGTTTTTAAAAAAGAAATGAAAATGCCTGCTTGGAAGATAACTCCTGTAAATATTCACAGTTGTTCATAAGGTGCTTAGCACCTTGCTGTTCTATGCATCAAGGAGCAACCTCAAGCCATGAGACTTCCAGTTTTTCTTCAAGGCTTTGGTTCTGCTTATATATCAAAGAATGCACATTCTGTGTATTGCTTGTGTCCTGTCAGCCAGAGACTCCTGTAGTTCCCTGGACATGTGGGTGAGCATGCTGGTGAAGACTAGAGGTCCTTCAGGCAGACCGTGATGTCGCAGCATTACGTGGGAGGTAAATAATGGGTCAACAGGGTTTGGCCTACTTGCCTTAAATGGCCACTTCCCTTTTGAATCTCAAAGAACACAAATGTTGCTCTTGCCTTCAAAAAGGGCAAGGAGGAGGATCCAGGGAGCTATGGATCAGTCAGCCTTGGCTTGATCTGCAGGAAGGTGATGGAGCAAATCTTCCTGACAGCCATTTCCAAACATATGGAGGATGTGAAGGTGATGGAGAATAGTCATCCTAGTTTTATGAAAGGGAAATCCTGCTTAAACACCTGATAGTCAGCTCCTCATAGAAGGCTACCTCAGTGGATGAGGGGAGAGCAATGGCTATTGTTTATCTTGGCTTTAGCAAGGCTTTCAGTGCCTGTTTCTTGTAACCTCCTCATTGACGAACTGATGAAGTGTGGGATAGGTATGTGGGTAGTGATGTGGATTGAAAACTGCAGAACTGCTGGGCTCAAAGGGTTGTGATAAGTCCTGCAAAGTCCAACTGGAGGCTAATCACTAGTGGTGTATCCCAGGGGAGGATACTGGGGCCAAGCCAGGTTTAAAGTGGCTTTAAAACATGCGTGACAGGACACAGTGCAGCCTTAGCAGATTTGCAGGTGATGCAAAATTGAGAGGGAAGTGGTTGACACACTGTGTGTGTTTGGTGCTGTTCAGAGGAACCTGGCCAGGCTGGAGAAATGGTTGGATGTTAAACTCATGAAGTTCTACAAAAGGGAATTTTGTACCTGGGAAGGAATAACTGCAGGCACTCGTATACGCTTGGAGCCAACTGTCTAGAAAGTTATGCAGAGGAGGACCTGGGGGTCCTGATGGACACCAAGTTGAATGTGAGCCAGCAATGTGCCCTTGCAGCAAAGGATGCCACCAGGATGCTGCATGAAGAGTGTTGTCAGCAGGTCAAGGGAGGTGATTGTTGAATCTGGAGTGTTGTGCCCAGTTCTGGGCTACCAGTTGAAAAAAAGATGTGAACTTCCTGGAGCAAGTCTAGCGAAGGTCACTAAGAAACTAGAGCATCCAATGTATGATTGGATCACCTGAGGGATGGGATGCCATTCAGAGGGACCTGGACAAGCTCGAGAAGCGGGCACATATGAACCTCATGAGGTTCAAAGAGGCCAAGTGCAAGGTCCTGTATCTGGGTCGGGGCAACCAGATATACAGGCTGGGGGATGGGGGGATTTAGAGCAGCCCAGTGGAGAAGGACCTAGGGGTGCTGGTGGATGAAAAGCTGGACATGAGCTGGCAGTGTGCACTCGCAGCCTGGAAGGCCAGCCAGATCCTGGGCTGCATCAAGAGAAGTGTGGCCAGCAGGTCGAGGGAAGTGATTCTCCCCCTCTGCTCCGCTCTGG
>JAVKLA010000001.1:10668681-10681015 GCA_034782735.1 Sagittarius serpentarius
CCTGCTCACCGCAGGGGGGTTGGACTAGATGACCTTTGATGGTCCCTTCCAACCCAAGCCGTTCTATGATTCTATGAGAAGCAGCCAAGAGAGCTGGGATTTTTTTGGCCTGGAGAAGAGAAGGCTCAGGGGGATGTGTGTAAATACCTGATGGTATTTATGTGTATAAATACTTGATGGGGAGGAATATTGGATGGAACTAGTCTTTTCTCAGTGGCACCTAGTGAGAGGACAAAAGGCAAAGGGCACAAATTGAAATACAAGGAATTCCATTTATAAGAAAAAACATTTTCTGCTGTGAAGGTAGTCAAAACCCGGAGCAGGTTGCCTGGGGAGGCTGTAGGATCTCTATCCTGGAGATACTCGGAACCCTGTGGGACCCGATACTGAGCCTCCTGCTCTACTTGATCGTGCTCTGAGCAGGGTGGTTGAACCAGCTGATCTGTAGACGTTCCTTCCAGCCTCAGCGATTGTGTGGTTCAGGGTTACAGGCACTGTGCTGTTTCTGTGCTGGTGCCTTGTGGGCAGGCTCGTGGAGTCTTCATCCCGTAGCTAGGAATGGAGCAGTTATGTGGCATGTGTAGGAGACCAGCCACAGCCAAAACATGCAAACTTACAGCTGCACAAAAGTTGGAAAGTCTGGAGAAAATAGCTCTAAATCCCAGTCATCAGCTGACCCCTAAATAAATTGCTATTGAATTGCTTGTTTCTGCCTGTTTGTAGCAAATCTGGCATTTTGGCTACTCCTGAGGTGAAGGTAATTGTTTCCCTGACTGCCTTGTGTTTCTGCTGTCTTGTTTGATTTGGCTTAGATTTAGGAGGTGTGTATTTGTTTTTTAACACCTGCTGTAAGTTGCAGCTTCTTGCTGAATGAGTTTGAGAGCTGGTTATAATGAACTGTGTCTTACTGCTCTGCACTGGAGAGGCAAGCAAAGCTCAGCAACCCACAGTTTATAGTTAATACAAAATTCCAACAACAAATAATGGATTGTACTGAAATCCTTAAACAGCAAACATCTTGATTAGAGGTACTGCTGACTGCTGCTTACTGTACTGCCAAGCACAGTAGGCTTTAAATTTTTCACAAACCATTTGAATTTGAAAGCCTGGCACTGCATTTCTGGCTAAGCCGGTGAGTCTTATTGAGGAAAGCTTGCACTTGAGCTAGGTTAAATGAAGCCTGTGCTATTCATGCTACTCAAATGTTGAATAGATGCTTTCCCTAAACCTGCGTGGCTTCCTTATCACCAACTATTACCCCTAAAATGCTTGAGGTTATTGATTGATGTGGTAGAAGAACCCAGTTGCACAGAACTGACCAACTCCTCTCAGATACGTTTTTCTGTATGGGAAGGTGAGGTCCTCCAGTCCTGTCCTCCGAAGTGGAGTCTGGTTGTCATGTTCTTGAAGAAGTCTGTTGTTGCTCGTGTAGAGCACAGAAATCTTGAGTAACGGTAGTGCAGAATATGCCTCCAGTACAGGTGAGGGAGGGACACTGCTGGGTTGGTGACCTCTTAAAATAATTGCTTCACCCCAGCATGATTTTGTGTATGCATCGGAGGGCAAGGCAAATGCCTGCCTGATCCTTGGGTTTCCTCCCGTGGTGGGAAATAGAGTACTTCTTGCAAAGTCTTCTTGAAGTGTGTGACTTTTTTCCATTATGGCCTTTGCCACACCATCGTCTTTGTGGTAGGACGGGACCACTTGTTTTGCGTATGAGCCTGTAGAAGAAGGCAGCCCCAACTCAGGTGACCTGAGTGCTGCAGTTTCTACGTGATGTTTTGAGAGGCTGTCTCTAAACAATGGAGGAAAAACCTAGGTTTCTCTAAACTTAAGTCAGAAATAAATCCCTGCTTTGATATAACTGATGTTAGGTTCTTATATCTCAGTGCTTGTAGCTTCTTAGTTTAATTGTGTTTTACTTTCTGTTTCTGGAAGATGGTTTGTTCTAAAAACTTCCTGAATCCTATTTGAGGAAAAGCCTACCCTAAACTTGCTATACCAGCCAAGAAGAGGAGACTACAAATACAGAGGTGGGGGATGTGATTTATTTGCAAATAGAATGTGTTTAGCAAATGCAGGAAAAAACACTCAAGAAATGACTGCAGATTCATTACCCCATAGGGTATAATTTTAATGCTGTTCCTATTGCACTTGTCCTCATTTGGAATGTGTGTATGTGTTCAGGTGGCCTGCTTCTAGCTCTCCAGTGTGCTTGGTTTTGTTTTTATACAGGTCTTGATCACTACAAGGAGATCAAAGACATCAGTATTTGTGAATTCCTGCCACCTCACTTGGTCATTTATATAGATGTACCCGTCCCAGAGGTGCAGAAGCGCATTCAAGAGAAAGGAGAGGTAATTTTCTCTTGCCACTGTTACTACCTGTTAATGTCTATTGTAGTCATGCTCTTATGTGTGATTCCCGTGGGGTCTGATGCAAAATTCTGCTTCAGAAAAGCTTCTTATCCTCTTAGGTATAAGAACTGCAGTGGTGATGACTGGGTATTCTGGTACGCTTCATGAAAAAAAAGAAATATTTTTTTTTTTTGTACTGCATCAGCATGCCATCTATTTCTGTAATGAGAAGTTCTATAAAATTCACCTGCTCTTAAAAACCAGCCTTTGTAGCTGCCATTTCAGGAGTCATGTTCAGGTAACATGCTTCTTGCAATATACTCTTAAGGTTATCTGTACTTCCTGAGTGCCACAAGCCCCAGCTGTGATCCCTGTCTCTAGCTTCCCCAGTTGACTGCTTTTTCAGACCTGTGGTGATGTTAACGTGGGTCAGTTGTGATCTGCAAGTTCAGTTAACTTCCTGAAATTAAGAAAATTACTGCTTGGTGCTTTTGTGTTAACGCAGTGTAACCACCACCTTTAAAATTAAAACTGATTTTGTATAGGTATTTCATGAGATATAAAATCCAGGGAGCTTTCTGGCTAATCTTGCGTAAAGCTGGTAAGAAATACAGTTGCTTCTTGTCACTAGTGCAACTTCAATCTAGTCTGAGGTCATGCTATGTGACTCTTACCTGTTGTTGATCTTTGACAGTTGTGGGGCATTCACTTTTGCTTTCAGAACCCTTTCATTGAGGGTGGCGTAGTTTTTCTCTTCAAGATGTCTTTTTTGAAGTCATGGTATTGGATGGAGGCTACTGTTAAAAAGAAAATAAAATTAACTTAGTCTGCAGCATTGTCTTCAAATTATCTCTCATTATATCAGCATATTGGATTACTGGGTTATTGAAATAGTCTTGGATCAGAAAAGCTGTAGGGTGTTTTTGTGTAATGACTAATCTAAATAAAGTTTTTGGTTTGGGTTTTTTCTTCCCCCTACTGTGATATTTGGACATGGCTTGTAACTGTTCTCAGATGTGTTATGAGAATTAAATGCTGTTTACCTTGTACCTTGTTGAAAGGCTGAGGGAAATTGAAGTCAAGTGAAGTATTTAACTGTGGAAAGCCTGATAGATTCAGAGAAAACTTTGATTTATTACTAAAAAATTCGCAGGTCTCTTAAATGCTTGGCGGTGCTTGCTTCTTGGAGCATGTATGTGTATGCTAGTGTGCTAGGGTGAGCTAGCAGCATTTTGGTTTGTAGATTCCTGCTCATTTAAGAGGGAGACCGATTGCTGAAGGGAAGTGACTTCAGAGCTGTAAAGGGAAAGCTGCCCTTGCTGCTTTGTGAACTGCGTGGCCTGGCTTGCTTAGTCCACTGGTAGAGTGACTCTCCTCTTCTGCCCTCCAGCAGTTTAGGCCATGACTGAATGTGCCTCTGTGCTTTAACGAACAAGATACTTTTGTATAGGAAAACCATAGCTTTTTTGTTTTAGCAACTTCAGTGACAGAATTAGAAGCTTCTTGATGTATCGTGGGAACCTGTGAGTTCTTTGCCCTTGTGAGCATAAAGGTCGGTGGCATTTTTGAGACCTTCTGGCAGAAATTGCTGCTGTAACTTGTAACTTCCTTGGGGCAGTGGCACTGCTGAACACAAGTACTTGTTTGGGGATGGTATTTTTTGGAATTCTGCCTTCCTGACAGATAGTGTTTGGTTGGTATTCAGCGTGCTGTTGTTGCAGGGCACTGGAAAAAGAAAAGCCCTCCAGTGGGCCTAACTAGCAGAGACATAGATCTTTGCAACATAATGGGCATCTTGGATGAACATTTCAAGTAGGAAATGTAATTTAATTTTAGAATTGAACTGAAGGAACACACTGTAAATTTAGAGAAATTTGTGGCATTTTGCAAATATGGCATTGAAATACACTGTGTTGCAGATGCAGCTGGTGGTGAGCTCTTTAACAGCAGGTATAATAGCCATGAAATCTCAAAGAAAGATTTTTGGAGTGGATGGTTGCCCATGCACTTGTCTGAAACTGGAGAAATGGATGCATGTTGGCCTTGTCATTGAAAAGGCAGACTTGCATGATCTTCTGTTCCATGATTCTCCTTTATTCTGGGTGATATGTATAACTTGAATATGCAGGTAGCTAGGATTAATCAGTCCTTGGAAAATTAAACTTTTTGAGGCTGTTGAGGTATGATACTTTTAGTTTATGCGAGTTCAGGGAAAACAAGGTGATTACTGTAACAAACTGAAATGAATTGCAAGAAAGTTTATTTTGCTTTTACATTCTTCTGTTGAACCTGCTTTTCCCTTTCTTTCTAGATTCACTAGTGTATCAGAAGAATCTTACTCTTACGGCTAATTATTAAAACAGTGGACATAATAGTACATGGTAAAGCAGTGATTAATGCAGATTTGTTCCTTGGGGTACTATAGACATTTAGTACCACATAAGAAATTCTAAACATTCCAACTGTCTTAATTTTTAAAATTTTCATTAATGTGTATGTGGTTTGCTGGACATTTGGCTGCTAATACAAGAGTGAGCTCTTGACAGATGGTGTAACAGTGCCTTGTGCTTAGACTGGAATCTACACTGGTGGGAAAAGAAAGAAAACTCATTTCATAATATTGTTTTCTGTTTGTTTTTAGCCATATGAGAAAAAGGTGTCTCCTTTGTATCTCCAGAATATTGAGGATGCTTACAAGAAGACTTTCTTACCGGAGATCAGGTCAGCAAACCAAACTGTTTTGTCTGAGTCTTTGAGTAAAAATGAGCGCAAATCCTAAAATCTCTACCAATATAAGCAAATAAAACCACGTCACGTGAGAAATCCTCTTTGTGCTATATGGTACAATATTATATCCTAGTGATGGGGTATTGCATTGTTGTGGTTTAACCCCAGCCAGCAACTCAGCACCAAGCAGCTGCTCGCTCACTTCCCCCCCACCCAGCGGGATGGGAGAGAGAACTGGAAAATAAAGTAAAGCTCGTGGGCTGAGATAAGAACCGTTTAACAGAGCAGAAAGGAAGAAACTGGCAATGACACTAATAACAGCAATAAAGTAACAATAATAATAAAAGGATTGGAATACACAAAACAAGTGATGCACAATGCAATTGCTCACCACTGGCTGAACGATGCCTGAGCAGCGCTCCTCCCCACTCCACCAAGCTGGGCATGACGTCCCATGGTAGGGAATCCCCCTTTGGCCAGTCTGGGTCAGCTGTCCTGGCTGTGTCCCCTCCCAACTTTCTGGTGTCCCTCCAGCCTTCTCGCTGGCTGGGCATGAGAAGCTGAAAAGTCCTTGACTTAGTCTCAAAATGACTTAGCAACAACTGAAACCATCAGGGTGTTATCAACATTCTTCTCATCTTAAACCCAGAACACAGCACTGTACCAGCTACTAGGAAGACAATTAACTCTATCCCAGCCAAAACCAGGATGTGCATCCATGGCATACTAACTAATGTATACTTGTGTGTAGTTACCTCTGGCATCTGAGAAGCCTCATGCAAGTGTTACAGTGCTGGAAAATTAAAAATGAAGTCTTTTTAGGTGTGAGCTTCATAAAGTAATGGTTTTTGACTGAACAGAGTCAGAGTGGGTGAAGTGTTGTACAGCAGTAAATTAATTGGATTTCATTAATTGACCTATCTAATATCATAGAATCATAGAGTTATTTAGGTTGGAAAAGACCTTTAAGATCATTGAGTCCTCCTGCAGTATGTTGCAGATATGTTGCAAAGCTAATGAGCCCCAATCTGCAGTATATTTTTTCATCCTGCTGTCTTGGGGAATTGCAACTTTGCTGTCATGGAGTTAGATGCAGGGAAGTATAAATTTGTTCATAGTTCAGAGCACTTCAGCAGCAAAGGCAGGAATCTGGTCTGTGTTTGCTCTGCAAAACAAGTTCTGTCTCCCTCTTCTGACAGTGCTCTGTGTGGCTGGTGTTGACAGCTTTGTTTCTCTTAGCTTGCAACAGTGGTTAGAGTGCTTTCTTGGAGTCACGTCCAGAATGCTATGGTTATAGCATTGTGTTTGTGTTTGTATGACCTGAGGAGTGTGTCATGCAATATAAGCTTTTCTCAGGCCTTTTTGGAAGGTTTGGATTTTTCTTTCCTAAAGCAGTCTTTCAGTCGTCATAGCTTTGGCTAGTTTCTTGATAATGATACAGAGTGAGAGGAGAAAGATGTTTTCAGGTAAAGGCTTGTTGTTCCCTCTTCTGCTTCTCTTTCCTCCACCTCATGAGGCATACCCTTGACAGCCTTCCACATGGGAAAAGGATTTGATGGACTTGTTGGTTGTGTTAAAGACTGCATTGCTACCTGCTCTGAGCCACTAATGGTGCTCTTCTCTGGGCTGGGCTTTCTCCAGCTGGGAAGCAAGAATGTGTGCACTGTAAACTTGAGATGAGTAGACTATTACAGTTTGCCAGCTGTCCCAATTCTTATAGAAGAGGTCTATCAAAAATCAGACTGTCTTAAAAAACTAAAAGCATGTGAACGTAAGCTATCTTGGTCCCTCATAAACAAATAGCTTTCTGGAAGGGAAACTCTTAAAGGTTACAGAGCCAGGCCTACTTTACATCAAAACGATCTCTAATCGTGCAAGGTTCGGTGTGTGCATGAAGCTGACTATTTAAGTCAAAGTAGATCTTGAGGTATATTGTAGCCTGCTTGTTTCCCCTTGCTTTCCTGCTCCATCTCCCAAGGTAAATCAGTGTAATTGCGCTGTCAGCAATTGAACTGAGTAACGTCATATTGAGCTTGTCATTCATACAGGGCAGAAGCTGATGGTGCGATGTATGGTCAGCTGCCTCCCAGCACATCCCCCACAGGTTAGCGGCCAGCCCATGGCGCTCAGAAGGAAATGGGGGCTAAGGATGGGGCGGGAGGGTGGGAAGTCTTTGGACTGTCATCCCCCTGAGGGCAGAACTGTTTTGAATTTACTGGTGAGGAGAAAAATGCTGCTTGTTCTTTGGATCAAATCGAGCCCCATAAATATACTGTGGTGTTTAGTGAGGCTAAATCCTAGACCTGATCCTGCTGTGATTTCAACTCTTCCCCCTTTGTCTGTACATGGTCAGTACACTTGTTAAGCAAACACCCTCTGGTTGGCTTCCTCATCAGCAGATGGGCTTACAATAGCTTGTCAGATCAATCTTTGTGCTCAGGTCTGAAGAAGGATGTCTGTCCCCTTAATGTGGGGGAGTTGTGAATGTGTGAAACTTTCAGCTTTGTACATCTCTGGACCTCACTGATGGCTTGTATATTGGATAAATATACAGAAGCTTCAACTGTCTGCTTGCTGGCTTGCAGAGTGATGCAGTGAACTGTATTGATGCTGGGCTCTTAGTCTCTAGGCAGACTGAGAAGTATTTGATTCCTTAACTCTTAAGGATGACCAACATCTGGTTCAAACAGGCTAAAAAGAATTATAGGCTGTTGAACAAACTCCTGCATGCTTTCCATGCTCAAGCTTATGTTTGCTTGTTCTCTTGCTTTTTGTGAAACACAGCAGGAAAATAGTTTAGTTTGTTACTTAGCAAAATTTCTGTTACCTTGTTCCATTTTATTGAAGCGACTTGATGCTGTTTGAAGTTCTGTGTTTTATAGTGGATATTTGGCTATCTTAAAATTGATGCATCCTTTCTAGTCTGACATGTTCATGAATGTCTTTTAATGTTTCTTTTGATAGTGATTTGTGAGCCTGGTGCTGTGGCAGGTACTACCTCGTGATTTTGAACAGACAGCTTTTGTTTTCCGTTTGATTTTTCTTTTCCTGGACTAAAGCCCTAAGATTGCTGATCTTCTCTTTCATATCCAATACTGCTTCCACTGAGCAGCTGTTTTCTCTTAATGAAAGCCCTAATAATCTGCAGAGTATCAAGTGATTTGATCTGCATTGTTAAAGCAATTGCCAGTATAAGACTCCGGTGAAGTCTGACCTCTCCCTTTGATTACTGACAGTTGATATTTAAGATGTGAGTATGCATGCTGCACTGTCATAGAAGCTCCCTTTGAAAGGAGGCCATTTATTTTCTTTCTGTAACTGAAGAGTTGTGTGAGGCTTTTCTGCTTTGTTCTCAAGTTGAGAACAAGCTCTTTAAGTAGCTCCCCTACTAGGAGCACCAGTTGAATGGCGGCCTATAAGAACTTGGGGGTTTGCAAAAATAAAAGGCATTTTATAAATGAACTTTATCAGAGCTGTTTTGACTGACCAGTGTTAATGCAGACCAGGAACTCGATTGGACTGCTGCAGTTATAAGTTATTTTGATAATGGGACTGCTTAGAGCGACTTAGATTGCTAGCCTTAATCCTGATTAAACTTGGAAGTGGTCGTGCTAAGCAAAAAGTCTGCAAATTCTTCTCCATGCTCTTCTGCTTTGCTGTGCTTGATATACCATGCACATTTGGCATCCATTTTATTTTCTCTTAAGTTTTTGTTAGCTGAAGGAAAGGTCTTCCAGGGCAGCTGGAGCAGGTTTGGGAACAACTGTTAGTACAGGCAGCTGTGTGTATGTAGTAGTGAAATGTGTTCATATAGGAATTCCTGTTGTAGCCCTGCTCTGCAAGTGACTTTTCTATGAAGGCTGCTGTATGAATGAGAAACAATCTTGTAAACAGTAAGCTATTACCTGTTTTAAATGTTTTTATACTTACAGATCCTGCTGCCTGTGTTGTATTGGTTCAGATAGCTCAGTCTTAGTAAATAACGATGAATTAATGTATTCTTCTCTTTAAAAATTACCCACAGGTATTAATGTACTTGTAAAAAGGAAGGTCTACAGAAGTTTTGGGTTAGACTGGTTGAAAATTTCACTTGGCTTCAAATAGGTTGCAGAATTGTAATTGGGGCAAGTATCCATATTAGTGAAATAGAAACAAATTTATAGGTGGGAATTTTTTTTTTTTAACTGAAACTATGTAGATACCACAGGCCATTTGCCCTTTAAAAATGATTTTCCACCAGGAAAGAAGCAGCTTACAAGTCTAATAGGCATTCTATTGGAAGAACTCTGTAAACATTCTAAAAAATTGTAAAGATTCTGGTTCTGTGTTTGTGCTTTTTAACTCTATTTCTGCTTCATTTTGGAGCAGGGGGGAGAGGATAGGTAGAGGAGTTGTATTGGGGGAATTCAACTTTTTTCTTCTTTGCAGCGAGACCAGTGAAGTTCTGCAGTACACAGGAACTGAGGCAGAGGATGTGGAGAAGGTAAGAGTTTGCTGAATATATTGATTTCTTTTTTTTTTAAACTTCCAAGACTGAAATGTAAAGAGAACATGTTGTCCTAGATAAAAAACTTGGTTAACTACTTAATGCATTTAGTGTTTGTTGCTATGGAAAAGATCTGGGCTGGGTCTGTACTAGAATATTTTGATGAGTGAGTGCTGTTTTGTAGTGGAAATCTCATCTCCCATCCCTTTTGCCAAGATATCTGGCTGGCTGAGCAAGCAAAGCCCCCTTTAGGTCAAATGATTATTGCTAATAATTTTTTCTGTGTCTTTTGTCTGATGTAACTTATGCTAGGTGTTTATAAATCTGGTTTGTTTTTCCAAGCCAATCCTGTGAAGGAGGTGGAAACAGCACTTCCTGAGTCCCTGCTGAGCTGTGCAGTGTTTGGCTGTTCCGTCAGCATCCCTGTTTGAAGTGGCTGGTGGGATGGGCAAGGCTCTGCATAGCTCAGTTTGGGAACTAGTGACATTAACCAAGAGGGAAGTCACCTCCAGCATTCAGCTGAGACTCTCAGACTCCGTCTGCCAGCGTGAGGTCTGTCTCTGTTGGCTTTTGCCATTATGCAGCTTCCTATGATCCAGGTTGGTGCACGGGTTCCTATGTGATAAAATAGCTGTTGTTTTCTAAAAGCTAGTTGTTTTTTGGTTATAGCAAACAGCTGGATAACCAGAGCTGTTACCCTGGGTTATTTATCTGTATCAGCTAGCACATGGTACCTAAACTGCAGTTTTTTCTCCGAATGGTTTTGCCAGACATGGTAGCCCTGGACCAAGCCAGATAAATTGCCTTCTCCTTGCTAGAAATAAGCTATCTCTTACTATGTGACAGGATTAACATGAGATCACTGCTTCCTCCTACTCCTCTGTGTTATTTTTTGGAGTAGGTGTAATATATTTGTCTTATTTCAGCAAACATTCTTGCTCATGAGGGGTTACTAGTGGAATAACGGACTCCTTTTGCTTCCCCATTGTTAACTCTTCTCTGTAGCTGCTGTTGCCTGCTGAGAAGAGCAACAAGGTTTTTGTAATTCTGGATGCGATTATAATTTTGTAATTCTGTTTGTAGTGGGACCATTTCAGTTCTAAGGATCAAAGTTACACAGTGAATCCCTCGAAGCTCATTTGGGTTCTGCAGTAGCAATAAGGATCTCAGCTGCACTAAAAATATCTTTTCAGATATCTTTTTGATTTTAATGTTTTCATCCTCTGTGTTTCTTGTTTGAAAGCTCTGATAATCCTTCTAGAGTCCACTTAATGCACTCCTTTCCTCTGTTGGAGGGGGAAAAGAAATATGAGGCTGGTTATATTGCTTTTTGCTTTAGGAAATAGGTCTAGACCTTTGCACAGCAGTTATGTGATTAATTCCTAAATCAGCTGGGAACAGAGAAGTGGCAGGGTGATTACTCTGAGATGGAAAACATACTAGTTTGGGAAGGGGAGAAGTTTGGGAAAGTGTAACAGGCTTTCCCAAATCAGATACAAAAGGAAAACATTTGCTTCAATATACCAGCACCTGTCTACCCACATGCTCTACATATGATGTTCAGCAGGTAGCAGGCCATCTTACTGCGGAGGTTTGTGTGTAGTTTTGTGGGGGCCCTTGTGTCTTGCCATGGGACACGTCTACGAGCCTTTCCTAGCTAAGCCTCCAAGTCAGTGCTTAACTAAAGAACCTTAAGCCCAACTTTGGCATTTGTAGCAAGGGAGGTTTCTGACTGCTTACTGCCTTTGTGGAGTTCTTTAAAAAAAAAAAAAAAAGGCGTATTTAAACATTCCTAAGTGTTGCAGGAGGCAGCCTGTTACTGCTGTGCTCACATACTGATGGACTGGGTTTGACTGGGATCGAGTTAATTTTCTTTGCAAGAGCCTGTATGGTGCTGTGCTTTAGATCTGACAAAAACACTGTTGATAATGCACCGGTATTTTAGCTCTTGCTGAGCAGTGCTTGCGCACTGTCAAGGCTGCTGTTTCTCACTCTGCTCCTTGTGATTAGGCTGGGGGTGGCGTAGGGGTTTAGGAGGGGACACAGCTGGGACACCTGGCCTGGATTGACCAAAGGGATATTCCACACCATGTAATATCGTGGTTAGCAATAAAACTGCGGGGGGGCTTTTTCCAAACCAGGGGTTGCTGAGAGCAGTCCTGGGAGCAAGGATCTCCTGGATCTTTGAGCTTGGTTCCTGCTGCTGGATTTGGTGATTAATCTGTTTCAGTTGAAGTCTGCAGTAAACTCTCCTCTCTTAAGCCTGACGTTGTTTGGAGGAACAAAGTGTGGATTTTAGTTGGCATTGTGCATGACAATAGCCTGCACCTAATATCCTCATGTTGTGTGCTAAAGCTTTGTGAAGCAGAAAATATTGATAAGGACTTTCCTGGTCCTAAAAATTTAACCCCTGTGAGCAGCTGTATTGGATTTACGTGGCAAGGTTTTGGTAGGCGGGGGGCTATAGGGGTGGCTTCTTTGGAAAGCTGCTGAAAGCTTCCCCTACATCTGATACAGCCAATGCCGGCCGGCTTTAAGACACATCGGTCACTGGCCAAGGCCGAGCCCATCAGTGACAGTGGTAGTGCCTCTGTGATAACATATTTGAGAAGGGAAAAAAAGTTGCTGGGGCTCAGAAGCTGCAGCCGAAGAGAGGAGTGAGAACATGTAAGAGAAACAGTTCCGTGGACCCCCAGGTCAGTGAAGAAGGAGGGGGAGGAGGTGCTCCAGGCACCAGAGCAGAGATTCCCCTGCAGCCCGTGGG
>JAVKLA010000001.1:10681115-10773507 GCA_034782735.1 Sagittarius serpentarius
CCGCGGGGGACCTGCGCTGGAGCAGTCTGTGCCTGAGGGACTGCTTGCTGTGGAAAGGACCCACGCTGGAGCAGTTCATGAAGAACTGTGGCCTGTGGGAAGGACCCACATTGGAGAAGTTCATGGAGGACTGTCTCCCGTGGGAGGGACCCTGTGCTGGGGCAGGGAAAGAGCGTGAGGAGTCCTGCCCCTGAGGAGGAAGGAGCGGCAGAGACAATGTGTGATGAACTAACCATAATCCCCATTCCCCATCGCCCTGTGTTGCTTGGGGGCAGTTGGTAAAGAATTCGGGAGTGAAGCTGTGCCCGGGAAGAAGGGGGGATGGGGGGAAGGTGTTTTAAGATTTGCTTTTTATTTCTCATTACCCTACTCTGGTTTGATTGGCAATAAATTAAGTTAGTTTTCCCCAAGTAGAGTCTGTTTTGCCTGTGACGGTAATCGGTTGAGTGATCTCTCCCTGTCCTTATCTTGACCCACAAGCCTTTCATTATATTTTCCCTCTTTTGTCCAGACGAGGAGGGGGAGTGATAGAGCAGCTTTGGTGGGCACCTGGTGTCCAGCCAGGGTCAAACCACCACAGCAGCATTGCTGTGCATTTGTAGGCCTTTTAGTTCTCTTTATGAGAATATGGTTGTGCGCTACATTTTGGGTCCTGCCCTCTTGTAGCTGGATTTCTGGACACTCATGCACTTGGTAAGAGGTTATCGTTATTAACCAGTAGACTTGTGAGGCAGTTTGAGTTTATGCCCACAAGAAGGGCTGGTGGCTTCAGTGTGACAGCAGATAAACAGAAGTTCACTGTGAAACCACAACCTAAGGAGGCAACTGCTTGCATTTGGAGTACTGCAAAATTTCTAAGATCTCTGAAAATGATTTGTTTTTGGAAGCTTCAAAAAAACCAAAAGCCTATCTCTTTGATCTGAGATCAACTGCATTTATGCAGGTAGCTACCTGCAACCTTTACCAGCTGACACTTCTGACATGAATCCTTCTGTATCATTTTCAGGAAGGGGAAAAAAATGACTGAAGAGGGTAAACCTTCACATTTTGTCTTAGTCCTGAAGTTGCTGTTTTCAAGTAGCTTTTGAATCTCTGAGGTTTCAGTCTTGTTAGTACCCCTGTGAAAAATCGAGAGCGCAACCTCATTGCTCTTACGTGCATAAAAAATGAAGTGTTGCTTTAGTGCTAGCAGGGTAGGGGTGCCCTTGTTTCTGGGGTAGGTAAGGCATATAGCAGCTGGAAAACACTCCTTGTCCAAGTTCACGCACCTGCAGCCACAGTGAAGATTCAACTTTGCAGTGAGAAGCATCTTCTGTGGTAAGAAGGATCAGCATCCCAGGAATAGTATGTTCTCTGTCATGTTTTTAGATTATTATTTTGAGGGACAAAAATAATGAAATGAGAAGAAGCTGAAATGAACAAAAAACCAAGGTCAGTGTGTGGGTGAGAACATTGAGCAATTATAGTTAGATTTTTTTCTGAGTAACATAAAAGAAAGGATAAAATTTGAGAACCATGGTGTTTCAAGAAGGAGGCCACAGATGTTTGGTAGAAGAAATAAGAGAAAGTTGGGATGGGGGTATTATTTGCTTGTTTTCTGTCCTTCATTCTCTCTGAGCCTGTCTTGAAGTGGTCAGAATAAAGCCGTTTGTTTCCTCCCTGGATTTTTTTTGTAGTAAACCCCATTGCTAGAGATTTTATTTTAATCCTTTAAATCAGGGTTTAAAGTCAGTCTAAAGCTCTTATTGCTCAAGTAAAGAGTCTACCAAGCTCAGCAATCTTGGGTCATCACTGTACATAGGGTCATCAGTATGCACTGATGTAGTCCTTAATTTGGTTGGACAAATCTGGACTAGAGGAAGGATTATTATTTTGAAGTCAAAGTACAAGATGGTATCATTTTCATTATTAGATGTTAGCTATAGAGACTGGTACTCTTTCCACTTAAATGAATAAAGTTGGGTTTTTTCCTTCTGTTCAGATTTGGTTTACCTTTGGAAGGAAATAGTTGAAATTTGGAAATAAGTGTTGGCAGGAGGGATTTGGCTTTGGCTTGTAGGGTGTTTGTTTACACAGGTGTGTCCTGTTGATAGATAGCAACGTTTAACTGTTAGCTAACTTCAATCTACAGATTATTTGCTGTGTGATTTGGGAGCTTAATTTTTTTGTGACCTTATAGTTTAACGGCTTTTGATTTGCTCATAGCAGACATACACAACTTAGAAATGACTTTTGTTTCTGAAGTGTGTTTTAAAAAGATCAGTCGGGGTTTCATATTGTAATTAACATTGGTTGTAGTGGCTAAAGGAGTATTAAGTGCTGAAATGATGTTTGTTTGGGCATTTCATATTTTTACATGAGGATAAAACGGAATAAAAAGTTAGCTATATGTTTGTTTACTTTTTTTTAAAAAGCCCTGGATATTAAGAAAGAGGTGGGGGTAGAAAGGAAATAACTTAAAAACTTAACCACAGTTGTTGTAATTCCTCTGTGCTTGTGGATGGTGTTTTGTATTATGTATCAGTTTTATTCAGTCTCACCAGCTTGCCTAAACTGGAGAAGATGGTGAAGATGGGAGGCTGCTGACAGACCAGCTTTGTGTGGTGTCCTCTGAAGTGAAAGGCTCCAGAGCCAGCCTGCATGAATTTTACAGTTGTAGGTGCTGCATGTGGGCTGAGCTCCTTCCTGCAAGCTGTGGTCTGAACTCTGTAGGGTTGCAGTCTGCATTGCTCCTTTTGTCCGTCTCTTGCTTAAAGAAACAAGCTATGAGGAAGGAGTTTGGGGAGAAGTCAGCTGGCAGAGCAACCTGTTGAGGTTTGCTGGTTTTGTCCCCAGAAATGGTATAAGAACAGCGTCAGCTTCTGCTGCCCGCCACCCCCCTCAGCTCTTCCAACAGCAGCACACACCAGATCACTGTGAAACAAGCTTAGAAATTGTAAGCTGTTCGTATTGGCTTAGTTGCAAAGATTACGGAAAAGGGTCTCATTATTGAAACCATTTTTTCTAAATCCTGCTATGATCTGCAATACATTAAGACCTGGTCTCTCCTGGATATTATTACAAGTTGTGGCACAGTCAGGTTTAAATCATTCATTTGCTGCTAATTCCCAGGGGGTGCCAGGGCATTCCTTGTAAATTAAGCTGCTGTTCTAGCCTGGTTGGGAGGCTGATACCATTTTTAATGAGCTGCTGGGAGAGGTATTGTCTGATATGATAATAAAAGTGTGCAAAACTTATTTGGATACAGGTTCCTTTTTCCCTGCAACATATTCTGAGGCCTGTTCTTAGCAACTCTATTAGTCCTGTCATCAGACATAGTGGGGAGTTTCCAAAGCTTTGCTGTGGAGTAGAGAAGCAATTGCTTTTGCGTAGCTAATGGGAAGCATGGTGGAGGTTGAGCTTTTAAATCAGATAATTAAAATAAATAATGGATATTTGAACTAACTTACCATATACCTTTCTTTCTCTTTACATCTTTGAATGCTTATCTTGGGGAGTTAAGGTACAGCAGTTTCTACAGGAAAGAAGCAGTTTCTAAATACAATTTTGAAAACTCTTCTAAACATATGTGGTGCAGTTTTCTGTAGTGTTTTTTGAGGACCGAAACATTTTTCCATCCACAGGTAGATTTGTGGTTTTTTTTCCTTTATGTGAAAAGTAGGTTTCCTATGCTCTCAGCTACAGTATCTGGCTTGGCAATTTTGTCTCTTTGTAAGAGATCAAGAATGGTTTAAGAGCATCTAAACTTGCTTGAAGCTTTAAATATGCTTTGGTGATGTCATGTCAACTGTATTTCTTTTTAAGTCTTTATCAGAGAAATTAGTCTTTAAGAAATGGAAATGTCTCAAGGAAAATGATCATGCAGTCCTATCTCTAAGCCATCATTTCTTACCATAGAACCATAATACTGGTAATAGACTGGACCTTTAGACTCAAAATTGCTTTGTAATAGCACTTTGTTATTGCCTTTTAAGTGGTAATAAATGGGATTTAGTGTTTGCTTGATTGCAGGGAATAATTTTAGTGGATTTAATGTACAGTAAAGAATAGAAGCATTTTTCATTCATCACTCACTCTATTACTGGCTTCTGCTTACTTGCCAATGGATTGACAATGTGTCATCAGGATTTTGGTCCTGACCTCACAGCTTTATCTTTTCATTCTGGAAGAGGCCTCTGAAAAGTGGTGTTTGGAGCTGTAACAATCCACTCCTTCCCAAGTTGCATCAAGGTACTATCTCCACCTCGTCATGCACCTTAAGTGCATCCTCCTGATGACAAGTTCGGGTTTCCTTCAGATCTGGTCAGTTGTGTGTGATAACCTCAGACTCGTGTTAAGCAATTACCCAGTGGACCAGCAAAGATCTGTTCTCTGGTAGAGCCAGGCTGTAAATGAAGCTCAAATATGGGATTGATAAGTTTGGGGGTGCTGAAAGAATTATTTGCTGAGCTGGTGTTACTTGTTTGAATGGTTCTGGGTGCTGAGCTGTGAGTTTTACCTTTCCTTTCTGCTCAGGGTGCATGCATGCATGCATGGGTAGGTCCTGATGACCGATGAAATCGTGAGCCTTTGGACTTCTGTCAGTATTGCTACTCCAAGTGTGTTTTGAGTTTTCCGGTGTGAAACATGCCTCTGTTTCTGTGATGTGAACTGCACACAGCAACACTGAGAGGCAATTGCCACAATTGCTCCTCAACCTGTCTCAATATGTCACTGAGCCTTTTTTTTGGGGGGGGGGGCAGGGGGGGAAAGGCTTCCTGTGTAGTATGGTGGTTTTTATTTGCAACAAAAGGGTGTTAAATTTAGACTTATTTCTGTTTCCTCCTTATTCCACCTTAGAGGTGGGGTTATATCTTCTTTGCTTCCTTTCAGCCTCAGCGTCAGGTTGAGGAAGTGTCTTGGCTCAGGTAAGAATTTGGAAATTAGGCACTTCTCAGCTGATTTATTCCCTGCCATCCTCTGCTCACTAAGGCTGAAAGCACCAGGAACTTTAGAGCTGGGCCCCATGTGTCTACCCAGTGCTTATGGTAGGGCCATGATCTCCAGAAATATGATGGGGAGACGATATGTTAGCTCGAAACATTTGCATTGTTAGTACAGCTTTAGCAGTGAAGTCTTTTTGCTGGGTGACATGTTTAATAATATATTTTGATTATTTCATTGATTTGGGGAGTGTGTTCGTTGATTTTTGGATGTTCTGGTCAAACCACCTCTTAGTGTGATTTTTATCTTCTGGTTCCAGGTAATTGAAGACATTGAGTACCTGAAGTTTGACAAGGGGCCATGGCTGGAGCAGGATGATGTTTCTTTCCATCATTTGAGACTTTAGTAAGTATGATGTCTTCCAGTAACTGAACATTATTTAACCATTTTCCCCTGAGATCTGATGCTAAAGCCTTGAGTTTTTAAAATGCAAATATGTTTATCTTTGCACTCTGACTTGTGTTTTTTTTGTCAGAAGTCAGCAGTGATAGCAGGCTTTTGTAATACCGGTGCTTGGCACTGTAATGTGGCGTGGCATTTTGCTGCTGATGATAATTGATTAGATGAGAGACTCCAGACAAATAGATCCCATTCCATTAATGAAGTACAAGAACTCTCCAGGCATTTCCGAAGTGCTGTGACCTGTGGCCCTTAGGAAGGTGTTTTTGTGATTGCTTCTGTTCCTGGATGATCACAGAAAAGCATTTCATTTTAAAACAGAGCATTTATGCAGTTGGTGTGGTGGTTTCCCTGCTGCCCTGACAGCATGACATCCTTGAACAAAGCTTGTCCACAGAACAACCTTGTAGCAAGTTTTATATGTGGTGCTGTTTAGGTTGGCTGTGTTTAGAGTGTTTTTTCTAAAACTAAACTAATTTCTTACTCTGTCTGCTTTTAAATATCTTTCCAGCAGTTAATAAGCTAGCTGAACAGAGTATGGGGGGAAAAAGGAATCAAGCAAACTTGGGTGACTGCTCAACAAGTCCTTTTTTCTTCCTCTCCTCTGACTCCCAGTAAATAATCCTAAATAGAAGCTTTAATCCTAATTCACAGAATGAAGTATTGCAGTTCTGTTGTTCATTCTCCATAATAACAAGGGGGATTGTAAAGTACAGCAGCTTAAGGGTGGTTTTTGTTGATTTTGTGTGTTTTTTTGTTTTGTTTTGGGTTTTTTTTTGGTTTTTTTGTTGTTGTTTGTTTTGGTTTTTTTGTTAAAGATCCTTGTCTGTCTAGTTGGATGTGAAGAGATCAAACTCGGATAGTGGAAAGTGCCTTGCTGGAATAGAATCAAATTTGATTATAATAATTCTTTGCAAGTACTCTATGATTATCTGTCCCCCAATTCAGCTGTGGAGTGCTACTGGTGGGGCTGCATATGTCCCTAGAGCAATGCTGAAAAGAGAGGTAGCCTTCCAAACTCCAAAGTATGTTGAACCAAACCATTGATGTGTATGTAAAGAAGTGAGATCAGACCTACACTTTTATACATGCGTTACAGATGTGCCACTCTGAAGTCATGTTGATGAACAATGTTCTCTGGATAACCCCGTATAAAGAATATATCTACACTTGTAAGACCATTAATAGAGATAACCTTGCACTGAAGTGAGAGAGGCTTCCCGTTTTGCTAGAATGTCATCTTTAGACTGAATGCAAGTGCAGTAGAGTTGCTACATTTTTTAAAACAAAATTTAAGAATTCTGTTCTTTTCGTATTAATTTCTGGTTATCTCACAGGTTAACAGAAACAGAAACATAAAGATTTTTTAAAATTGAGTATATGCCTCTGAATTTGTCTTTATTGTGACAGGCATTGGAGTAGTAATTAAACGTTTTTGCAGGCTTCTGATATTCTTTGCCTTTTACTTTTCTGTGCTGTTAAGTTCAAATGCCTCCTAAAATTGGAGATAATGTTCCTTTTCTATGGCCCTTTTACCAAGGGGTGAAGACAGATTGCAGAAGGGCAGTGTTGAGTGGTATCTAAGAGAAACAAGTCATGATTTGGGTGCCCTTTAAGTATCTTAAGAAGAGGTTTCTTCATGTAGTCATTAAAGGATAGCATCTGGTGACTTAGACCCTGCAAAACCATCAAAATCAGATTTCCTTTGAAAGAGAAAATACAGTTAAGTTGCTTGTTTTCCTCTAGCTTCACACTCATACAGGTATTAAGAAATTATTATTAATTGCAGAGTGTAGGAGTTAAAGGAAAGCATACAATTAAAGAGCAGTATATTAAGATATTGTATGGAAATTCTACTTCACAGCTACAGAAGAGAATAAATTTTATTGTTAAGGACTTAGTTTCTCATTGAACTCTGGGGAAGGGTGAAAGGGTCTCCGGTACAAGGCTTCTGTCATTGTAGATAAAATTATTTCTTCTCTTGGGCAGTGTGTGGCTGTTTTAAGATCTTACAATGCAACAAACTGCTAATTTAAAAGTTCTTGTGGTCTGAGTTTTGATGTTTGCCCTTGCCTTCAGAATAGCATGGTCAAGATAGCATTTGTATTTGAACATCCGATGAATGTGCTTGGTGTTTGCTTTGAATCTTCATTTGGTGCTGGAGTATTAGGGCATTGATCAAATGTGTAACAACAGATCGAGTTTTGTACTCATGTCTTGCTCAGCTGAATGAGGAAATTGTGGGCAATATGTTGGGCACCCTGGGAAGAGCACCTTTATAACTTTTTATAAAAATGTGTAGGTTTGGACATAATCTTTTATCCTGTTAACTCCAGAAGTGCGGGATGGACATGAGTCTCCTGTCACAGCTTGCACAAACATCACTTATGAAAACATGTCAGGCCCAGTGCCAGGGAGAGGACCAATGTGTAAGGACTGAACAAATACTGCAGTGAGTCTGCTGCGTCGTCAGTGTTGGAATTGTGTCCTGGAGCATCAAATGCCAAACTTGGGAGCTAGTTCATGAGTGTAAAAGCTGATGCTTTCCTCACTTTTTCCAATGCTGAGGTAGAAAAGAGCTTGTGGTACCCAGCCTTCTGCAGATTTGTAGGTGTCCCATGCCTACAGCAATTTTTCCTTTTGGAAAGAGTTTTTTAGCACGTTCCTGGTGGGCTGCCTGTTCCATACGCTGGCACATGCTGCCCTCTCGTGGGTGTTTCTGGAAGGCAGGAGCAGGTATTTTTCTATTTGCAATTGCTTCCTTTGCTGACCTCCCAGCATTTTGCACAGCCCACTCATTCTGACTTGGGCTGTTTCACATCTGATGCTGTCAGAGGGGCAGCGCGCTCGGACCATGTGCCGCAGCGGGAGGCAGGGTGTTGCAGTAGTCATCCCGGTCTGGTGCTGGCTTGGCTTGTTGGCAGTTTTACCTCTTCCATCTGCAGCTTGTACCAGCATGCCTGGGGGAAGGGGATCGACGGGCAGGGATGAGGACAACTTTTTTCATTGCACGTATATAGGGTCTAATGCACAGAAACCCCACCACGGCCTCTGACTACTTTGGTAATGCAAATAAGTAAGCTAATGAAACCCGTAAGCCGCACCCATATAAAATCAGTTGCATAATGATACCTTTTATCTCCCTGCCTTGCCCTTGAGTACTCTCTCCCTTGCCCTGATAGAGAGTAGTGTGGTTGTGGGACTGAGGCATGTCTTGGTAAAAGGTTAAAGATGTATATATTTGTGTATGTGAGGTGGAGAGATCTCCCAGAAGATGCTCTTCACACCTTTCCTTTCCAAGTGCTGAGTCCAACAGAAACCATTCTGCTGGCTTTTTGAGATGTCTCAAGGAGTTCCTCTGTTGCCATTGCACTGTCTCAAGCATGTTTTTATCTGTGAAATTGTGTGACTGTCTACACGCATTGCAAAATAAATAATGTTTTGGAATGAAGATCTGTAGTTTGTGTAGCATCACCTGTGTTGCTTTACCAGTTGGTGGGGGGAGCTTACTGCATTTGACTTGTTTCATCAGACAAGTCCATGGTTAAGTCTGTTACATCCCTGCAGCTCCTTCAGAATTTGCTAGAGTAGAACATATTTTGTATGGACAAATCTTTGGCTGTTTTCAGCCCCCACTAATTTCATTTAAAAAAAAGATACTGGCATTTGTTTTATTTTGATGAAAAGAGAATCTCTTTCCATTTGGAAACAATCTATCCATGAAATAGTTTGCCACTCTCATCTGTTCACTTTTGTTCATTAATAACTTAGTGTGCCACAAACCTTGTGTAGTAAATCCTCCAGTATTGTATTTGGCGGGACATCAGACATATATTTTGAGGCTGTCACTGAAGGACCTTGTATGTGCAGTAACTAGTAATTTCTCTTAACATTTATTTAGCTTCTTGGAGCTATTGCTAACCCCAGAGCTTGGCTCCTATTTCCTTTCTGTACATTTTGCTCTGGTTAAATGAAATGTTGCAATAAGGAAGCATGGGAGTAAATGAGAGAGAGCAACCCTTCAGCTCCGTTTCAGTGTAATCAGGCATGCTTAGCGAAGGGAAGAAGTGTCCATGTTTGAATGTCTTTGAATGAATCTTTGATTTCAAATAGCAGGACCGGAAGTGCTTGCAAGAGGTGTATTGGACTTGGTTTTGAAACTTTTTGTCATGGAGACTCCAAAATCTCATAAACCATTCGTTGTAAGACTTCTGGCACTATTAAAAACTGCTTCCTTTAGCACCCTACTTTTTCTCTTGCTTCAATTGAAACAGTTCTTTGTACTTTCCTCTTTGCTTTGGCTTTCTATAGATTTGAAGAGCTGTTGTTGCACCTTCTCACCTTCTCCTGCAGATCTGCTTTTCTTGGAAAGCTCTTTTCTCTTTCTTGGTGTTCATGGTGAGTGTTTGTTGTTCATCAAGGGAGTGGCCATGGTTCACCTGGGCACGGCATACTTTTTCTGCCTAACCAAACAGTGGAGCCTGAGTCCCTTTGGCAGAAGGGCTGTACTTCATTGCCCTGCTTTTACTAAGTTCTGGGGAAAATGGGCAAGGAAGAAATGACAGGCAAGGAAAGACATATGAGGGGGACACAGCCCACGGCTGTCCTGTGTGCGTGCTGAATGAGCACAGGAGTAGAGGAGGCCAGTACGGTAAGAGTTGGATGCAGGAGCCCTCTCTCCCACCCAGCTCTTATGCGCCCGTGGCGTAAGTCAGGAGCATTTCTCCTTTCCCCTGCTCTCACAAGCATGGGCAAAGTCGCGAGTTTATCGCACGCTCGCTGGCTCACTCGCGTGTGTTGTACCCTACCCGCGTGAGGCAAGGAAGCCGACTGCAGCAGGGGTTGAGGAGCCCCTGGCTGAGGTAATAAGGGTGTGAATAGCAGAGGAATGAATGCCACCCACTCACTCAAATTCAAACCTGAAACACAATAACCGGTTGGTGAGAAGCTGGTTTCAAGGTGTGCGAGAAAATCTTCTGTTTTCCAGTGGGCTCTACCTGCTATTTCTCAAATTACTTTGATGTTTAAGCGCAGAATTTAACTTGATATGCTTTTGTGTTGCTGGCTCTTAGATCAGTGAATGCTTTTAGGTAGGAAGTGCAGTTTTCTAATACTGTCAAGTATTGTCACTTGAGTTTTTGTGACTATGCCAACATCAGTTGTTGAGAAATCATGGCTCAGGCTATGCAAACTGGTTTTTTTTGGTTGGTTGGCTGTTTTGTGTTTGTTGTTTTTTTTCCAAACAGTCTACTTCCTTTGCCCTACCTTGTACCTTTAGCAAATACGTTCATAAGCCTTTCTAATGTTCGTTGTGGTAGGCAATCTTGGGACTTTGTCTTACACAGAGGTGGAGAAAAAAAAGCTAAGGTTCTGGAAACAAGTTCGAGAAAGTATATCCAGCTGATATAGGAGCTGCACTAACTTCAGGATGGCTTATAATACTTGTGAGTTATCAGGCGTCTGCAGGTTCCCTATAAAATTTGTGTGTCCTTGTTGTAAGGTGCCTGTCAGGGAAACGGGTCTTCTTCCTCTGAAGAGAGGCAGGAATGTGTCAGTCCCGCTTCCTCAGTAACTGCTCATGCATGTTGTACTGGACATAATGTGTGAAGTAGGTGTGTAATGGGTGCTTTTGGAGAAGAGATGAGCTACCCGTTGTAACATACTTGCGAGTGTGATTCCTGTATAGTAATGGAAGGAGCTCTAGCTAATAGGATTATGGACAGTTGCAGGGATGGTGAGCTAAAAATCTAATGTTCCTACAGTATTAGGACCATGCAGTCACTTACTTACATACTCTCACTTAAGTTTGAAATGTCACATAATCTTATGGGTAATTAAAGCACGCTCTGGGAAGCTGTGCTGCTGCATGATGAGTGCTGCTTCAAGAAAATATGGTTAAGTGCCAGAAAATAATAAATAGTGATAATTTTGTGCTGGGGGAGAGAGAGAAAACTAAGGAAACATAAAAGGTGCCTTTAAATGCTTCCTGCTGAGCAGTGAATTAGTTCTGGCAAGTGAATGTGGTTTTGTGGTTAAAGGCATTGTTGTGGCAGGTGTCTTTGGGTGGTGCTTTTAGTTAGTATTCAAAGTTATTTCTTAAGGTGCAGAGCTGAAGCTGGAGAAGCCATCTTTGGTAGCATTAGGTTTGCATTTCTTTTGTTGTGCAGTGGTTTCTTTGGAGGCAGTGGTTGTGAGACCAAAGAAGTTTTAAGAGCAGCAGGTTTTCCATCTTGGCCACTAACTAAAATAAATTGTGTCTGGGAATTGTCCTCTGTAATTGCCATTTGGCTGAGATTCATGAAGGAATGGATTAACTGCAGACTGGTTGACTACTGAACTCAGTTTATGTGTGTCAAGTTATACTTCGCATATGATTGGACAAAATTTATCTGCTTTCTCCTACAGACTTGTAAGGTCCAGAACATCTGCTGCTACTTGGCAGAGAGCAGACTCTCCCATTTCTGTGGGAAGAAGGGACGGAGATGTTTATTCACTGATAGATTAGTGGATCTTCCACAGCCTGTGCTGTTAAGCCTGATCTTAGCAAGGTCTTTAAACATTGCCTGCATGTGGTCCTGTTCAAGACAAAATTCTTCGCTTGCTGTCTCTGCTCTCTGCACAATGAAAATGCAGATTAAGGCTTGTAGCATGGTACTGATTACAAGCGTAGTTGTAGGATGGACCGTACTTCAGGAATGAAGAGCTGGTACCTGAAGGGCTGCTTTCTGCTGGGATCTGTTTATTTTAGTTCAGGGTTAATTAGCAGTGGGTATTAGAGCTGATTCCTTCTCGCAGAACCCCAAGAGGGGAGACTTAGCAGGTGCAGAGGTGCTCTTCCTGAAGTATGCTGTGATTCAGAAATAAAACCGGTTGCATCATCAGATCACTGTTTTCGGCAAGCTCTTCCATCCCAGCTTGGCTGTTCCAGGCTGTTCTGGAGTGGGAAGGTTGGGAGTGGCCCAGAGGAGGGCCAGTGCTAGCATGTCATGAAAAGAGTTCTTGCTGTGTTGGGGAGGAGACAAAGGAGGGCTCATTTTCCTGGCTTCCAGCATGTGAAATATAGGTTTAAAATATGTGAAGACAGGTAATGTAGTAATTTATAGGAAGCATCTTTGGTGTTCATCCTGGTCTTGCAAAACGGCATTCATCCTTACCTTCTCCCATCTCAACTTTTACTAGATTACTGTATTTTCTTACTAAATTGTCTGTAGTAGAATAACTTACAATGTGCATGTCAGGATACATTAGCAGACTAGTTTATTTGTTGAAACTGTTCATTGCTGTAAGGTAAGGTCCCAAAATTTGTGATTTAGGGGAAAAAAAAAAATTGCTTGAAGATGATTAACTTTGCTTTGCTCAGGGCATATGCTTTATGTGTATATAAATATTTGTAAAGAAATGCAATTCACTGAAAACAACGCAATTTGCAAAGTTTCAAGTGTTGAATTTAGAATTTGGTCACTGTCCACTGCAAATGGATGTATTTTTCCCCAAAGACGTGTAGGTGGCACTGTTGGCGTATGTATAATGCCAGTACGCAGAAGGTGGCTTTCCAGCAGTTTCTTTTAAATTTGGGGTATTTGAAAGTGCTGGTGCTGTGCAGCATGGATTTTTGGTGGATCCTGGTATCTGTCATTACAGCTGCTGCAGCAAGCTTCACCTGGTTACTCCCAGGCAGGATGCTAGAGGCACTGCCTGCTTCCAAACCCTGTGACTCCTTCAGTGTCCATCCATTTAGAATGGGAATTTGGGGAAGAGCACCACCTTACTTTAATCCTTGTGAGGGTTCATTTGTGAAAACTAGTTGAACAGGAGGCAATTAAATGAATTTGATATAGCAAGATAGTGTGTGTGATTCAATAAAACCACTGGTTTTACCTTGCTTGTGTAGGAAAGCAAAAAGCTAGAGGTGCCTTACAGAGAAGTCTCCCAGGAATGACAGGGCATCTCCATGGAGGAAGAACCTGGGAGAGGGAAGGGAGAAGTTGGAGCAGGAGCAAACTGAAGGCAAGGGTGAGGGGAAAAACCACAGTAGCTGTGTGAGGAAAAGGACTGTGTATTCATCATAACTGGAAAACAGCCAGAACATGTGGAAGTATTATTTAACAGAAAAGTAGTTCTTTAATATTTGGTCAAATTCAGAATTCATGTTGCTGTCTTTGGGGCAGGATGTGAATTAACAGCTCCTTTTTCTTTCTTTTCCTTCTTCCTTTTCCCTCAGTGTTCAGGACAAAAATGGAGTGCTGGATCCTGTAGCCATCCCTCGCTTCATTCCAGAAATCACAATTGGAGGCAGTGAATATGATAAAGTCTATTATGATTATCGATCGGTAAGTAATACTGGAAGGGGAGCAGTTGTATGATAGCCAGGCAACTGTCCCTGCCAAGGTGTAAGTGCGTTCATAACTGTCCTGTGCACAGCCTGGGTGTCAATCTCCTGCACAGGGATATACATTTCTAAGAGTAAGTTTTGGATTTTGCCCAGATCCCCACCTTTTTTGAAGTCTAGCTTCCCCACAGAAGAATAATGAAGCAAATGGTTTGTTTCGTAAGCTGATTTTCTTTTTTGATCTTTAGATGTGGACTAAAGGATAAGTCGTTTTCATTTGTTTTTGTTTCTCCTGCCCTGATTAGTCTCTAACCTCGGAAATCTAAAATAATCCTTTGAGTCAAACAAGAAAATTGGAAACCCATGGCGACTTCTATAAAGAAGACCGCTTATAAAATGCTGAGGGAGGGGGTGTTTTTTCTAGAGTAGGCTGAGGAGGTATGAATGTTACATTGCTTCTCAAAACTGTTGTTGCTTTAAATAGTGTGTTTCTGTGCATGGGCACACATCCAAAGCCTGTTGTGGCCCAGCACTCTCTTACACCTCATGCAGGCTCCCACACAATGTTTTAATTAGCTGCTTGCCTTTCTGGTTCTGGAGACAACGGCTTCCAATTGACTTAGCCCTTTGCCTTATAGCTTATTGTTATTTAGCTGGCATGGGGTCCTCTTGCACCACATGGTGTTTTCCTAAGGCCCAGGTATTGTAAATTCTCATTAGAGAAATTGTGGAACTGATGACAATTAATACTGATTAGACAAACTGAAGTTACAGGTGATGGCATGTTTTCAAGTTGGGTTGAAATCTTCACTGCCATTGTTTTCCAGCACTCACTGAAGACAAAGGAAGGAAGGTCTATATAAATTGTTGTAAACTGTGATTTTCATAGTCAAAACACTATCATTTTTCCTGTCCTGGTAGTATAGAGTCTCTTACTGAAATTAAAATGTAAGATACAGGTTTGTGGACTTGTTTGGAAACTCTGAGCTACCAATGTTCTCTTCTGGAATAGTCAGTTCAGAAGTCCCTGTGAATATTCAATGTAATTTGTTCTTTGTCAGCTAACTATGTAGTGGAGAGGCTCCTGGGTTCATGCTGTTCTGCTTCATTTGAGATGTAGTCTTTCCAGCTCGTAAAAGGGGCAAAAGCTAAAGGTTAAAGCAGCAGAAAGCATCTCGGTACTCCTTGAGGTTGTCTAATGGGTTTGAAAACTCCCTGGTCCATCTGTGAAATTCCTATCAGAATTTTGTGCTTCTTGGTATCACATTTTTAAGTCCAAAACGTCAAGCTCAGACTAAGGATTTTTGGAGTCCTTCACTCCAAGAGATGTCTGTGTGTGTGCAGCACATATTTCAGAAAGATCTGCTGCATGACTTGTCGCCAGCATGCAACATCCATCTGTACTGACAGTGCCTTTCTTCCCAAAGATGATAGGATTTTTTGGCTGAAATGTCACTTTGCAGTGGAGCTGGGAATTGCTGAGGCTGCCTGACACACAGCTAGATGTGACCTCAGTGCTGCATGCTGAGAACCAGGGGTAATACTTCTGAAAGCCTTTTTTTTTTTTTTCCTCTCTCTAGCTGTACAACAGCACATTCCTCTTTGTGCTGGCAAGAAACTGAGAATGCCCTGGCTCATCAAATAGCTGGCTTCCAGGAAAAATTGTGACTTGCTTTGCAGATGTAGCAAAGGGATGCTTAAGAGTAGGAATATGAATACCTGGGAAGGAAAGCTGTGCTTTTGGGTTGCTCTGCTCGATGCCAGTAAGTTGACAGCAGAAGCTGAGCACTGTCAGTGCAAAAAAACATTGCCAAAATATAATCTCCCTTCTGCAGGGATGCTTTTAGGCCCTGATTCAGGAAGGTACTGTGGAAAGTGATGATGTCCTTTGGAATAAGGAGGAGTTGTACATTTCATGAAACAGTCTGTTAAATTCAGGCAATACTAGCTACTCTTTTTCTCTCTTCTCATTGCTTAGACACTTACAGTCCTTCAGGAATGAGTGGGGCTGTCTGTAGGGATGGTGCACAATGCAAAAGATGCCGAGTTTTCCTAGTTTCCGTAAGCTACTGGAAGGGGAAGCACAAAGCCAGCCGCACCTGCTGTTTTATGTTCTAAGAATTAAATTCTTTGAAACTTTGAAGACCTGTGTTGTTCCCTCGAACTTTGTTTAGCAAATGGTGGGAATTTCTTTGTAAGACAAGGCTTGTATTCAGAGGTAATACAGCATGAGAATAGGCAGAAAAAGCAGATGAACTTCTAGACGTACAGATCTCGGCTACAAGGTTGCTGGGTCTAACGAGAGGGAATTGTAAGCCCTTGCCTTGCCCATGTCTATGCAGGGATGATTACAGCTGCGCTACCACTTTTACATTTGAAGACAGATAAAGATTTTAGGCTCACATGACTTGTAAGTAAAGGCTTAATTATGGTATAATTACACAACTTTAACTTTTCCTTGTGGGAAATACGTGCTTTTAAAGTTAGTGTAATGATGTTTACCACATAAATACAATGATTTGCGTAGGGGATTTTTTTCCCCAGCAATCCTATAATTAGTCATAAATCCTTGATCATACCAATAGGCAGCTAACTCCTGTGCTTTTCAGAATTGCATGCACACTATTCATGCTGCCTAATAATGGTGGCTTTCGGGGATTCGCAAATTCCAGGCAGAAGGTGGGGTTTTTTCAAAATATTCATTAGTCAGAAGCAACCGAGAAGGAGGAGGAAACACTCTTCAGAGTCCAAGATTTTAGTCTGTGTGCCTTTCCGCAAAATAATGAGGTAGCCACATACAGCTCTGAATACTAGAAACCCACTTTTATATGTATATCCTCTAAATTTCTTCTCTAAGTGTTCTTTTCACATGTAAAGAGGCAGAAAGCCACCTCCTCCTATTACCATAAAGTCATCTGGCAGAGTTCAGCCATTCTGTTCAGGCATTCATAAACTTCTAAAGATGCTTTTCTGGCAAGGGAAAAGTAACCTTTTAGTCAGGTTCTGTAGATCAGAGATAAGCTTGTTCATTCTTAAGTGAAGCAACATTATTTTAGGAACTGTCAGACTAGTAAAGACTTGACTACTCCCCCCCCCCCCCTTTCTTAACAACTGCTGTATCTCTCTGCTTTCTTCCAACCGCGCACAATCCCCACGGGTAATGCTCCAAACTCCATGTGCGCCCTGTGAAGCTGGAGCACTTAGGCAGATGTGTTTGCAGAGAAGACGAAAACAAATGGTTCTGTTTAATGGAATCAGTGTACTTAAATAATGTACTTATGTACTTCACACTCCTGAATGCTGTTGGCAAGTCCTGCTGAATCTCCTAGGGGTGGTGAAAAAAGGCTTCTTTTATGTGCATGCTCTTTTCTGTATACATAAAAGTGCAGCTGTCTAAGATTCGTATTCAAGTCATCACCTACGTCTTTACCTCTGAAAACAAAGCTGGAGAACTTTAAAATAGTCTTTGCCACCTCTTCCTTCACTGCAGATCATAAGAAAATGATCAGCATTTCATTTATACAAACTTTGTGCTTAAAAACACACAAAAAAATAGTGGGCTTGCTTATCACAAGGTGTATCAGAGCCTGGAGTTCAGTACTTGCTCATGTTCACTCAGGCGCTGGAGTGGAGAATTCCTTCACTAGAACAGGTAAAAGCAAAATGGTTAAAACCTAGCAGTCTTTCTCATTTCATCAGCCCTAGCAGAAAGCGTTTATGCTAGCCCACTCACCTGAACCCTGATTCATGCAACCCGGCTCCTCTGTTTGTCCAATGGCTTGCCCCATTGTCTTTAAACACAAGTCTAAGAAATCATGAAGGAGAAGTGGGCTATTTTTATTAGTATATGGCTAAAACCTGTGGCTTGCATCTCTTGCTTTAGGATTTGTTTGGGGTTTTTTTCCCATTTTTTCTCTGGCAGGGAGTAAGATTGTGCAGTGGGAGGAGTATCCTATCCTTTTTACAGTTTGCTGGAATTCTTTAAGTGTGTGTGCTGGTGTGTATATTAAAGAAAATTACCAAATGCTTGGGCACACAGATTCTTCTTCAGACAAGACGGGCCTAGGCACCTAGAAATTCCTTTTGTACTAAGGCAAATCTCATATCAAAATGTTTTATCTTTTGTTAGCCTAACTTACACAATTAGAAAAAAGGAAGTCAGGGATGTGTACCTTACCCTCAAAGCAGACAATTGTGATGAACTCTTTGAAGAATTTATTCCACACTCTTGAGCTACCTTCAGAGACGCTTCCTGTTCCAGTATGATTTCTGGCTCCAGTGAGCACACGTGCTTGTGTGCTTGTTCTTAGATCAATGTGAAGTGTCCTTTTGCTCTTGCACTGAAATAGTGAGCCACATGCTTCCCTTCCTTTCTTTACCATCTTACTGTTTTTCCCCACCATGCACTGGCTATTTGCTGATCCTGGCACACTTCAGCTTCCATCCATCGGCTCCTTTCCTTGATGGTTCTCATTGTACTCCTTCAAACCATCTAATCATGCAATGTGCAAAGTTTATCTCACCGCAGAAAGTGACGTGTGCTGTATTCACCACGTGAGGAAAGCAAAGGCTTATTTGGCAGTAGTAATGATTCTGCTTCATCTGTCTTTGTCAGTGCAGCTCCATATTAAGCAGAGACAAAATAAGTGGCTCAGATTTTTCTGCCTAACAATTAACTCAAAACAGCAAATAAATATGCCACTGAAAGGTAAGAGAAGGCTCTCATTTCATTTTCCCTACGCTTTTGCCTTGGTGGAAGACTGCTTTTGGAATACGGGGATGCTGACCATGAGGCAAGGAAAGCTTGAGCTAGTCAAAGACCTAGCTACTGCCAGTGCAATCTGGCTCCCATAACTGTGTCTCTGTCAAGTCCCTTCAGCTTGCTAACCTAGCAGGGATTTATTTTTTTTATTCCTGGACTAGTCTTAGGCTAGATTGCCAAACTGAACAGGTTGCTGGGGTTAAGTGAATACCAGAGCTGTAGGAGGAAAGTAGCAGCAGCTTGTGGCTGGGGTGAGGTGGCTGCCTTTCCACAGCAGCTGCACCAGCTCAGCTGCCTTGTCAAGCTGCATCTTTGCTGCTCCTCATCCTCCTCCCTTCTGCCTCAGGACCTGGGGGTGTGTGGCTGGCAGTCCCCTGCAGTCTTGCATAGCAGCAAGTGGAGAAGAGGCAACAGGTTGGAGGGGAGGAGGAGAGTCCCACACTTTTTCCCCAGGCATTTTATTACCCTGTTTTTCATAAGGATGCGGCCTTAGAAGGGGAAATCCTCAAGTGTGCAACATCTGCTATGCCTCCAGTTATTTAGGTAGGTGCAGGGAAATAGCTGTAATACAGTGAGCGTTTGAGTGATGAGAAGGTGAGCCTGCAACATCAGTCAGCTCTCAACCTCACAACCCAAAAGTAAGAGTATTGTAAGAGCAAGTGTTTATAATGTGAAGATCATAACTAGCCCCAAAGGGAGAACATTAAGGGAAGACTTTCTGCAGATTTGATGTGCCCCAAGTTGTGTGTGAAATGCAGCCCTGGCACTTCTTGGCAGCTGTGGTTGCAAGGGGCTGAAGATGGCTGCTGGTAAATGGTGGGGGCTAGGAAGTCCTTTAACTTTCCCATCTCCTCTGAGAGTGCAGAGCATTCCTGGCTTACTCACAAATCCCCCATTTAAAATACCCTGAACTGCAAAAGAAATACTTGAGCTTTCAGGAAGCCAGAGTCTGGATCAACAGCAGGGATCGTTTGTGTCAAAATGACACATTGAGGTTTCATGTGGTGATTACTGCATGGTGGGGTCCTCAACATCTTGGCCTTTGGCTGCAGATTTTGGGTTATGAGAAAAGCTACAGGCCTCTGAAAAAAACCCTTTGACCAATTCTACTTGTATGCACAGAGGACATTACCCATGCATACGTAATAAAGTGCAACTGCTGCAGTAAGTCTTATCTAAGCCATGAATTGTCTTCCATGGTACTCTTGCCTTTGCAGAGGTAGGGAGGTTAGGATATCTTTGTTCTCTGTGTTTGTGATTGTTACCATAGTGGCTGTCTTTGAGACAATCTTCTGTTTCCTCTCTCCTGGCATTTTTTTCTTAGCTTGATGAAGTTTTCATTTTTTTAAGATGAAGGTCTCCCTTCCTAATTCTTATTTAATGGAGGTGTTTGATAGCTGTAATGCCGAGCCCTGTCTGCTCTTGAATCCAGGAAGGAATGAAAACAGAAACACAATAAATTAGGAAAGGCTTAATTTAAGATTTTTTTCTGTTTTATCTCTGCAAAAATATTTTTAGCCCTTTCTAAATTAACAAGATGTTGCCTGGCTAAATATCAGTAAGACCAGGAGAACGTGAAGAATAACTAAAACCTAGGAATGCCGAAGTTATTCCTGAAGGGTACCCGGAAAGGGGTGGGAATAGGCATGTGATCTCCTTCTCTTCGCACCTTCCCACTCCTCCTCCGCTCTCAGCAATCTTGCATGTACAGAGAGAGCATGAGAGCAGCCCCTCTTCTGCTTTAGAAACATGTAGCTTCTCTGCTTCCCTTGAAAAATACTGTGGGCAGTTGGCAGGGATATCTATCCCAGATATGGAGGGGAAGGAACCTGAGAGACCTTAGGACTATCTCAAATCTTGATCTTGGTAGTTGCATCTGTTTTGTTTTAGATGACAGACCATGGTGTCCCACGCACTGGGTACCTGTGTAAATCAAAAAGACAGTAAAATCCCACTGGCATTAAAGTAATCCATTTCAAACGTGACAGTCTGCCACTGAGCCCTATGAAAGAAAACACTTTTTTTTTTTTTTTTGTGGGAGCATATCCTCCCTCTCACAAACCCCCCTGAATCCCATACCGATGTAGGAATGCGATCCCCAGGGTAGACTTCTATTTAATAAAAAAATAAAATAAAACCCCAAGGAAAATAGCTCGGAGGAAAGATCTTTTGTTAGTGATTAAGCAAAGTGGAGAAAAGTTTCAGGTGAACTGCTCCTACTCCACTCATGCATCTCCTAGGAAGCTTTAAAAAGAACTAAACAAACCCAGCCCTCAGAGGACAGTTTCATTGTGGTATCATTTATTGAAAATCATACTCTAGATCAGGAAAAGGTTTTGGCAAATGTGTAAGAAGGGTACTTGGACTTATTTCTTGCTCTCCCTGCTTTGCTCCAGCTTCTCAGGGTTAATATCTCCATGGGTCTTAAACCATGAAATAGCGTCAGTCTGAGGTGTTTAACTGTGCTGGTGTGGTGGTACAGTTTTGGTTGGGATGGCATTAGTACGTTACTTTCCTTGTTTCCTGATAGCATTTGTCTGCTGAGAAGTGCTTTTGGGCTTTTTAATGTAGAACTGCCATTCCTAACACCTGCTGCTACCTTGAGTAATATAACATAAGGAAAGCTATTGGAAGAAGCTTTTTACATTTTACCTGTCTACTTAGAAAAGCAAGCCTACAGTTAGTATAACTCTTTATTCAGCCTGGGTATGGTTACTTGGCTTTCTCCTGCAGTAGGTTTGCACTCTGTAGTGGATAACTGGTATTTCTGACATATTTGCAGAGAAAAACCAGAGTGGATGTTATTCTGCCACTACGGAGAACAGTCACAAGGGCAAGTAGGCACTGTGGAGAAAAGCTGCAACAAAATATTTAGCTGTACTCTGTTGCTTATTTGTTCTCGGCTGTACTGCAAAAGGAAGGCTAGAGATATACATGAGATTGTTTATGGTGTTTGTAGTTCAAACTGCATGTCATTCATTTCTACAAATCAGCTTCCTGCTTAAGCTCGCTTTACGTTGTTTAAGAAATACACTGTGTCCTCTTTATGGACACTTTGCTTTCCAAAAGATTTCTTCTGTCTTACCTGTCTTCTTTAATGAAAGAAGGAAGGGCAGGACAAGATTCATTGAACAATTTCAGCAAATTGGAATTGTTTTAACCTCAGCTTTTGAATACTCTTGTTACTTGGGCTATAATGAATGTTAACAGCATTAAGAATTTTGTTTGCGTAAAGAATGGCAAGAGTCAAGCTGTAAACAAATATCTATCTATGCCAGTCCTTTGGAAATGAAACCATATACATCTTGAATGTGTTTGGGGGGTATTACACCCCCCTTCCCCTTTTTTTATCTGTTGCTCTGGAACATAGGAACCAAACCCTTACAGAATACAGCCAGTCTATGAAGCTACATGTTCCTAGATTCTCTCAGATTTTAGCTGTGTGCCAACAATAATCTTCTGAAAGTTAGGATTTCTATTAGAAAAAGCAGTAGTCTTTGCTAACAGCAGTGATGGAAGGTGCTATTATCATGCTTGTTATAAACAGCCACTAAACGGAAAGGTTTGGATATTGATGAATGAGTCTATGCTTGCAGAGTAATGACTCTGTTTCTAAGTGCTCTTTGATCAGTGCTGCTCAAAACATGCTATTTATAGATCTAATTTTAGCTGTGAAGCCCAGCCATTAGTAGAAAGCACAGGAATAGAAGGAAAAATGGTAATTCTTTCTGCTCCTGAAACGTTGGAAAACAAGACAGACTCTAAACTGATGGATGTAGACCTTTTTAATTTGTTAAAACTCTCCAGAGCTCTACCTGTACGTCTGGTTGAAATTATTTTGAGGAGCTATGAAATGCGGCCACAGCATATAGCAAACAGCTGGCTGAAGCTGTTTGTTGCTACTCTGCAGCCTATACCACTTTACAGGGCTTTTCTTCATGTTTATAGTTTTGACAGACACTTCTGTGGCAGAGTTCTTAATTTAACTGATGAGATGATCTTGTTTTCATCTTTTTACTAATACTCTTTTAAAGTTGAGCGGTTTCATTCCTTTGAGCTGGCTCTACCTTTGGGTACAGCTCACTTCATTAGTTTCATGCTCTGTGTGGTGAATTTTATCGTATGCTTCTTGAGATAATCCTTGCTGCCAACTTTAAGTTCTGCACAGTGTAATGCAGCAGACCAAGACTTGATTCCCCATCTCATCCATTTCCATGGAGTGGAAAAATCTGTTACTTGGCAGCGACCTTGCAGGAGCTCCCGCTTACCTCCTGCTGCAGGGATGCATGTGAGCTGTTGGGTTTGTCTAGTGGGATCTCTGTTCCCATTTGCTTGTTCAGTGCTTCTTCAGTTGTAAGCTCTTGAGGGCAAAGACTTAATTCTTTGTGTTGCAAAGTGTGTGTGTAGATGGCTGCTGTGATAATGACATGGCTTTTCCTACTTTTCCTGGGAAAGATGGTTCAGCTTTGGTGTGATAGTCATCTGTTTTTCTGCCACTTGGTGCTGGACAAACCTATTGGTGCCTCCATAGGTCACTTTGGGCTGATGTCAGTGAAGGACCAAAGAGAGTTTGAAGAGATTTATTTGACCCTGTGTGCTGCTCCTTTTACTTGCTGGTGGAAATGTGGTGTTAATAATTGTGTAATAGGATGCACTACTGTTATTTTTAAAGTGGCCATTAAGTCACACCTTCTCTTTGGTCTTACTCAAGTCTGATTTGAAGGTAACACGTGTGGAGTGTTCTTGTGAATGTGCCAGCCACTTGCAAATGATGTGGCATTGCTGATTTTCATTGTAGTTCTGACTGGGAAACTTACTCGTAATGCACAAGTCTCGTGGAAGATGCAAGTCTCTTCCAAGTGTTTCCCTGGTTTCCCACTGAGAGACTAAATTTTGTGTCACCGATATCCTTCAGCAAGGAGTCCTTCAAGCCATTGGCTTTGTTGGGTGCCTGTATCTTGTACTGGAAGAGATGGTGAATATTCAGTCCCTCTCTGTGTTCTCCCAGGTACTGGCAAGTTATGCAGAGCTTTGTCCTATCTCCCTTCCATCGTCTCTTGTCTAGGCTGGACGGTTTACCTCTTCTGGCTGCAATACCAGCAGCCTTAGGGCTGGCTGCTTGTTCCCATCCCTGCCCTTGTGCTGGCTAAGCAAGCAGCTGTGGGCAGAACAGGCTGGGAACTTCAGCTGGGTGCTGTTTGGAGCACCAATTTAACCGTTTGTTGTCTCCAAAAGAAGCACATCCTACCACTTGCCCCACATCCCCGGATCTTCCCTGGTGCTCCCACCGCTCTTCTTTGTGGTGGTCTGGTATGTGTTTGGCTGACTGAGCTTGCAGAGTCACTGAAAACTAACGCAGCCAGGAGTGAATAGCTCCTCACTGGGTGAGGGGGTTGATGGAGTATGCGGAATGATCCAGCAAAGCTGCAGAGCTGGCTTGGACTGTGCAGCTGAGAGATGAGAGGATGGGTACTGTAGGACCTCTTCTTGTTGGCATTGTGCCAGTCGGTCCATTCAGCCACACTGTGCAACGTTGCGGCAACGCTTTTCATTTGGCCATTTTAATCCAGCCTCCTTGTGACATTGAGCAAACGCTTGTTCTGGCAGGAGGTGGGCATGCGAGGAGCTGGAGGGGAGGCAGGATGCCGCAAGAATGAATCCTGTTCCAGTATTTTTCCAAATGCTAAGTGCTAAAAGATCACCAGCTTCCCTCTGGGATAGGCCTACCTTGTTCCTAGTTGTGCAGCTTTATTACTACGGACCCAACTGTAAAAATGAGTTTGGAAGAGCCCCTTCTCAGGAAGTCATTTGTTACTTGTACCTGGTGCAGATAGTGCGCAGAACATAAGTTCACATCATTCTGCTTGCTAGGTAATACGGGATTTGTTTACTGTGCTTTCCTCTTCCCATATTTTTTTTTGGCTATTTTGAAAGCTTGGCTGTAACATATCCCAAAACCCGACTGCTTTTGCCAAGGCCCACTGTGAACGATGGAATATGGATGAATACTTATTATAAAATTTTCTTTGATGTATTGCATGTCTTTAACCAAAGGCACATGGGGGATTTGTTTTGGACAATGAATTTGAATTCTGTTGGGTTTGATACTGTATCTTTTTAAAGAGAGGAGATTTATCCAGAAATGAAACTGTAAACTCCTGTATTTTCCCAGAGAGTTCCTGTTACTTTAATAATCTAGTTATCTGGGAACCTCTTGAAGTATCAAAGGGCCAATTATGCACTGCCTGGAGAGGACCAGGGAGAGCTGGTTTTTTGCTAGAATTAATAGATACAGGCTGGTCACAGCAGGCCTGATGTCCTCCCTAGCTCACTACTGTAAATTTGCGGGGCAGAGATAGTAATCATTTATTTTCATCTCACATCTCCTCTTTGCTCAGCAGGAGTAACTCTTAACAGGACTGCATGGTTTCTTCTGATATTTAGACAAGACATTAAAGACAACTTTAAATGAAAAAACCTTAGAAAAACCAATCACGAATGGCTTGTAATGGTTTGTGACAAGGCAGGGTGGGGAATGTCTCACGAAGGAGGCAGAAGTCTTCTGTTAGCTTGATGTTTTAGGGAAAGAAGTGTCTTATTTCCTGACCTTCAAATAAAAAAAACCACCAACACCCTCCCCTTCCTCAAAACAACAGGCTTCATCCTGGATTAAATAGCTGGTTTTGTGGCCTGAGTATAGATTTCATCAAGACTGGGTCTTGCTTCTCTCTGCAGGGGCAGCTCTGTCAAGCAGGATACTCTTACAGTTTTTTGAAAGGAAAAATCATCAGGACAAATCAGGGGTCCTGTGTGAAACCAGTGTTGTGTGGAGATGAGCAGATGATCTGTGCTTAATTACTTGTAAAGGCTGCCAGTGAATAGCTTGTTTTTAAAGGAAGAGTTTTATTACAGCATCTTTGCTTGCTTCAGACTTTCTCACAAAACTCATTTGCTTTTTCATGGTGGTTTGCTTCTTGATTCTGGTATTGTATCTCAAAGATGAATGCTGTGTTCTCTCTGTCATTCTTGGAGATAAGAAGAGAGGTTCTGAAGACAGACTCTGCTTTTGGACCTAGGACCTAACCATCTCTGGTATTTCAGGTCATGATCAGTACTTTCTGAAGGGGACTGCTTTAACACCTGAGACTCAGAGGTTGGAACGTATTTACATGCCTGTTTCCTCTGTAGGATCGCTCAGTTCAGAGTAATTGCCAAAGTAGCTACTTTATGCACTGATCCTGTTGCTGGCAGGTTTTGTTCCTGTGGCTTGGTTATCTAGAGGGTATGGAGCCTGATTTATGTTTATTCAGGCTGAAACTGCACTAAAAATTTGTGTTGCTTTTGCAAAGCAAGTTCTTAGGAGATGATTTTGATGACAGCGTTGTTGGCACACTTGTGGTGAGTCTTCTGTCACATAAGCGTGCTTTTGCTGACCCGATGCAGCTTGCTTGGCCTGGAGGAGCACTTTCCTTGCCTGCAGAGAGAGCACGTACACTGTGTAAGAGGAGTTTGCTATTTTAACCGTACTGGCAGGCTTTCTCTTGTAATCCTGTGTGCTGTGTCTGTAATGCCTTAAAATGGCTGCTACTTAAACAGCTTCTTTTCCCAAATCTTTAAAGCTGAAGGTAGAACAGTTGGCCGCTGAATTTTTGTGTCTATAACACTGCCTGAGTGCTTTTGCAGTGTGGCTGCACACAGCAGCAGGCTGAGAGGGCCAGGCTTGGCTTTCTGTCCCGATGCATGATCTGCACAGCTGAACCCTTGCGGAAGGCTCTGGTTGTGGGACGCCTGTTTGGCTGGCTAAATGGACTACCAGGAAGGGGGTTGTGTGCTTCAGTGTCTCATGTCCTTTCACAGACTTGGAGGTAACAGATCTTTGTCTCTAGGTCTAGACACAACTCCTTGAACTCCCAAATGCCAAGTCTCTGTTTAGGCTACTGCTATTCATCTCCATTTGCTCTTGTCTCGGTGATAATTTGCTTTCCCTCCCTGGTGAGGGTGCAGACCCTCCTGCTTTCCTAGTACATCTGATGTCCCCCTCCCAGCGCTCCAGTCTATCCAGCCTTTCCCTCTGCAATGCATTTCTTGGTTCGCTAGGCTCAAACCGCTCCTTGTGTGATCCTCTTGTGACCTGTACAACCAGCCCACGCTCTTGAGATGCTGTCAGAAAGAAAGGCTTCCTGCTGTGGTCCCCAGTCCTCTGCTGTCTCACGTACAGTGAGGTGCAGCAAACTGGTTGGAGGGGTGACTTCATGCGGCAGCACCATGGTTCCTCTAGCCCTGGTTTGGGACCCACAGGTACAGAAAGGTCTGTCAGGCTAACTCGTGTGTCCCGGCTGCGTAGGTGGAGGCTGCTCCCAACCGCATTAAGGGTCTGTGCAGAAGAGTTGCAGTCTGAAAGATCAGTGAGGTTCAGAGGCAGCAAGTGAAGTCTGTTGCTTAGGTCCCAGGGTACAGTGAAATTTGGGTAGGGCGTTCAAGAAGCTGTTTTTTTTCCAGTGACTAGTGGCTTCTGGCTTTGCTTATGAAGACAGGCAGATAGTGCTTTTGCTTTAATGAAGTTAAGTTCAGCTCTTGAAGGCTAAATATGCAATTTCATTTGAATGGTTTAATTTAATGTAGTAATTAACTCAGTATTTCATGCATGACATATTTCATGTATTTAATAATGGCTGCCTGTTTTGCCATGAGATTCTACTGACTGATTCAGTTCCTCTACTACATGCCACTGTTAGAGGGGTCATCTCTTACTAAAACTGGGAACAAGAGTGTGTGGGGAAAAGAGTTACATGAATCCAGGGGGAATATGCTGTTGTGCTGTTGAGATTATTGGCCTAGCTTTTATATATATTATGGCATAGTGTTTTTTGTGGGTCCCCCGTTCAGCTGCACAGCTCAATTTTTTTCAAAGGGACTGATTTTCCTATAATTTTTAATCATTATGTTGTAAAAATGTGTTTCATGTTGCATTTCTGCAGATACTACGGGGCACTTCATAAAGAATCTGAAGATTTCTGTAAAGAGTGAAAAGAGAAATGTTTCTGACTGAACTTTCTGCTTTCTCTAGCTTCCTGGTCGCAATTTTAGGCAAGGCTACAATGCTGATGTTGGTGACAAGTGGATCTGGCTGAAATGAAATCTGCTCCCTTTGGAGCCCTAACTGCGATGGACCACAGAACTTGAGAGAAGAAGAAGCCGAGTTCAGTGTGCCTGCTCTGCATCAATTGTGTAGCATGAAGAAAACGCTGGTTAAATCATCTTCCAGCTACAGCAGAAGAGAATAGACTCCTAGAAGGGAAATCACTTTATTCTGGTTTGTTCTTTCCTGGTGAATTCAGGGTGCTTTGTATTTGGATGTTGGATAGTCAATATGTGATAGCAAAGTGATCTGGTATTACAGGGGCAGACTTAAGATCAATGCCAAACTTTTTCTTCATCAAGACTGTGGCATATTATTATACAGGATTATTGTTGTTTTGCTGAATCAAGAGAAATTAAACCTGTATCCTCCTGGCTCTCTCCAAATTAATTTCTTGCTCTGTCATGCATAGTGTTTTATTAGTTTCATTAGAAGAGTGCACATGCTAAAAAAACGCGCTTGCATCATGTTCTGAAAGCCTCTTACTGGACATCGGCATCAAAGCAGGCCAGCATAAAAAAGTTCATTGAGAGAAGGAAGTGTTGATCTCAATTTAAACAGCAAAATACCTGTGCTTAAAAGTATAAAAAAAATACTCAAAATAATTGCTAGCAGTTGTACTAATAGCTTCTTCCTTTGAATGGGTGCTATAGATCAAAATGTTTGAGTATAAAAGACAAAAGTAATTATTATTTTTGCAAGTCCCTGAAAGTCTCAAGTTGGAGTTCTTTTTAAAGAAATTATTCATTTGGTATTAGTTAGTCACAGAAATGAGGCACCTTGGCATTGGTTCAAGCAATGCTGTCCAGATTTAGTCTGCAGTAATTCTGCATTTCCAGCAAGGGGCTAACTACTTCAATCACTGAGTAAAAGTGCTGCCAGGCATTCCAGTATTCAGGGCAATGCTTTTGAATTAAGCAGCCAAGTCTCGCCCATGCCCCTTCCGATATCAAAACTAGTATGAAAAGACTCCTTTAACAAGAGCCTTGGGGGCCTGGTTAGATACTGAAATAAATGAGCAGTGGGATAGAAATGTGGCTCTTCTCACTGATCTCTTAGCTCTTTGTTTCCATGTTTTATGCCTTTAGAGTTTCATCTCTGCTCGCAAAAGGACTGACTCTGCTTTGGTGCCACTGTGCCACCCTGCGCTAATGCAGCTGGTGGCTTCACAGTGACAAGCAAGTGCTGGGGTGCAAGGCCAGCACTGTGCCTTGGACTTGCGTGAAAATGCAGCAGAACCTGTGTAGTCAGTCCTGCGAGGCTGTGCATTTTTTTTTTTTAAACTGTTGCAAGATCCTTTTGTGTTTTCACCTTCCAGAGGCTGGTTATTGGGACACTGGACCTACACGTGTTGCAGCTCGGCCATGTGATTCCTTGTCCCATGACTCTGCTGGGAAGGTGTATCTTAGTGCTCTTATGCCTCAGGGCCTGCCAGCCTGAGCCACTCTTCTTTCCCTATGCAGTGAGGTCCTGACCAATTAGTGTTAGTTTTTCTTTACCTGTCCAGAGTGTGATCTTGCAGCAGTCAGTAATGTGTGTGGAGATGAAAAGAACATCTGCTGTGGCTTTAGGTTCCCTTTGGAGTAGTCAAGACCTGTTTTTACAGGTGTCCTCCATCTCGGTATTGCTGTGTTCTCCAGGTGCTGTAATTCACTTGGCAATGTGCATGCAACCTGAAGTTGGATCTCCTAGAAAGGCATTTTGTGCTGTGTGTAGTGCTGGTGAAGCTGTTGTGTTCAGCTTTTGCCGTAGTGGGGCACAGTGGGGTGCAGGGCATTTCTAAGAGCCTTCTCTGCCTGCTCCAGCAGCACACTCAGAGCTGAGCTGAGCTGCTTTGGATGTAAAGGAGTTTAATTCCAGTCAGGAAAACCAGTGTTGGCTTGTATGGCAAGCAGTGTGGTATGACAAAATGCATGTTGAGCCTACTTTTTTATCCGGGTTTTAACTCTGCTTTAAAAGTAAAACTGTTTATAAACTAAATCTGTGAAGGAAATAACTTTCTTTCCCGTTGCTGTAGGAAGGAGCGTTAGCTGTGTTTTTTTCTCTTCCCTCCTTCCCACTCCCAACACCTCAAAAAAACATCTCTTAGCAAACCAGCTGTAAAGTTTTTGGCTTTTGAAGACTGTGCTGTGCCAGTTGGATGAATCTATCTCTAGTTCTTCATTAGACTGGAAAAGATAAAATGGCTCAAGTCCTCTCCATACTTCTGTGTAGGTGCGCATGCGATAGCATCTGCAAGTCTGTCCTCTTATCTTGAGTTCCCATTGCCTATGTTAATGCATGGGGAAGTCTGCCTCTTGCCTGTCATGTCCCGTGCTTGATTCTGGCTGCTTTACAAAGGGAGATTCCCTGGGAATGGTAGTGTTTCACTTACAGCCATTGGCCATGTTTTAGGGGCAGAACCACCAGCTTTCCCGATGGCTGCAGCTGGTCAGTCCAGTAGTCCAGTGACTTAACTCCCCCTTGGGTTCACTTTTCAGTTGCACAGGAGGGGTGAAAGGAAAGAGGAGGTGGGAGGGAATGGGTCCTGCCACCAAAATGAAGGCTTGACATGCTGCAGCCTCAGATGAGGTTGTGAAGATTGCCTCTGAGCCTCAGGAACCTGTGACTTCATGCCAACACCTGTCCCACTAAAAACTCGGCTTACCGCATTTCAGATTTGGTTTCTTAACCAAACCCCTCCGGCCTTTGCTGTGGTTGACTGGTGCATGTTTGTGCTTTCCTAGTATGTCCATTAATAGCTTCCTCATCAGCTGGGGGACGGCTGAAACTGTCCAGGGTGTGACATGATCAACCTCTCTGCTGAAGACACCTGCATGTGTCTGAGCCTCCTCATGCTTTGCACTTCAGCTTGAGGTATTGACTCCTCACCTGCCCCTACCCACCTTGTGCTCTTCAGCAGTGACATTTGGCCCAGGGCTCCGATTAAGAGAGCCAGTGAGTTCCTTCTTCCCCTTCTTCCTTCAAGGTGTAACTTTCATGTTTTAATAGCAGTGAGGTTTGGATATTAACCATGCTGCTTCAGTTCTGTGAAAAGAAAGAGCCTCTGCTGCTGCAGTGGAAGAGAGGGTGCTGTCTCCCCACCACAGGGAAAGATTTAAATGAATCTCTTCTGTGGAAGAGCTTGCTGAGCAAGTGTAATTTAGGTGCACAACAAATTCCAGCTGGCTTCAAATGCTGTTTACAAAAGACTAGGCAAAATGAATCATTTGTGCAAAAGTTAATGGAAGCAACCAGAGCACAGGGGAGGTGGGATGGCACACTGTAACCTGACAGGCTGCTCTCCAGAAATGTGCCGGCTTAAGTTCAGTGTAAGCTGAGCATTTATGGAGAATGTCAAAAGCCAGCTGCATTCAAGGAGGTCTTGCCAGAAAAGGAGGTCCATAGGTCAATGAAAAAGATTGACTCTTCCATATGTTTGTGGCCTTCTGTTGACTTGCATGTGATCTTGAGCAAGCTTCTCGGAGGTGCATGGCCCTGGGAGCTCCCATCCACATTGGTCAAAACGGAGCCCATCTGCAGTGTTGCTTCCCATGACCCTGCTTAGCTTGTATGTGAAACCAGTGTTTTCTAAAACACTGGTTGAAAGATGGGCTAGGTGTTCAAAATTGTGTTCTCTGATGCTTTCCTCAGGGCTGAAGGGAGGTAGGGTCTGAGTTTCCCTGGCGTAAAAGTGCAGCTCTGTGGTCCCAGCTTGTCTTTCTGCTGCACTGGTGAGGAGGTGCTATGTCTCAGTCTTGCTGCAGTGATGAGCAAAGCCTTGGCCACCCAGAAGACTGTTTTGCTCCAGTTTTGGTGTCATGGGTTGGAGGTAATCTATCGTGCTAGAGAAAGGAGCTCATGTTAGAGAGCTTTCCTGAGAAAGGGAAATTATTTCCCCTTGCAGTCCCTCAGTAAGAAGCATTTAATTTGCTCTGACCCTTTTAACCCTGGTAAGAGGGCAGCATTTTTTACATATCTGCTGCTCAGATAACGTCGTCGCGTGAGCGTTGCGGGCGGCAGGATGGCATAAAACTTGCAGGTTCTGCTCCGGTTCCCAGCTTTGAGTCTTTATTTGCCAAATACATATTCATAGCGAGATCAAAACAAGTGTGTTGCCTGCTGGTGCTGTGTAATTCCTCTGCAGGTGCTGGAGCCCAGCCTAGCTGCTTCTATCTGATGGGACCACTCCTGACTATTTGATTCCTGCTGGTGTTCTCCACAAAAAGTACAGGTACAAGTGATAACTAAATTTTTACGTGCCTGAGAAAACTTTGTCTCAATTAGCTTAGTAGGTACCGAGCATCTTCAAACATAGCCGGGTGCTGAAATCCATGGCAGCCGCTGCGGTTCCCTCCAGGAGAGGCAGACACCACACCTCATTCCTCCACCTGCTAGTGGATCAGCAGTTCACAGAGCATGGCCTGGAGACACAATCCCAGACAGTGGTGCTGCATGGGGGGATAAACGCTGCATTTGCCGGTTGGCGTGTGGGCTGCTGCACCTATGGGAGAGCATTCCCAGCCCTCAGCTGTGTCTCTGCACAGCAATGTAAGGTGGAGAAACGTGAGTGTGCGGCCAAGGAAGGATTGCTGGTGGATCTGGCTGGGTGTGGGGTCACAGGCATGCCAAATTGGGAGTGTGCTTCGCCCAGCTGTGGGCTAAAAGTAGCAGAGCAAGGGTTTTGGTTTCTCTGGGTTCCTTATCTTGCTGCTGCAGGTGTCCTTTCGGCGCTCGTGGGGCTCTGGCAGAAAGTGGGGAACCAGCTCTCGGGGTGGATGGGGTTGTGCTGCATTATGGTGCCAGAATAGCACAGTAATGCCACTCGGCATTTCAAGAAATGGGATGTAAGCGTGATGTATCGAGCCACTGATGTACAGGTTTGCTCTTTTTTGGTTCCCCTTCTTGCTTACAAGACGGCTGGTCCAAACCGATTGCTACTTTCTATGGAAGCTTATTTCCTTTTTGGGAATCAAATTCTTACATATAAAGTTCACAGTAGAGTTTCAGTTGTGTAAAGGGAGTCAATGTGTGCAAAAAATTGAACAAAACAATGCTAAGGTAAGGTAGGCATTGCCTATCCAGCCCTGGCATGGCTCATGTTGGCCCTCAGGCTGGGCCCATTTGCTGGTGCCTGACGTCATCTCTGGTTGTTTTGGGTTTGATTTTTATTATCCTGGAAGAGGTGAGGGTGTTAAGAAACTGGTGTGATCACCACTGAGCAGGATGGGATTTGCCACTGTGATAGAGACTCCATTTGCTGCTTTTGGGTTCTGGTTTCTGCTTGCAGGGGAGACCCGAGTATCTGAAGGAGGAAGAAAGGAAGAACTTGACAAAATCCTTCGCTGCTTTTATCTTTGGGTGCGGGTAAAACTCAGGCTCCTGTTGTCCTCAGTGGCTGAGACAGGAGTGTGGAGTCTGTCTGTCCTGGCTTTGCCTTCCTAAAAGCCCTGGCTGCTGCAGAAGCCTTTTCCTACTCCCAGAATAAAGTCCTGGTTGCAACACTTAAAGCCACGGCTATTCAGCTGATCTGTTTTCCTTTCAGGATTAATGTTGATACCTAGACATGGTTTTGATCTTCTGTTCTGAAAGAGCTGCCTGCTCTTGGGTTCACTGCTGGGAACTGGGGTAGAGAGATCTCAACACATTCTCGGCAGTTATGGCATCTTTTGCGGGGGGGTTGGCTGAGGTGGCCCGACTTACCCATGGCAGGACAGGTGTGGGGTTAGTGCAGTGTTAGCTGGGTTTTGGACTTCTGGCCTGTGTTGTGTGTGGTAGGACCACGGCCAAAACTGTGGCACAGCTTTAATCTTTGCTCCAGCCCTGATTCACTTTGCCTACTCCCTCTGTTGTGCGTTGGTCCCTGGGAGGTGAGGTGGATGAGCCAGGCTTGCCCTGCCAGCTGAAACGGTCCTGGAAGTCAGGCTGGTGTGGGCAGGGGGCTGTACCTTCGATGAGAATGGGAAACCGAAGACACCATAGCCTGAGAGGTCTCACAGATCCCTGCTGACTTCTCTCCAGTGTGCTTTCTCGGAGCACAAGTGAGAAAGAGATACTGCAGCTTGGCACAGTAGAAAGGAGGTGAGGAACTAAACTTGAGTGAGGCATCAAAGCTGATGCTCTAACTGCTGCTTCCTGATCACAGTCTGGGTTGTACTGGGTTGTAAGTTGGTGATACAGACCAACCACCGGTCCCCAGGCAGGACTAGGCAGATGAGCAGACCTTTCTGGCAGGCATTCAGCTCAAGCATCGCTTTCGGGTGACTGTCCAGTATATTAATTCAAGAGACGGATCCTTGCTGCTTGCAACAGTTCCCGATGAAGGACCATGAAAGGTCTTTGCTGTGTTGGGACAGATGGGTGCCATGTTGCTTTCCAGGTGGTGATGGAGAGCAGCAGGGTGGAAGACTGTTCAGTTTTGTGAGTGTGACTTTCTTACACATGCTGGCATGTCTTGACAGGTCTCTGATGACCTGCACATACCACTACCCATCTTTGAGAAAAGTAGCTCCTAAATGCTGTCAGCAGCTTCAGACCCTGCCACCAGTCCTGTGGATAGCCCCGAGTTTTCCCCATGCGTAGCCCTGATTTTTCCCCATGCCAAGCAACTGGCTGGTGAGTCCTGGGGCCGCTCCCACATAACCTTTTGGTTCCCTTTGGACTGCGGAGGTCGGGCAAAGCACAGCCCTGCCATTTCCAGTGCAGGTCTCTAGTGGGAGGAAAAGGGGAGCAGGCAGTGGTTTGCAGGCAGGGATGGCACCCCCAGGCTCCTTCTCACAAGGTGTTCGTGCAGTAAGGCTGTTGAAGATGAGTGGTATGGGCTCTTCCCAGGAAACGTTTTGGTGGTTCTTTGCTTTGAGACACAGCTGGCTCGCTGCATCTCCAAGCAAGGAGCTCAGTGGGAGGGCTGCTTCCCAGCCTCCTGCAGGACTGGTGTTCTTGGGCATGGGGAGATGGAGGCGGATGAAGTGAGTTGCCTGGAGTCACGCAGTAAATCTGGGATTGCAGCACAGTGCATTAGTGGTCCTGTGCTTTTGTGGCACAACTGCTTCCCCACCTCTTTCTCCTAGCCGTGCTGATTGCCACCCCATGGACTCAACGTCTCTTGCTGGAGTCTCTGCGGGTCTGGTTTTCCCCTTGGTGTCTGTCTGCATGCAGCATTTTGGCAAGGAGACATGTTTAACTGGACAACGTATCCGCTTCCTCGAAGAGCTTAATATAAAACATGCTCTGCTGGCAGGAGCTTTTACGAGCCGTGGAGGCAGTGAAGGGAAAATGACTTTGATACCCAGTAAACCTTTTGCCTGTGTGCTGAGATCTGGGTTGCGATACCGCTGGGTCACAAGCGATTGCCTTACACTGGTGTTTCCTGGCACAGCTGTGAGTATGCAAACCCCCTTGCATCCTCCCCCTCCTCTTTGATTCGTGCCCCCTGCACTGTTTTATATTACAGTGTTGGCTGGGGACATCCTGACCAGAAGATCTCTGCTGGGGCAGGGGAGCTGGGTAAACATCTCCACCACTTGCAGGGCCTCTAGTATACCCGTCTTGATGGTTTCCAGTAGGATGCACAGGGCTTTCCCAGCACATCCCATTAGGTGGCAATGCAGCCTGTTCCTTTGTGCAGCACTGGAGGATGATGGCAGGGAGCGTGGGGCTTCAGCCTGCCTGGGGGGAGTTGAGCTTCCAGCCAGGGTTGTGGGCTGCTGTGGGGTGGGCTGGGGCAGCCAAGGCTCTGGGCGTGCAGGAGGGGCACTTAACTCTGTGCTTTTAATTCTGCTTTGGCTGCCCACACTAAGAACAACCCTGGGATTTCCCGTCCTCCTGGCTTTGAGGTGCCCTGTATCATGTGGTGGCTGTAGTGGCCCTTGAGCCAGCCCTGACCCTTGTGTGGGCTACACAGGTTCTTTTTGCAAGTGCTTTGGCCTCTGTGTCTGCAAGCCTGGTGTTCCCTGTTGCCTTATTCCATGTCATCTCCAAGGAGGGCAACAAGAGAAAGTGCTCGAGTGGCATCAGGGCAAGAGAGGCATAGAGCATCTTCTCTGGGGTGACCAGCGAGCGGGGCAACTCTTGCTTATCTGGCTGCCAGCCAGCATGCACTTGCCTGCCTTACCAACCCTGCCCCACCTTGAGCTTCAGACAGGATAAGGCTTCTGCTCTCCATCCTTCTCAGCACACTTTCCCGGGCGTGCAGAGGACGGAGGCAGACACCTGCAATGCCCTTGGCTCAGGCTCTTGCTCAAGAAACTGGTGAGTAAAAAGCTCATCTGGCCAAGTGCTGACAGGCATGCTGGACTGTGGCCAGGGGACTTCCCAGGAAGACTGCTGGGCCGGACAGCAGCATTACTCACGGACCGTGTAGCGCATCACCTGTATAAGTCCCCTGTGCATCGGTGGCAAGGAGATGCCTGAATTTCAAACTGGAGTTGAGATCAAAATGTGGGGCTAGAGGCTGCGTGGGTCCCCCCAGAGAAAGCACGAGGGATTGGAAGACCCAGTGTGGGCTGGGGATGCACTGAACATCCCAGCCACCACCCAGCTCGAAGGCTGTGTGTGACAGGTGCCCCCAGGCACAGCCCCATGCTCCGTCACCCCTTCTCCCGGGCTCTGGTGGGTCATGCATCCCATCACTTGCCTCTCCCTTGTTGAACTAGGATGTTACCTGGAGATCAGAAAGCGCTTGGGTCTGGATCTCAAACAGAGCAGCATTTTATGGCAGCCCGGCCAAGGGGAGTTAAGTAATATTAAAGCGTGATATTTCATTGGTGTGTAATTAACTTTAGCTGCTTTCGAGCTGAAACAAATTACCCTCAAAGACCGTTTTTGTACCAGTGAGAACTTTGAACTGCGTTACCAGCCCTTTTGTTGTCTGGGAGGGGAGCAGCCCAGCCGGAGCAGGGAGGCTGCTCCTTCTGTCTGTGGCTGCAGCTCTGTGTGTGGTTTTAGATGCGATAGTGTGGCCCAAACCAGCCCCATTCCCACTGACTGTGGGTGTGCCAGCCTCCAGTGTAAACAAAGACAGAGGTTGTTAGCTGTGACTGTAATTAACCCCTAAAAGGGAGAACCCGAGGCATGGGAAACTACTGCAGCATCCCAGGGGAGCCTTCGGCTCCACGCTGAGTGTCGTCTCTGCTCGGATATGTTCTGATGTGCCCCTGAGATGCTGGGCTTGTGGGTGGGAAGGACTTGTTCCTCGGTCTGCCGCAGCCAGAGGGGTGTGTGCCCCATGCCCCGTGTTGCCTCCAGGCCTCTGCGACCGTCTCGCAGGCTTTTGGTGCATGCTGCCATACCCGGGTCTTCCCAAGTCGCTGTGTGCAAGTTAATCCAGGGCCATGAAACTTCTCCCAGCTTGTTGGGAGAGACAATTCAGCTAAGCTGCTTTATCCTGCAATCTGTGTGTGTTAGAAGGTGGCTGGCTGGTTCAGCAAAGACCTGATGATCTGATCGTGTGCGGGAGCCACTGATGCCCTTTTGAGACAGGGATAACAAATGGCTCAAAATACAGCTCTGCATTTCCCAGCAGGACCCCTCCTGCTGCAGCTCCCTTGTAGAATACACTTAGCACTTGTTTGCATTACTTTGCGTTTACATCTTTTATCTCTTGCGAGCAGGGACCATGGGCACAGTACAGCCCGGTGTCCTGTGCAGCCCAGGCCGGGGAATGTAGCACAGGCTCCTGCCACGCACCCAATGGCTCGTGGCCGAGCCACTGCTGAATTTCCAGGCAGAGGGTCTGCCTGAGCTGATGGGGCTGAGCCCTGTGTGGAGGAGCCTTCCCCGTCCTGGAAAAGCTGCTCTGCAAGAGCAGGAGTACTCCAGCAGCTTGTCTGGGATGCCTCAACCAGGGGCAGCTTAATTGTCTTTGATAAATTCATGAGATCATAAAAACAAAGGAAGATGGGAAGTGCTCATGCTAAGCCCTTGTTGCCGATGGGATGCAAGGCAGACACACTTGGAACTGGCCCGAGCGGATTAAGCTCGGCATCCAGAGGAACTGCAGAGGCAGGAGGGCCTCTGCCTTGGCCGAAAAACACATGCTCAAAAGATGTGGAGAGCAAGCCTCCCAGCTCTGCAGCATTACCTGGGGGTGTGTTGTACCCCCCCTGAGCCTGCCGAGGGCTGGGGAGCTGCGGTGGGGTCCCACGTGTTTGCCACGTGGTGTTGGAGCGGTCCCTTGCCCATCGCTGGAGGAGCTGAGCTGCCTTCATGTCTATCAGAGGTTTGCAGTGTGCTCCCATGTCCTCAGGGAAAGGCTGGTTGTCCCCTTGGATGCCCTCGGGAGAGGAGGAGGGAAGAACTGTGGCTGTTCTGGACCTCTCTGCCCATCCGTATGCCCACCAAGGAGGTGATTGGAGGAGTTTTAAGAGCGGCTCTGTTACTTTAGATGAAGACGAGGGATGCGAGTCCCTGATCTGGATGTGTTAAAGCGTGAGAGGCAGACCTTCTGCCCAAATTCCCAGGGAGAAAGCCACCAGTCCAGATCCGATTGTGGCACCCTGGTCTCACCTCCTTTTTCTCACACAGCAGCAAGTGCTGGCTGTGCCCGGGGTGCTGAGATGGATCAGTCCCAGCGTGGGTCCCCAGCAGCCCTGTTTGCACCTGCGGGTACCAGCAGCAGTGGGGTTTCAATGCCTGGATATGGCATAGGAGTGGTCATAAGGAGCTTGATCTGTGGAGCCGGAGGGGAGAAGTCAAATCCACAAGCTGGGGGAATTCAGGCTGACAGCTCTGCCATTGCGTTTCCAGGGCCGCATCATGCTGTGCTGCTCCTCCAGCCGCAGAGGAGTTTGGGATGCACCGCAGCCTCCTTGCTGGTGGGGACACCAGATAACCTGGCTCTGCTTGGAAGCGCTGAACAACCAGGTCTGTCTAATGGGACCAACCTAATGCCTTGTGCTTCCCCAAAAGCCAGCTCTTAGTTTTAAGCCTGGGCAAGAGCGATCCGCACTGCGCAACTTAAAAAAAAAGGGCAAAGCTTTCACCTCTGGTTTCGGCGATGCCCTTGGAGAGGTGCAAGAGCCGAGGCAAGGCTTGTGCCCCGTGCGTGAGGGGCTGCAGAAGGAGGTGTGAAGCAGTGACACGCGGCTGAGCTGTCAAGCACCTGAGTACCCCTTAGTTACTTAAAACCATCCACCTGGGTGAAAGTGTGAGGCGGATGCATCCCCCTGGGACAAGGCACCAGAGAGGGCAATGCCTCGCTGGGCTGGAGAGGCCATGTCAGGGCTGTGAGCTGGCAGCAGCTTTGCCGAGACAGTCACTGTCACGAACCGGGTGCTGCTGTGGTGAAGCTGCCCTTCCCCGGGAAGGCATTTGGTTTGCAGCCCGCTGGGGCGGCTGCAGAGCCAGCCTTATAACCTTCAGATAGGCCAAGTGTAGTAAGTTAATGATTAGATTTATCATAAAGCAATCTAATGAGATGCAATATAGCCAAGCACTTTCTATTCAGTGACGCACATCCAAATCTTAATAGAAGCTGACAGCCTGACCCTGTTACCATCTCTGGCCAAATAAAATCATCCTGATAGTTCCCTGGAGAAAGCAGCCACGGCTTTAATATGTCTTCTCAAAACATTTATCTGACCAGCTTTAAAAAAAAACCAACAAAACCAACAAACCTGCAGTGATTCAGAGCTGCTTTTCATGACCTCCCCTCACACTTGCTTCCCCAGCTCCTCTGCAGTGCAGGGGAGCCAAGGTGTAACACGGGTCGAAAAGCCTCCACCTGCCCCTCGGCCTGGGACCGCACAGCAGCGCTCGCTGCGGGACAGCTCGACCCAGCGAGGAAAGCTCTGGCAGCATCCTCAGTCATCTCCAGGCTGTGCTTTCAGGTACCCAGCGTCTATGTGTTAATGTACCGTAAGTATCAATAGGGAAGCTGCAATAGTTGAAGGTATTGGGGGGGCTCTTAGGGGCATATTATTTCTTTGCAGGTAACATTTTACTGTAGCTGTTTGTCCAGGGCCAAGCCTCTGCTCTAAACGTTTCCCTGCATTCTCCCTCTGCAGTTTTAAAAGGGAAACAACATGTGTTTTATTACACGTTCCCAGTGCAAGTCTCTATCCCTCTCGCCAACTGTGCTTTTATTAAAAAAATCTGGGTATGTCTTAGGATCTCAGAAACCATTGCAAACCTCAAGCAAAAGATCAAACCCTTGATATAAAATGGGACTGGGAAGAAGGGTTGGTCTTTCCAAGCCCAAGTTTTATCCAAGTTTTATGACACTGTGTATTCATATCTTCACATGTTTTCACATCTCCTCCAGTGCTGTTTTTGATAATCAACCATGCTACTGCTGTAGACCCATTTGTTGCATCAACTACAGTAAAGGGAAGGACGGAACCAGGCCATGACCTTGGGCCACGCCTGATGGTGCCATCCAGAGAGGCTGGGACATGGGCTGGAGCTGCAGGTGCCCTTACACCTGAGTCTAGCACCTGGATTGAACGCTGGCTGCAGCTTCTTGCAGGGCAGGTGCAGAGATGAGGAGCCAAGATCTTCCCAGCAATGGTATGAGGATTTGGGGGGGGTCAGGCTGGATACAAGGAAAATCTTCCAGGAGACACTGGAAGGACCAAGTCCTGGTACGCATCCTTGTGGTGGGAGTGCTGGTCGCCACTGTCACTAGCAAAGGATTCTTCTGACTCAGCCAGGGTGGCACCAGCTGGTGCTAGAAACCTCAGGGAAAGCTGCAAGAAGTCCTGCAGCCTGCACCTAGGCTGTTCCTCGAACCTGTTCCCAGAAAAGGTGGTCTCTCCTTGGGAAGTCTTCTCCAGCATGGGCAAAACAGCCTGCGTGACTTTTGGTGCTTGCATGTGGTTCACTCGGCGGACTTTCTGCAGTTGTATGTAGTTTATTTTCTGGTATGAATAATAGAAATACCCAGGGTCAGCTCAGCAGTTGTTTGATCCCACAAGTCCCTGCCCTTGGCCACATCATATGACATTGAGTTCCCCAAGGCGAATTGTGTGAAAAGATGCTTTTTTTCATCACTTCTGAATTTACTGTCTCTTCATTTCGGCTGAATGCCCTGTTGTTTGCAGAGCGTGAATACAAGCTCTGTCCCTGGGACCGGGATGGCCCCAACTGTTGGGCACCAGAGGACCTCAAAGACACATTTGCTTGAATGCTCTGATTTTCAGAAGAGCCCTCCAAGGCAGGGCAATTACTCTGGCTTTGTGCAACAACCTTGATACAGGAGATGGCCCAAGAGGAAGATGGAGACGGAGGCACAGAGAAGACCCACTTGGAGGGGGGAGGGAAGCCAGCCAGCTCTAGCGGGAAAAACTCTGAACCCTTCTTTGTGTTGCTGGACTTGCGTAGCATTGACCCCATCCTTCCTCTGCCCTCGTGTAAGTGCAAGTCCTGCAAAAATGCCTGGGAACCAGTGGCAGAGCAGGGGCCAGGGATGACAGGGCTGGTATTAGGCTCATTCCCTCCTCAGCCCTTTCCTCCTGCACAGCCCGTGCTGCTCTCTTCCCTTTGCTTTTCATTGTGCTGTATCTGCTCAGCCAGTTGAAAGCCTGAGTGCTCTCTGCTTACACTCCCCACCCTGAGGTCTGGCCGTGCTCGCTGGGTGTACCCCAGCAGAGCCCTGCAGCGTGGATGCTCCCTGGGGCCTGCTCCACACATGTCCTGGCCCCATTCTTTGATCAGCTCATGCTTTGGTATATCTCTAGGGACTGCTGTGTTCCTCAGCTGCTCCCTGTTGTGGAGATGGCTGCCCTGGCTGAGAAGCTCCATCCTGCTCTAGCGCAGCTCTTGCCTGTGCCCACTTCCTACAGCTTAAAGCGTGCCGTCATCATGGCACCGTCCCTGGGTGCTTAGCAAGGGCTGTGCCAATTGCCCGGGAGGCTAAGCATCCCTGGGCTCTGTGTACCCCTGTGATCCTGTTTGGGGGATGCCTGCACAGGTCAGGATGCTCTGGGGAGGCAATAGGGTGCTCAGTCAAGGGTTTCCAGGAGGAAATTCCTCCCAGCGCCACTGCTGACTCACCCGAGCAGAAAGGGAACCCTGCCTGATGGTAAAACGGGAGCAAAGGGCAATTAATTGGAGGAGCAACATATAGCTGATGAATTTTCCATCCCTTGGATTTTAACAGGCAGCTGGGCATCAGAAGGAGAAATGCTGCAGCCCAGCTGTGAGGAACGGGTTAGGGGCAGGGAGGCTGGGGGACAAGCCAGGGCACTGATGAGGACCTCCTTCCCCATCCAGCGCCTGGTAGTGCCACCCAGGAGCAGCAATGCCCCCACCAACTCAGCCGGGACTGGCTTCACAAAGACCGCATCCTTCATGGTAGTCTGTGGCCACGTCTATGTCACCCCCACACACACACACGTGGGGACTGGAAAGTGGCCCCTAAATGTCACTAGAGATCGGTGCCACACTGGCTGGGCTCTGGAACCTGCTCCTCACCTGGCGCAATGGCCAAGCTGAGGAGGAGCGAAGGCGGAGAGCCCCAAGGAGCCAGGGCCATGCCGCACAGCCTGGCTGTAACTTTTGCAGGAGCAGGTGCTGGCAAAGAGATTTAGCGTGGGAGAGGACTCACGCACTGGAGATGCTGAGCAGGGAGGTGATGCTGCTGGACACCTTCGTTGCCTTTGGGCCGTGTCCCAGCCCTGCTCTCCCCTTGTTGGAGCTTCAGGACCCAAACCTGTTGAAACTCTTGGCTCTGAATGGAAAGAGCACAGAGGGCAGGGAGCAGGCAACAGGCTGCACTGCTCCTCTGTCAGCATCAGAAGCAAATGACTTGGTGGCTGTCACACGGCCGATCTCCCCTTCTTACTGAAGGAGCTGGGGCAAAGAAACAGCTAAGTATCCTTCTGAAAGTGAGGGCTGGGAAGAAGGCAGGCTCTAGTTCATCTTTCTGGGTAAACCCTAGCAAATAGTGTTGTGCTCCAAGTGCTGGGAGCCTGTGCGGGTCTCAGTTTCCTCAGGAAGGTGGGTTTTGTGTTTATCTAATTATCTGCTTGTGAGGGTTTTCTGTGAGTGGGTGGTTTTTGTTTTTTTTTTTTCTTAAAAGCATCCAGGTAAAACTTTTCAGTACTTTTGATCTTTGGGGATTTATTTTGTTTGCTTGATTTTTCTTTTTTTGTCTTGCAGCCCCCTAACGCTTTTGTAATCACAGTAGGAATCACATCTTCCTTGTCACGGCTGTAGAGGAAAGCTGAAAGCAACCTGTTCCGCCATAGTTGGTGCCACAAGGATCCTGCCCAAATAGGTCTGGCCAACGTACTTCAGGGACCAGATCTCTGTTCTTGTTAACTTCAGCACCTCCACAACCCTCCCCAAACCAGCCCCCTATTCCTATGCTGGATGGGTGTCAGCAGGCACCCACCGGGGAGTATCTCAGTGAGAACTGGTCAGCCCTGAAACAAAAGAAACGCGTGGGGCAGGACCTCAGCGTGGCGTGCAACCCGCCCCATGTACCAGGAGGAGAGCGGATGGAGTGGTCACTCTTCCCTCCCTGTGTCCCATCCCCGCGCATGCTGCTTGCTGCAAGAAAGTTGTCTGAAGGAACAGAAATTGTCACCAGGTTTGGAGGTGTTTCTCACCTCCGTGAAAACAAACAGGGCTGATTTGTTTCTTAATTGCTTGTCCACAGGAGCTGCGCGGCTTCGTCTGTGTGGCGTGGGAGCTGGGAGTTTTGTTCCGTTTGATTGTGTGCTCTTTCGCCCCCAGCTTCAAAGATCTCTTTGGTTTTCCGCTCCCTTTTATGTCCCATCTCTTGAAGTCGCACTCCTGCATGAAGGCACAAACCCAGGACAGCTGAAGGGTTCCAAATGCAATTATTTTGCAGAGGGTTTCAATAAATTAGCAGCTCATTTCTTTGCCAGACAGCACTTACTTTTCAATTGGCCCGTGTCTGTGCAGCCTGCAGTATGCGTTGAATCTTTAGCCTTTGGGATGTCAGCTTGGGAGGATGGAGCTGGGCATGCTTAGCTGTGATTCAGACTTGGATGTGACTCTGCACAGGTTTTTGCCCAGTAAAACAGCAATCTGCAATTTGATCTCAGTTGGAGATTTCTGCAGTTTGGATTTCGCAATGTAAAGACAAGCAGTTCCTTCCAGTGACTTGTCCCTGTGAAACGGGAATGCAAAGTACCAGCGCCCAGAGCTGCTGCTGGAGAAGAAAGGTTGGCACAAGCATCTGCACAGAGATATTTTTTTTAATAGCCTTTTATTTATTAAGCTACTTTAGAGTCTGATTCACTTGCTTTGCTTGATATTTATTAGTATTTCACCTGCCCTGAACTGGGAACTGCAAGCACTTCGATAAATAGATTGCCTTTCCTGGAACAATGTCCCAACATCAGCTAATCAGTATTCTCGGCGTGATTGCCAAAGTACCACTCTTGTAAATCAAGGATGGCAAGGAGAAAAACCCTGAGCGCCAGCAGCACAGGGCTTGTTCAGAGGCAGGATGGTGACCCAAGCACCAATCTCCTCCTCATCTCCATGGGGTTCAGTGCTTGCATAAGGGATCGGTCCACTTGTCTGAGCTCTCCATTTAATTCAGGGCTGTCGTGGTTGTAATTGCGCACAGTGCTGCTCTACCTGCTCTGCTTTATTTGTACTGAGAGGCAGCATCGCCTGTTGGCCTAGCTTGGAGACCTGCCGGAGGAGTTGGGCTGTGCTTCGTCCAGCTGAACATCAATACCTGGTTCCAGCCAGCCATCGCGTGCAGAAAAGGCAACTCCGCGTCTTTGGTAACAGAAAAAGTGCCATTAAGCAGCAGACCTGCTGGCTGTAGGATGTTGTGGGTGCCAAACAGCTACATGGCTTCAATAAGTGACTTGACGGATTTGTGGTAGGAAAATTGCACAGGAGCTGTGAGAAACCAAAGCGCGGGCTCCGGTCTGGGAAGTCCCCGATGCTGGGAGCAGCTGCAAAGTGAATTGCAGGAGGGACGTATTGCCATTTCAGAGGTTTTCCACCTCATGCTGCCAGCAAGCAGGTCTGGGCTTTCTGAAAGAGACTTTGCTGCAGTTGAAGCATCACGCTGGTGCCCAGGCGCCTGCTGAGCCTCTTTGTCTGTAGTGCCCTCAGCCTGCTCTGGCCTCCTCCGCTCACTGCAGAAAGGTCCCTCGCCCCTGCCCTATCACACCCCAGGCTTAAAGGGCTGAGGTGCACAAGGAACAGGTAGCACTGTCTTTGTAGGAAAGAGCTCGGAAACCTCAGCTGAACGTGACCCTGCCGTCATTGCACTAACAGCTGGGGTCAAGGAAGCTTGGGGTGTTTCACCAGGTGGCTCATGGTTGCGATGGCAGCTTTTCCTGTAACATCTCATGTCTGCCAGCAATGTCTGATAAAGACTCGGCTTGTTCCTCAGCCGGGGAGTCAACTGCTTCTCTCCAGTTCCCCCCCACTGTCTGCTTTTCACAAAACTGGCACGAATCGGGAGCTGCTGAACTTACTGGAGATGCATCGCTGGGGATGGCATGGGGAGTTGCAAACCAGGCGAGCAGAGTGGGGCTGCATACCGTGCTTTCTCGGCAACACCCAGGCTCGAGCAGAAGAGGTGAGTGAAGAGCCCCAGCGTTTTTCTGTGGAAGTCTCAGGATGCAGTGGCCGCTGGGAGGCTAATGCTGCGCCTTCTCTTTTGTACAGTGCCCAGCCACCCTCTGTTAGCATCCCACCCAGTGCAGTGGCTGCAACCTGCCTCTGTGCCTCTTAATTTTCAGGCTTCATGTTTTCTCCACTGCCTAGTAATGAGAGCCAGGTGCCGGGCTCTCCTTGGCCCTCCTGGACTGTCCCAGCTGTCCTCATCTCTTTGCGGGGCGTCTTCCCTCTTCCCCTCTCTACAAGCATTAACTGATTAACGATCCCCAGGAAGGTATCTGAGCAGCGTCCTCCGTGCTGAGGTTTGCTGCAGCCCAGGATGTGTTCAGGTTGCGGCAGCCGTTCCCACACGACTGCTGAAGAAGCCGCCTTGTCCATCCTCCTAGGGCAGTGAGGTGGGTACCGCTGCCTGCCTGCACCCGGTGCCGGCAGCCCCTCATCTCTGGGGGTTCCAGCTGCCCCCAGCCCTGCTTTCCTCCCTGGGTGTGAGCAGCCTCTGGTAGTGGAGTCTTTGGCACTGCCCGGCTGTCCTGGGGAGCAGGGGTTGTCCCTCTGCATCTGAAGCCATAGGTTAATCTCTTTCGGCAGGGAGAAAAAATAATTTAGCAGCTCATCAGCTAGCTAACAGCTTGGGATGCAGACGATGCGAGACCACTCCTAATTAGCTGCTTTCCCGTCTTCTTTGTTTGGAGATGGGTAAGGGGGAAATGCGATATTCCCTGAAAATGCCTGTCTGTGGTAGGGAGAGGTGGCATTTTTGCAAAGGCAGTTTGGGGATGCATCTATATTTAATGTCTAGATGTTGCTATGGAGAAGCTGGATGGAGGCCACCAGGAAGTAGCACCTAGTTGAAAGGGGACTGTGGCCCCAGGGAGATGTTGCTGTGGGGCTTCCTGCTCGCCCAGGTGGCTTGTGCTGGACCCTGGGGTGGGCTGGACCCCCAGGGCAGGGCCGTCCATGCAAGTGTGATGCAGGTTGGTGTTACCTGCCCTGCTGCCCCTTTGGAGAGGGCGGCTGTGGATGGGGAGACTGAGCAGAGAGGAGAGGCAGGCAGAGGAGCTGCCAGCGGGCCCGAGCATGGCAGCAGCACCCAGAGCGAGACCAGCACTGACAAGGAGCTGTGCCCATGGCTGTCCCCTCTGTGTGGTGAGCTTTTCTTTAAAAAAAAAATAAAAATATCTCTGTCACTTAACAAAAATGTTTCAGGCCTTTTGGGTTTTTCCCTGTGCTTAAGTCTAATGAGAAGAGACAGCAAAGGATTTATTAGTATCTGCTTGCTGATTTCAGCTTTACTTCTGTTGTGACAGAAGATCTAATGCTGTTATTCCTGAGCAAGTGCTTCATGCAATGTGACCACAGCCCTGATGGCAGAGCAGCATCCTAACCCTTTCCCGGCTGCCTCGCGAGGCAGTCTGCGCCAGTGTGGCTAGCGAAGTACTGAGTGGGGGGGGAAATAAAGCGGCAGCAGAAATCGGGATGGAGGAAAATGTTATTTGAACCTTGACAGCATTGCCATGGTAACGGGGGACCTGCCAGCAAACGTTGCAGGCTGGCACTGCGGGCAGCATGGCACCGAGGGCCGCATGGCACGCTGTTATTTGGGTTGCAGAGGGCTGGTGGGATGGAAAGGCTGCGATTTCCCCTGGGGAAGCCGGCAGGAGCCTTGGGAAGATGCTCGGGGAGGCGATGGCAGGGTGACAGGCAGCTCTGGGAAACGACAGTCCCTTGGGCAGAGTCTGGCCTCCCCTGCCTCCCCTCCTGTCTTGCTTTGCTGCCGCACTCGCAAGGAGCCAAATCCTCAGCCGCAGCCCCAGTGCCACTTCCAGACCAGCCTCGTGGTGCAGCCGCCTTCCTACCCAGCTGCTGCTCGACCGCAAAGGCCACAACTAGTGAGGTTAGTCATGCTGGTGGGAAGCAGTGATTCCCCTTTGTGAAAAAACACCAAGGCTTGGGCTATGTTTTAATTCCCCCAAGGAGTGAAGCCCAGACCTTCACACATCGCTCATCCAAACCAAAAAAATCCACTGGCCTACAACATTCGCTGGGCAAGCACCCACAGCGTTCGCCCTGGCCAGAGGTGTTTGCATCCCTGGCCGAAGCAGCTCCTGATCATCCCCATCCCCTTCCCCAGCCTCCTGCCTGCCAGGCTTTGCTTGAAGGCAGAGAGAGGCAGAGGAGACCCTGTCCCAGAGGGGCCATGCAGCGCCCTGGTTCTTGCCCTGCTGATGGCGGTGGCTGGGCTTCAACTCTGAAGGCAGCTCCAGGGACCTTCAGCTTGCTCCAGCGCCCTATTGCCTTCCTGAGACCAAACTGCTCTGTGGTGTAAGGGAGGGACAGGAGGAATTGGGTCCCTTGGGGCAGTGCTGTCAGGATGGGAGCGTGTTTGGCTGGAGGTATCTCCAGGGACAGGGCAGCGGTGTTGGCTAAGAACAAGCTCGCTGCACCCTGTGGGCCAGGGAGCAAGGCTGCCAGCAGCAATTGACTTTAACAATGCTGCGCTGTAATTACTGGCAACGCATTTGCCCCCAGCCCTGCCATGCTGCAGAGGGAGAAAGTGCCCTTCCAACCGCTGCCATCGGTCTCTTGTGTGCCTGTGGGGTGGGGGTGCTCTCTTTACAGCCATGTGAGAGGCAACATAGGAAAAGACTAAGTAAAAATAAACCAGGCTAAAAATAGTCCCACGTGTGCTTGCTTTCTATGGGAAACAAGGGGAATTTTGATATTAAGAAAAAAAATAAGAGTGGAATTCACGCTTCCAGCTCAACCTCTGGAAACCGGGGCCTGTCTCGGCACGGGGGAGAAGCGCTTTGGTCCAGTACAGCCGCTGGAAACTGGACAGAAGTGGGTGTCAGCTGAAGCGAGTGACCATCGTTGCACCTGGGGAGCTGCCCCAGCTGCACCCGTGCACTCTGGGCAGCACATCTGAGCTGATGTTCGCAGCACAGAGCTGGGCTGCGCAGACAGCTCCACTGCTGTGGAGAGCCTGTCTGCCTGGCGGAGGGAGCAGCCCTCCGAACTGGAGCCGGGGCTGGCAGGTCCTGGTATCAGCTGCGCCACCAGGTAACTGCTTCTGTTTAAGGGGCAAAGAGAGAAGCTCCAGCGAGAGCTGCATCGGGCAACCCCCTGCAGTGCTCCAGGTCCCCAGTGCACCTGAGGGCATCCTCACCGCTGCAGCCACCGTGAAAGGCAGTTCACGGGCCCAGTTTTAGGTGCGGTTTGCTCAGGTCCTGCTGTAACTCCAGACAGCTGCAGGCTGAGCTTTGAAATCCAGCAAATGCTGCTCTGTCCTGAATACAGAGTTACTGCTCACCCAAATAGGGCAAGGTGGAAAAAACTGCTATTAAGCTAAAACACTGGGGTGGTTTCTTGGGAGTTTCACATAGGAAGATGCCTAGTCTGGATTAAAGATGTCACAGGGTAGGGACTCCCATCTCAGCCTGTGCTAATTCACAAAATATGTAAATGCACCTCTCCCCTCTGCGTTGCTTCTTCCCTCTTTTGCAATTCTTCTTTGCTGCTGTAACCTTCCTTTCTGCCCAGCTAAGCTGTCTTGTGCTTAAGCAATGCTTCTGGGCTGACCTAACTTTTTTGTGCGCAAAAGGAAATGTACGGATTCATCCTTAATTGCACCAACGGGAAAAGAAAACGTTAATGGTATTATAATGGCAACGCAACCCCACCTAGATTTGTGTGCGGCCTCGGTGCATTGAGAGGCTTGGGTGTCACAGGCTGGGTTGCGTGAGCCTTCGCCTGGGCTATAGGAGCTGACAGCTGGGGCCAGGACCACTGCACAAGGCTCCTCTCTGCGTACAGACACCAGTAAGGCATTAAAAAAATCCAGGCAGAGTTCCCGTCCAAGATCTGCGCAGGCTAGTTGTGCCAGGACTGCCGGTTTGCATTTTGCTTTTCCATGTGTTGTTTCCTAGGTATTTTTATTATGCAGCAATCCTCATAGGCACAGATGGGCTGGGCAGTGAGTCGTGGGCATACTCCCAGTGTCCTAAATCACAGGCTTTCCCAGTGCAAGCTGTGGAGGGGCTCCTCTTGTCCTGGGTGTGACGCAGATGCCTCTGACTTCTTCGTAGTTGCTTGGGTCCCATTGCAAGCCCGTTCAGTGGAAATTAATCAGTTGCACTGAAGCTGGGGGAGCAGTATTGGCCTCACCGTGCCATGCAGCGTAAGATAATGATGCATTAAAAGTAGCAAAACCAAAGACTGACTGGGGAAGCAGTGCTTCAACCTGGGGACTGCAGCCTTAGGTGGTTAGGTAAAGCTCCCAGGCACTGGGATGGGGAAATGTTGTGGAAAAAGGGGTTCACTGGGAGGGGGGGTGGATTTGGCTGATTAAACACAGTGAGAACAGATCCAAAACCAGAAGTGTAGCAGGTGTGCCTTGTCCTACACTGCGTGACCGTGGAAGGAGCCTAACACGGCACTGGCTTTGGCTGACTGGGGAAAAATCATTCTCCTGTTTACCCAGTAGCTCTTGAGCAGACCTCTGCCACGTGCCAAGAGTGGCAGCAGCCCCTTGGGGCCAGCAGCCCCCAAAGAAAACAAAAAATGAGTGAGACCCTGCAACAAGACAACCCCCTAAATGCCCAGGAACCCCCTCCGTCTCCTTCCTGCAAAACACTGGAGTATAGAGCAAAGGCCAGGTGTCAAGGTGAGCTGAGGTTTTTAAGACCCTTTTGATATGATGATTCCCACAGGACCACCTATTCTTTAGGGCAGAATAACCCTTGGGCAGCATTTTGATGTGCTGTTACTTGGGCTCAGGAAATCAGTTCCAGCCAGCAATGGAGTGTGCCAGACACCCGTGGTGAGCCCTTCAAGGGCAAATGTATGCAAGGGCAGTGCTGCCATGAATCGGAGGTGGGAAGGAGGGGTAGCTGAGAGCAGGTGAGTGCAGAGGATGCTCCTGGCTTTGTGCATGGGCAAAGCTGACTCCTAGGAAGAACGACGGTCTCTTTTTTTATTGTATGGCTATCAAATGAAATGGACTTTTCTCTGCCACCTCCTTGCTCTGCGGAGGGCAGGGGTTGAGACTTAAATCTGAAGAATTCTTCAGAGTCTATCACACAAAACAGGGCTAAAAGATTGGCTGAGACTCATCCATCCATTTGACTCTTGGTCTTTCAAAGGCCTGACTTGACTTAACATCCAATTGTGTTTGTATTTAACTCTGCAGTCTGGCGGGGCAAGATCGGCTTGGGTCATGGCTGTAGACAGCGTATTGGTCCTGGAAAAGCAGATTTTGGCTTGTTCCTGCAGTAATGCCTGAGCTGTGACGGCAGGAGGCTGCGGGCTGTGTGCGGCTGGCCACGTCAAGCTATATTGCAGCAGGCAGATCAGATGAATGGGATGCACTGGGTCTCTCAGTATGCAGTTATCCACCACTGTACCATTCAAAAGACAAGTCTCCTCAGGTAAGCATAAGAAACAAGGAACCTGTGTGGGATTTGCCACAGATGCTGGAGCTGATGAACGGCAGAAACCAAGCTATCGAAGCTCATCTGCACCCTGTTACAGCAGAAACCGAGGCAGCAGTGGCAAGAGACAGGCTGATTTATAAAAGTCAATTTATTACATGCCTTATCTTATCCTCCCAGATACTCTTCATTTCCTGTGTCCAGAGAGAAAGGAAAGCAAACGAAGGGGAACACCTTAACAGCACACAACAGCTAAGCAACCCTTTCTGATGGCTTCCATGGGCTAAGTCTGAGCAAACTACTTTTCTAATTATGGCCTCTGTCTGGATGGATCCCAGACAAGTTAGTAAGTGTAAAAGCCAAAAGGGACTGATTAGATCTGGTCCTTTTGGGTACTACAGCCTGCAGTATCTCATCTTGTTACGAGTCATCTGGAGCTGGCCTGTGCTGACACATCCAACAGGAGTGTTGGATGACTACAGGAACATCATAATGGGACCAGAGATATCCTGGGCTTCTTGCTTTTTCTTCTGACTAGCAACCAGCATGGCGTGTAAAAAGCAGGGAAGAAACATTACTTAGTTACACTAGCCAGGCTTCTCATGCATGACACACAGAAGCAGAGAGGCTGAAGTCATGGTCACCCTTCATGTGGTCCACCTGTCTGAGACCTAATGGAAGTTTATGGAACCTTACTGGAGTCTGAACTCAAGTTTTTCTCTTCAGATCTGTTCTTTATGGGTTTGGTTGCATTTTAGGAGCTCAATAAAAACAATTGTTTAAACTGTAACAGAAGAAAAATGGTCATTACAACACATTCCTTTCCAGGCTGGCACACGTTTGAAATGTTCTTAATTAGTAGCACGATGGGAAGAAAAACGAAAGGGAAATGTTAAAGCAAGATCATGGACAGATGTAGAGGAGAAGCCCCATGAAGGAAGATGTCCACAAAGTCTCTCCTACCACACAGCCTCCTAATTGTTCCCAGGACAGGACTGTGGAGCTGAGGCCTGGCTAGATCAGCATCCCCGCTGATCGAGGCTGTGGCAGGATGAGATACTTTGGTGGTGCCAACATGTGAATGTAGGATGAGGAAAGGACAAGAGCAGACAGTCTTGATTTAAATGGAGAAGCTCTGCAGTTCTCCTGGTGAATCTGCCAGGCTCATCTGCTTAATGAAAGGTGTGGTTTACTTTCTGACTAAAACTTTAGTTCTCTTTGACTGGGTGAAATGGCATTTCGCAAAAGGAGGGAAGACAAATCACAGCATCTGAGAAGGCTCGGGACCTGCATTAAGCAACACGTGGCCAGCTCTTGTGAGATCCTGAGCTTGTGCTTGGTAAAAGGGACTTTCTGGGTCACGCTGGATGGAGACAACGTCTGGTGAAGTCGAGATATGTTCATCTAGAGCCAGTTAACACAACATTATACAAGGCTTTTTGAGGTCTACCGGGACAACCTGTGGTTTTAGGTTGGAAAGATGCTCCCCATCTCTGCTTTATCTTACATGTGCAAATGAAGAAGGAGAAATGGGGAAAAGACCCTTTGACACCTTCTCATTCCTGGACTTTTATTAGGACAAGCTTCCTTCTCAATGCAAAACACAGTTTTTTATGTGTTCTCTTTGTTTTATTTGCTTGGAGAGAGTACTGGCACACTCTCCAGGAAATTAGCTCTTAACTAAAAGCATTTATGTAATTGGGGAGGGAGGGGGAGGTGTGTGCACACTGACTTTGGGGAAGTTCAGTCTACAAAAACAAACCTTGCTAACTACACTTGGTTCTGATTAAGGAAGATAAATCTGTCAGTGAGAGGCTAAATTTACCGAGAGTGTAACCTCCCGCCCCTCGCCCCGTCAGCGATGGTCAGGCTGCATTTATTTCTATTGGGCAAGCTCCAGAAAGCATTGGGAGGTGAAAAACAATCCCTAGAAATGTGGAAAATGTGGAACAAAGTGGGGGCAGCAGGAGGAAGAGTGGGGGGCGAGAAGATCGAGCGACCAATAGCAACACGATGGGCACAATTTCAGCTCTTGTGCTGCTTCCAGAGCTGAAATAAGAAAGCCCAAGATGCGTGCTGAAGCCTAAGATGTGCATGCTGAAAATGCAGTGAAGGGAATCCCTGCTCCCCAGCTCCTCGTGAGAATTGCTGTAGGTGGGATCCTTGCAGTTGCAAAGCCATACTAAAGCTAAAATGCAAAGGGGTACATGTCACCAAAGCCACCTTTGTGCTGGTCTGTACAGTCAAGGTGTAGCTAGCTCTCTGCAGACACCTGCCATGAGGCCAAAGCTGGCCTTGGACCCACAAGGCAGTGGCTGTGTTAGACTGGTCAGAGAATGTGATGAGAATTGGAAGGACCAGGCAGCAGCAAATCTGAAGACACGAGGTGTGTCTTGCAGTTGGCTGAGTAACGGTCTAGGTCCCTGGTTACGTTGAAGTGGGAGAGAGATGGTTTTGCAGTGAGAGCTATGACAGTTGCTTGCGCAGGGTGTCTTCAGTACTGCTTACCCTCATCAGTGTCACATGCAGGGCCCTTTCTTCCAGGGACACAAGAACTTTTGTCACATGCCGCTGACCAGAGCAAGCTGCTTTCAGATGTATTAGCGTGCCCGCTGCCACCAGATGGTCCTAGCTGTGTGTGGCTTGAGACACATGCCAAGGCTGCCCGATTTACTGCTGATCTGGCTGTTTCTTTTTGTTTTCTCAACAATTTGCTCTCTTTAAAGCTTTATTTGCATCTTGTAAGGAGCTGCTTTTGGTCACGCTTGGTGTTTCCTTTTGCACTCAAAGAGAGGGATATGTTTGGCCCTGCCAGGGAAGAGTTTTGTAGGCAGAGATTCCCGCCGGCAGTAGGACTGATGAACCACAGCATGGCAATGGTACCTCGCCCGCAAAATCATGTACACCGTGACATCCCCAGCTCATATGGAGGAAAGGCTCCTGTAGTCACTTTCCCATGGGCTCACAAAGGTGCCCATCTATCCATGCTATCATGATAGTTGTCCCTTTGGTTAGCTTGCCAGGAAATAAGCTAGTTACCTCCTGGATAAAAGTAGCTAAGAACCAAGCTTTCTAACTGATCAGTGAGGGACAGAGTGGCATCCATAGCACATGCTTCCCATCCACATGATGGCCACCACCTTGACCTCCCCAGCAGGGACAGACCTGCTGAGCACAGTATCTCTATGTCACCATCACTGGTGGCTCATGGACTCCAATCTGCTGTGTGTGGGCACTGGGAAGGACACGACACATCAGAGCAATCTTTCTCTAGCATGCAAGAGATGCATGCATGGTTGAGATTTGGCTAGCTACTCAAATCTGTCATTGTTTTCGATTAATCAATAAGTCACTGCAATCCATTGTCTATGAACGAGAAGACAGGCCCGCTTGGTTCCGTTTTTTTAGCCCTCTAAAGCAATTTTGTGGAAGAAGGGCTGGGAGAGGGGAAAAACTTGCTTACATGGTCATTGGCAAACAGAGACCTCTCACTTCCAAGCTTGCTCTTGGAACTCTTTGAACTGCCTGATCGCTTCTGAGTCTTGGGGATATCAGAGCTGAGAAAGCCATACTGACAGTAAAAGGAAGGCTTGGCTCCTGAAGAGCCCATCACGACTTGCTGAACTGCTATGGAACGTGGCTGAGTTTGATGATAATCACGTAGCACTGTGGCATCTAAAAAGCCACCATTTTGTAGACTAAGCATGAGAAGCCCAAAGGAGATGTCAGAAAAACAAATGTTGAACAGACCAAACAATGAATTGGGGCCAGATGCTCAGTTGGTGTAAAGCACTGCAGTGCCATTGGATTTACTGGAGCTGGGTGGACTTCTGCCAGGTGAGGATTTGGCTCTGCTGTCAGAGCACCCCTGTGCTGCCTTGTAGTAGCTTTGGCTCTCCAATGGTCTATGCAGTCTATACAACAAGGACGTGTTTTTTTAAACACACTTTGCAGCTGCCAAAATAAACCCTCTCTAAGATACAGACAAAAAAGACATTAACAATATTGGCATGTGCTCTGGCTGCTGCATTTCCTCTGACTATCCCTAGCTGGACCTTGATAAGCTTGATCTCTTTGTCACTTAGCTCTACCTCTTCCTTAATGAGATTCCCACTGAAATGAGTCGGGCTGGGCTCCCATCTGTGGGAAAGCAGGGCAGCTGCACTAGCCGATGTCCTTTAAGTCTAGGGAGAGCTGCTCCCATCCATGGCAGGAGGCAGGGACAGGCAGGTTCAGACCCTGCCTGAAAAGGAAGGCCTCCTGGAGCTCAGAAGCTTGCAGGAACACAGGCTGCTCTCACTTAACTTGGTGCACCCTGTGCCTGTCCCTTTGAGGCACTTGAGGTGCAAGGAAGAGGCAATATTCATCACCAGCAGCACATCCAAGGGGTGAGGCTTGTGATGACCACCTTACACACCACCACCACCCAAGAACTGAAATCCTCCCTTGGGCTTGAGCCAGAGACAGGGTTGGTTGGTGCATGTGTAGCAGTCACCCGTGCCCCTTGCCTAGCCCAAGTCAGAAGAGGAAGGATGGTGTGTTTCTCCGATCATTTATCAATGCTCAGTGTGCAATAATACACCTGTCACTGGTTTCCCCTCTTAAATTTTCCCTCCTGCAATTTAATCTCCTCTTTTCATGTCCTCTGTCAAACTCTCAAAACATAGCAGCTTTTACTGTCAGTCTTCAAATAAGATGACTTGGGTTTCTTCTTTTTGTTTCTTACTCCAAAAAGCTTCTCTTTGGTTCTGATTTTGCTGCTGGAGTTTTTAAAATGGGTTTCAGATAGATGAAGTAAATTCAGCTGATGCTCCAGAAAATTTCTTGCATTAAATGACATAGTCAGTTTTCTCTTTCCAGATGGGGCATCAGTAACAGATAGACCGGTAGAGACATTCGTAGGCTCCATTCTAGAGGAATCTTGCATTTGTTTTCTCTTTGGTGGTACAGCCTTTGCTGATACACACGAAATGTTCTACATCTGGGCTGCTGTGAGGAGAGGAACAATGGATTGTACATCTTTTTTGCAGTTGTGTTTGTATGGCTCAGTAGAGGATTGACCTGGAGTTCAGAGAATTTTTTTTTCCCTTGGGACATAGTTTCTGCATCATGATGAATCTTGGAAGTGGTTTTGAAGTGGGTTGCAGAGTCCAGATTAGGATTAGAGTTTGGAAGAGAGTTTGTCACAGTTTTGGGGAGGAAGGCCTCATTTAAAACATAATAAGGAGGATATCCTGTCCCAGCCATGGGATATTTTTGCAGAGAGGATCTAATCTGGTGTTTAGGTTTTTTAGGTCAGGCTGGCTGAGACACAGGGGCAAGCCTGCACCCTTCAGCTTCTGTATGTTCTGGGGAGAGAGGGGGAGGATATATCTTTAAGTCAAAGAAGGGTGGGGACAATATACATGTAATTCCTTATTTCCCCAGTCTTCCTGGCAAAAACAGTCACATCAACATGTGTGAAAATGATTTACAACCCAGCCTTTACGCTCGCGTCATCTCCAGGCAAGACGAAGCAGTGTGAGGGGGGATGTAATTATCCCCTCCAACCCCGCAGAACCGCAGTTTTATGGTGAAGGCCCCCTGATCCATTGCAGTGAAAAAACACAGAGATTTTAAAAGATTATTTAGCGAAGAGGCAGGAGGAAGGTGCTATGTGGGCTGCTGCTGCGGGCTAAGCCCATCGGCCGGTCCAAGGGGACGAGGGGCTGCAGCGGGGATGCCTCACCCGCACACAGCCATGTGAGGTAAGCTCAGCCCCGCTGTCTCAGCTCCCAGCCTGAAAACCACTGGGGGAAAATCAGTACGAGGGCTGGGGCTCTGCCCTCTGCTCCTGCAGACCGAGGCCTGCTGCCTTTGGGGAGGGAGGGAGAAGATGGCGGCAGGGCATCCCTCTCTAGTGATCCTGCTTCCCGGTTGACCTCAGAAGACACAGGGAGGTGGCTGTCTCTTCGGGTCCTCATGGTCACCACTGTGAAGGGGTGTTGGGCCTGGTGATGGTGGGCCATGCAGGGGCAGTGGGTCAGGGACACGCCTGTATCCACCTCAGGGCCAGCAGCTTTCCCTTGCTCAAGATGGCTGCCGCCTCCAGCGGGGCGAAGGTGCTGCTGCCATCACTGCCGCTGCCATCCCCGGAGTAGTAAGCAGCTGCAGCCCCGCAACCCCTTGCCATGGCTGCCACTGCTGCGATTAAAAAAGCTAATTATGAGACCGTAAAAAACCCAAACCAAAACAACCCCCGCATGCACATTTATTGCAATTATCCAACAATTTTGTAGTTGATGAAAATAATGTAAGGGCTTGGGAAGAACTGTAAGTTATATTCAAGTCTTCTGACTATGTGTGAACGGGTTTTATTAGAACTGGAGGTTTTAAAATATAATTACTGCTTTTTGCTATAAGGGCTCTGCCCGTGGAGGGGCATCCCATAGTGGGGTGATGGCAGTGCTGCCAAGATGTGCTCTCACGTCTGCTCCCCATGGCTTGCATGGGCCTGAACACGGGCTCTTCAGGTTAAATAGTTCAACTTCCTGTTGAAATATTTTGGTTTTCCTTTCTTGGCATTGGCAGGACTGGGTGTGTGGTAAATAGGTCATCCCCATTAATTAAACCAGTGCCTGGACCCTTGGTGGGGTACAAGGGCTCCCCGGGGTCAGTCTGTGGTGTCCAAGCCTCAAGGAGCAGCCCACAGCTCCACACCTCTGAAGCCTGGACAAAGTCATTGAGGTCCAAGCTGACCAAGAGGGAGTCTGACACAGAACAGCATCTCTTCTGGGGCAGCCAATGCCCTGAAGTACTTCCACTGGGCAGGCTTTGCTCCTATCTCTTGTGCCAGTGTCTTGACCTGTCACCTTCTGCAGCTTGTGGGGTGGCTGGTGTGGTTGAGCTGGCACGGTTCTTCACCCAAGGCATCCCTTCTATCTTCTTCAGGATGGAAATGTTGACCTGAGTGAAAAATCTCTGGGCTTGTCTGCCTGGCATGCGCTGGATGCCATAGTGGATGGTCCCGTGTAGCCTCAGTTCAGCCAAGCTGGTGTTGGCATGGTGCGTGGTAAGTCCCGTCTGACTGGAGGGCTGCTGGGAGCACAGCTGCGGTCCAGTTATCCCACCACCTTGGCTTGCTGGCACATTTCCTTGATAAATGAGCTGCTACATTGAGGAGCAGAGCACGGAAGAGAAACTGTTGCCCAGACCGCACACAACAGCTGTGATCTTGACGTGGGCCCCCTCAAGGCTGAAGCACTCTCTCTCCATGGGGCTGAAGGTCTCGCTTGGTAGGGGATCTGCAGCCTCCTCCCCTAGACCTCAAACCCCCTAGTGTGTTTGTTGGAAGAGAGGGTGCTCTCCCACAGAGTTTGGCTCCATGATCAGCTACGGGTCTCTACCCTTGTTGGCTCTGAAATTTGGCCCTTGGCTGCTCTGGTTTTGCTTCCATCTGAGTAGCTTTGCCCCTGGCAAAAGGGTGCAAGGGACAGCTTGTGTTCCCAAGGCTGATTTATTGACCTAACTGACAGCAGGCATCTGCTGAGAGTAACAGGCAGGTAATTTTTCACGTCCATCTTGGACTGCATATGGATAAAATTAGGGAAAAGGGAAGACTGGAAAAGAAGCAGACTGTTTCTGCAGGAACAAATGAGTGTATTAAAAGGGAAGGGGAGGGAGGAGAAACTCAGCCCTTTTCCCAGCTCCTTTGCAGATTGAATAAGATGTCCAGTGCCCCAAGTACCGAATGGTCTCAATTTGCTCCTGCGTCAAATAGAGCTGGTTCTCAGTTGGCTGAGGCCTTGGCAGGGCCGTGAGGATGCGTTTCATAACAGCAGCTCTTGTCAAGAACAACAACAACAACAGCATCAAAAACCTGTTGAAACTGTGCTATGCTCAGAACAGAAAACACATGCAAAGAGGAAAAACTCCTTCAATGAAGAAACCAATCTAATTAGCCCTGACAAGCTCTGCAAACCAGAGGCAGCCAAGTGGTGGAAGAGGAGGGGAGAAATAACCCAGTATCATTTTATAGGCAATTGTAAATAGGTCATTAGCTGTCTTCGAACAAAATGTTCCTTGGTGGGGAAAGCGAGGGGACAGGCCTGGCTGCAGGAAATACTGCAGAAAGCCTGGCAGAGCTTCCTGCGAAACAAGCTTTCGTGAGATGCTAGTTGAAAAGATTGCTCTGCTTTCTCTCATCTCAAGGACAGCTTCCGGGATTTTCACCTTCGAGCTGGGGTTAGGGTGGCAGGGCACAGGCACTTGGAGCTCCTGCCTGACTGGTTAGGCAAAGGGGTACTGCTCTCTGAGGTGCCTGAAGTCAGCTTTGAGCCTCTTCACATCATCTTCTCCATCAGTAGAAGTATCAACCTGCTCTAGGGTCTCCTGAATAGATATGACTAACTGCAAGCTGAAGGTCCTTCTGCTTAGGACTTTGCTGCACAGTCGTCAGGGAAGACGTAGAGAGTCCTCTTCTGATGTTAGAGCTCAGCTGGAGCGATGGAGTAGTGAAAGCGGTTGGTGTAAAGCAAGGGCAGTGGTAACAAGAGGAGGATTGCATGCAAACCCAATGCACCCTTGTCTGGATTCTCAATCAAAACCCACCTAAATCAATAGTACCTGATCCTGTCCTGCTGCCCCTGCCACCCACAGCTCTTCCCCTCTCCAGTGCAGGCTGGACAGGACTGCCATAGCTTTCAGCTACTGTTTCTATACCCTAGCAAGGAAGAACCTTTGGGCTTTTTAGCTGAGACTAAACTCAATCCCTGTTTCTGGTCTCAGTAAGAAGACTGACATTACCTGTCCAAATTGTTAATAAATATATCCTAGGACGGGTGGCTCTGGTGAACTTTGCTTTTGCTTTTACTTGTCTTGAACTTTTCCCAGTTTCCCTCAATAATAAAAGCACGTTCAGAAATGGTTTCAAAAGGGGGAACAAACTGAAGAGATGGACTTGGTTGCTGCAGATCAGCCTGTTTGATACATAACTATACTGTGTGGCCATACCAAGGCCACCCAAGCCAGCATCTGAAGCCCTATGTGCTAGAAGCAGAGACATACCGAAGACTGCTGCACCTCTGAGCTTCCAGCTCAGCTTCCAGCATCAAGATTTTGGGGGATGTCGATGCCTGGAAGTTTCCATCAGATCCCAGTATTTAATGGGCGTTATTAGATCTATTGTCTTCAAGTGGGTCTAATTCTTTTTGAGTCCTCTTATGTTCTTGACTCCCACAAAGTCTTGTGACAATGAGTTCTGCTGTTTAACTGTGTGCCGAGAGAAGAAGGTGTTTCCTTTTGCAGCATTAAACCCATTGCCCGATCCTGCTGCTGCAGGTCCCTTAGGCCTTGAACTGTACGGGATAATGACCGGCTATTCCTTCGTAGTTGTTTTTGGTTGTGACTGTCCTGTACATTTTCTCTCTTCGTCCCCTTTCTGTTCATACCTTCTCCAGACTTCTCCTGTGCATGCTGAAGAACAACATCCTGGTAGTATTTGGTTGATCACCATTGCAAAGACCACTTATTTTTTTTTACACTTTGTTTTCTACCATCTCCTCCCTTTTATGAGGACCTTTTGTTATTTTAAAAGCCTTTGAGGCATCTTGTCAGAAGTTATTTTGAAAAGATAATGCAATACATTGCACTTCTCCCTGCATCTTGCACTCTGCTCTCTTGCACTTCCTCCTGTCTAGCTTGGCATAAACTACTTGTAGTGTCCAGGATTTCTCCTGAAGCCCTGTTCAGATGTTGCATTTGCCACTTTAGATTTTTTTTGATCCAACCTGAGCAGCACTTCCAGTTTTCATGTTTGGGCTCTATCAGAGCTCTTAGGTGAATTACAGCCTGGTCCTGGCAGCTGATTTTTATTATACACACCTCGGCTTCAGACAGTTTAGGTCTCTCATGACCTCTTTACAATGAACACAGATTGCAACCAGTTTTTCTGTGCTGGTCTTATTTTCCTGGGTATGTTCAACAGTGAAGCGTATCATGTGCAAGTATGTGATGTGAGTGGGGTGCTGGAGCACAGCTAGCAAAAAGAAGTGTTTTTCTTAAGCACTGAGTCCTCGCGTTTGTTTGGATTGTTTGTTTCTGGTCTCCCTGTGGAAGATCTGAAAGTTTCAGTTTACTTGTCCCACAAGAAGGGTGAAACAGCTGGATTCAGAAGATCACTACCTCCTGCTCACTCTCTCTTAATAAATTTTTAATTGACTCATAATACCCTATATCTTACTCCGCAGTATTGTCAACAGCCTGTTTCCAAACAGCTGGCTGCATCTCTCTCTCTGAGAGAACCCACAGAGTGGGAGGAGGGGAGACCTCCCCTTTGTCATTGTGCAGGAATGCTGATGGATAGTTTTATTCTTATTATAAATTTAAAATACTTCCACTTGCCTATTACAAACAACAGATTAGTTGCAGATACCAAGCATGTATTTCTCAGTTTGGCAGTGAAGACTACCAGTACAAACACCCTTCTGAGCCCAACCTTGAAAATACAGAACAGTGGAGTTGAAAGTTTCATGGGAACCTGCATTAGCGTCACTTTTGCTGTGGTCAGTGATGCGCCTGGATGCTTCCTCATATCTGAAACTTTCTGGGAAACTTCCTGTGCACCGCTGTAGCCACACAGAGACGTATTACAAACTGACCTGACCTAAAGTCTCTGCTAGAACTTTCTAGGAACACAACCTGGATGAACAGGGCTTGGCACCAGTTTGCACCTGAATATGCAGTAGCCAGACAATGAAGCCCTCTTACCAAGGAAAAACCCTCTGATCTTTAGTGGAGCAAGAATTTCATGCCCATGTTTCTACCTGTTTTAACAATGGCTTTGAGGAAACTGAAAAACTGGCCCTGGGAATTCCCAAGCTGATGCCACAGAGAGCAGTGGGAACTGAATGGCACCGCTGACACCACTGAGGTTGTCCAGGTCACATGCAGCCTGTGTCCCACCTTGGCTGGCTGTTGGGGTTTAGCTCTTCAGATGGCTGGGAACATCATCTTCGAGAAGAGGTACCTCAGAGCAGTCTAGCTTGAGTATTGCCTCTGGTGTATGCATTCAGGGAAGTCTTTGGGTGCAGGTATCGCTGTGATAGAGAGATCCTACTGCCTGTCTTGCTGTCATTAATACAAGGCTGGGTGTTTTTAAAGGGTCTGTGGGAATCAGGGACTCTGATCCAATGGCAATTGAGAGGTATTTGGTGCATAACTCCGTTAAGGTCTCCTGGGAATGCCAGTGAAACTTCGCCTTTATGTGTGCTCAGCAGAAAGGAGACACATACGGGCACAGAGGTGCAACATGCTGGGGAGGGGGGAAGTGTATCTCTAGCTACCTGCAGTCTTTGAAACCTTCCTTCACCTGCTTTTCTGCCTGAGTCCTTCATGCCCAAAAATCTGATTTTAAACACAGCAGTTTAGTCCTACCTGAGATCTTTCTTCATTTCTGTTTTTTTGCCTGGTGCTAGGTTCTGTTGGACAGTGGACTGGGCTACTTGTTCCTTCCAGCCTGCGTCTCTTGATGAAGGCTTGATCTGAAGATAGTGCTTCATAGGCTTCTCCAGCTTTCAAACTCAATGAGAGAAAACTTTTGTGGCCTTGTTTCCCGTGGGCCAGCTCTGTGTCCAGGTGACTAGAATAAACAGCTGTATACTTGCAGTTATGGGTGTCAAGAGACGCTTCATTTTCCAAAGCCAGCCCCTAGAAAAAGGGACCCTCAGAGCCATTCCCAGTGCAGGGCATACCCTTTAATTCTTCTCCCCATTTTTGGGAGGGACAAGAGCTGTAAGCTGGTTGCAAACAGCCACACTCAGCTTCCTCCACCCAGTTTGACACAGTCAGGGACTGTGCTGCTAATTCAAGAGCACTGTGGTCTGGTTTCTGCAGCATTTGTTCTCTGCTCCAGCTCTTCCTTACCACCTCAGTTCCTCAGCCTTCTGTGTGGTTTTCTCCATGGCTTATCAACTGGCTTTCCCATCCCCATCCACTGACAGATAGCACATCCTAAGAAAACAAAAAAGGAAAACAATGAAACATGAAGGCAGCTGCAGCCAGGGCTCCTCTGTCATGCAGGGAGTGTGTCAGAGCTCTGCGTAGCCCAGCAGCACAACTACAAGCCTTTCTGTGTCCCTGGCTTGTGCTTCCCAGAAACACAACACTTTTTTGTCAGAGATTGTTTATTAGCCTCTCCATCTGGAATGGAAGCCGTTTGCTCTGGAGAAGAAGCCAGCAATCTTCGTGCTCGCTGTGCACAATGAACACACGCAGAAGGCCACCTCCCCTCCTGCCCTCCCAGTGATGCTCTGGTGCTCTCCTGGGGATGGCAGTTCAGTGGCACGGATTTGTGCTTCTTCAGGCAAAACTTCTTGAATAGTCATGACAGGCCTGGTTGAAATGATAGGTGGTTTGGTTTCTTGAAACTAAACAACATAAACTGCACAGATATACTTACAGTGATGAGCTGCTGCTTTTAAGTGGCCTCTATTTCTCTTAGATTTCCTTCCTGGTGTTTCATTCCTTCTTCCCTGGGGACTTTTAACACCTGAAAGCAGGTCTAAGCTAGTTGTTTTGATGCTCTGTCTTGTCTTGTGGCGCAGTCACTGGTCTCTGTTTGCCTTTCCCACCATGTTGCGCCTTCTCATAGCTCATTGAAGGGAGTCTGCTACTTCCTGTGGTGCTGGTGAAATGCTGAACCATCTATCTCCTTCTTCCAGGCCATGCAGAATGAGGAGTCTTCCCCTTCTGTGGGTGGGAGGTTCAGTGAAACAGCTTTGGATGGTATTTTCAGATGGTGTGTATGCTTCTGCCAGTGTGGAATGGGTTTGGGGGGATGATTATAATGGGCTAGAGAGACCATTGGCCAGCTTCTAGATGCTTGATTTTTTGACCCAGCCTTTATCCTCGTCTAGAGTTGAGGGTTTGGGTAGGGTTTGTATCACATACATACTCTAGCTGCTTCATATTTACTGCACTTTGGTCTGAAGACCACTGAGAAAAGTTCAATTTAAAACGCAATGGTGATGTTTGGCTCCAAGTAAGAGCCTGCCCATTCTGATCTGAGGATTAGTCCGTTGATATTTTGCTCTAGCAGGGGAGGTTTCCATAATGCTATCCAACTGAGCCTGCTCATACCGAGATATTGGCATGTTGCTCTTTAGGCTATGAATTTCCAGGAATTTGTAGGTGGAAATCTGACTTGCTTGCATTATCAGAGCCTGGTGATGCTGGTTGTGAATAGAGAGTATGCTGCTCAAGCTGTGCTCTGCTAGCACAGGAACCTCAAGTTAATAACAGCTTTGGAGTCAACTGGAGAGCAGCTATTGTTCTCGGGGCTTTTTCACGCATATATTACTTCAAGGTTTTCCCCTCCCTTCAGCTTAAGTACTTGGGGATAGAGGAATGAGGGAAGCAAGCTGCCAGTGCCTAATGCGTATTTCTTGGAGCAAATGTATTGGTTTATTTTGTTTTAAACAGCTTATTGCAAATGTGGAGCAGCTGTGGATTTTGTGATGACTTTTTGTATTTTTTGTAAACATGGGGTCATCTTCCTATTATTTCATAGCATGCTTGCTATAGAAGAAATTCTAATACTAAAGAATTTCAAAGTAGTTAGACTCAACCATGTTTTTTACTTCCTGATCTATTACAGTCTATTCAGTAAGCAGCCTGATGAGAAGGAATCTGGGGTTTCCTCAGGGCTCCCTCTTGCCCTTCCTTTCTGAGGCTGAAATTAAGGCAACCCACAGCTCCATGCATCAGATCCATAAAGGGATTTAGGCTTCCGAGTCCCAGCTCTAAACACAGTCTCACAGCCTATCTTCAGAGACATTAAGGTTTCCCAATGTCTTCTGCACTGTACAATGAGGGCTTTAATTACACTTGAGTGTCCCCAGAATGTCTGATCCGGGCATCCCTACGCATCTTCTCTGAGGGACCTGGCCAGAGAGGATTTGGGGAGTTATGTAGTAGTGCTGTGATTCAGGTTTATGCATTCTTCTCCCTAAGACGGCACAATTGTTCCTCTTTGGCCCATAACACCCTCAGTGAGTGGGCTGTACAGCTTTGATAAAAGGTCAAGGAGGGAGCAGAATTCAAGGGGTAACATGAAGTAGGTAGGGCTCGAACTCTTTGGAGAGTGGCTGGCAAGGAGGTGTTTTGCTTGGTTTTACTAGAGGCATTTGTCAAGTGGGAGGTATTATTGCTGCTTGGGATGGACAGCAGTGAATGATTAATTGTATAGCACATAGTTTGCAAAGTGGTTGCTACTGTCCTGTGAGGCTGCAGATGACCTGGCAATTAATTTATGAGAGTTATCTCAATTAGTCCTGCAAAAAGTGGAGTAGTGATTGCTTACCGATGCTGGGCAAACACTGTGATGTCCTATGGTAACGCCTGGGTGTGGGTGACAGTCTCACTGCCTAGTTCTATATTCTCAACTGTTGTCCCTTGTTCAGAGCTGAAACCCTCCAGCGAGGGTCTTTATTGCTGGGAGAGCGGCGGAGATCCCTGTGTCTGTGTGTGCCGGTCTCCTCAAAGGAGACCTGTTTTTTAGCACAGCTCCATTGCATGGTTGATGCAGACACCCTGCAACAAAGGAGCAGACCCTGAGTATTTTGAGGGAGGAAGATGATAAGCCAATCTGGCACAGTGCTTTTATAAGCCTGGCAAATCAACCCTGACAATGTAAACAGCTCTTCGGGGTGAAATGTTGCTTTTCAGCTTCAGAAATCTGCTGGCCAAGCTCTCTGCCAAAGCATGGCATGAATGAGGTGCCCTATATTTTCTTGATCTCCTGTTCCGTCCCTCTTCTGCAAAAGGGAGATAAGTGCTAGCTTTGCGGGGCCAGCCCATGGTCTGTGGACCTAGGAGCCTCGGTGGGGGGGGATGTTCAGCAGGGAGAGACACCCTGAGCACAGGGGATGTGGGAGCCCTCCCTCAGCCACACACTACTTCTCAAAGCTCTTTCCCTAAAGGAGTGTCAATGGAGTTGAAGCGACGGCTGCAGCAATAGCAGCGGAGCCCTGACAGAGCCCCGGACTCATCTCCAAATGCCTGCTGCAAGAATCCTCCTGGGACTTGTGCAAGATCTGCTGGGGAGGGGGGTGGGGGGGGGAAAGGGGCAGTTTGCTTCCCAGGGTTAATGTCAGCTTTCACGAATCCTCTGCCACCCCCAGCTCCGCTGTGCACACCCGGGCTGTCGGCTCTGAAGTTTGGGAATGCTGGCCTCTAACTTTTGACCTCCCACACAACTCCAAGAAACAATGCCCTAAATCTGCTTGCAATGACAGCTCGCTGATTCCTACGGCATGGCTTGTTAAAAGATCTGAATCTACTAATAGGAATTGGCCTGATAAAAGTGACTTTTTTTACCTCCCCACTTAGCAGCTATATGCAGCCCGGGGAATCTAGAAATTAAATTGGCTTTTTTTCAAGCCTCTTCTATGCAACAGAAATGGGACCCCTGCAGTGCAGTGCAGTGTTTCCAATTATATTTTGGGGCATGTTGCTAATTTTTGGCAGACAGAGAGAAACAGGCCAGGCAAATGGCAGGTGGCAGGCTGTTTTCATATTTTACCAGGAGCATGGGGGAAGGGAGAGGGGAGAAGGAGCTGAGCTCTCTGCCAAGAAATGTGACCTCGTGCGAGTGTGAGCAGAACAGTTTTGGCACATGCCGGAGGACGGAGGGCTGGGCAGGGATAGCTGGGCCCATTTACATCCCCTCCTGCTGGGAACACGCATGCATGCAAGCTGGACTAAAATAAACACACTCGGGCAACAGCAGCCTCCAGGTCTGGACTTGGGCACCTCTCGGTCTTGCGTAGCTCCCCCAAGACTAATCAGCGTCACGGGGCACACTCGGGACACCGGTGTCATCTGCAGAGTCGTGCTCCTCCTCTCTGCTGTTACGTGTCTCTCTCCTCTGCCTTCGCCACATAGTCGGAAAAAAAAATTGGCTTTTGTTCATTCATTTATTCGTAACACAGCTAATGGATTCAAGATGGCACTGTCTCCGGAGGGCCTGGATGATTTTTCAAAGCTATTACACAATCTGCATCTATGTGCATGCATATGTGGAGTGAGGGTATTAATAACCAGAAGTTAGTACCCGGGATCTGCATATATTCCTATGTGTCTTCCCTGCATAGGGCAGTGGCATGGTAACATGAATTTTAGGAGTCAGAAATGTTGCTGGGTTTGAAAAGAGCAGTTAGAGCTGGTCTGTGTTCAGATGGACCAGGAGCAGAGCACCCGCCTCACCCCAGCGATAAGCCAGCTCCAGAGGACTCTGGTGGGGGGAAAGCACCAAGACTCGGGGATGCTTAATTTAGAAAACAAATTAAAAAAAAAACAAAACAAATTTAAGAAGGTTCTGAGATATCTTATTCCAGGTCAATCTGAAGCTTTTCTGGGCTGGGTTTATACTGAAGCTTGAGGGTATGAATTTTGTTATAATTGCTGAATTTTGTCAGACAGCAGTTATTTCACTAGAGAAAACCAGAAGTATTTCCTTTTGAAGACAGTATGGAGAGACTGGAGATGGGAAAAGATTTTCCTGTAGAGGAAAAACATTGGTGAAGTGGGCATGATGTTGCCAAGCATTTTGTTGTGGTGGAATTGCATCTTCTGTTGGGGACTGGACATGCTGAAGGTTTATTTCAAGCTGGCTTTGCTGCAGCGTGCTTAGATCTGTTGTCAGAGGTCATCAGCTGATGGACTGTCATGGTGACAGAGTGTTAGCTGTGGCTAACAGAAACCAAGACACTTGCTAGAGTGGTATGAGGTGAGTGTGGCTGGCCATGTTTTCCTGTCTACAGCAGGAAAACCATTCTGCAGCGCTTTTGTTGGACCTTTTTGAACTGTTCTTGGAGGTCTACACGGACTTGCAAAGCAGTGATTTCCCAAGGGTGCGTTCACCCTTGCTCTGCTGTTGAGGCACATCCCTTCCTGGCCCCTGGCAGTGGAGGGACCCCAACAAACAAGATCTCAACAGCTCAGCTCCACCCATCACTCTGCCTATTCAGACACAGACATTTTATTCTCAGCCTCTTTCTCCTGCTGCTGTTTTGCCGCAGGGACAAGCCCAGATATTTTTGGCACCAATACTAATGTTCTTGAAATGTCTTTCAGCTGATAGCAAGCCAGCTAGTTAGTTAGGGACTTGCAGGATCCTCAGTGACCTTATTTCAGAAGTAAATTGTCAGGGTTTCAACCTGTTAATTTGCTTTCTTTTAACCTGCCTGAAGGGCCTGGAAACTGGGGCCCTGGTCAGCTTAAATCTTGGCAGTGTGCTTTCAGGAGGAGGTGCTGCCTGAGGATGGAGGGATATTAGTAATGGATTGTTCCACTGCTAATGGGAGTGTGGTTAATGTATTGCAACCTTTATGTTAAACATTTTCTCATCACATGTCTGAAATTAGATGACAAGCAATTTGCCATTAGACCTTCTGTACAGTGATGGGCTAAATCTAGCTCTTGGTTTCACTGGTGTAAGTTCAGAAATGCTCTATTGACTCCACCTGAGGGATGCTGGAGGAGAAGATTGGTTTGGCTTTCTTTTTATCTGTTCACTGTAATCCATTTGCTGTCAGTGCTGAGAAGCAGTATTGTGTTACATGGCCTGCGCATGGTCCTCTGAAGGGAAGTCAGTCCCTTTTCATCTACACTTAAAGAGCTGAAAAACCTTGTGAAAATCCATGGCCCATCTGCTCCGGCTTTGATCAGGCAGATCTGGCATTTTATATCTGCTCCAAACTGTGGCAAATCATGCCTGTGACCATGGCAAATCTTACTTTTCTTGAGACTTCTCACCTGCGGTTGCAGCACTGCACAAGAGGTGAACGCACTGCTCTCAACACTGTTGATGCGGCAACTGTCCTTGGTGTCCTAGGCAGGCATCTACTCCTTTGCCCCTGGGCAGGATCAGCTTTACATAAGTAATTCCTGACAGGCCTTTGTGGAGACTCCACGCTCTTCCAAGGCATTATCTCCCAGTGCATTGTTGCTCTTCCCACTAAAGATTTTTCCTAAGTGTTTAGCCTGGATTTTCTTTGCTGTCGTTGTGCAAAGACACAGACAGCTTAATGATTACATCTGAATTTACCCTACAGTGATGACATCTGAATTAGCCCCAAGACAAAGTGCCTTTCACCTGGAAACAGCAGTGCATGATGGAAGGGGGAAAATGCCAAACGGTCTAGAAAAGGACTTGAGACCTCTTGAGTCTGTATATGGAGCCAAGTGGTTCCTTAGGGATGGGGTAATCTAACGCTGCCCACGCACACGTACCTTGAGGTGTTATGTTGGAGTTTGGGGCAATTGTTGCTTGATGTCTTCAACCTGCCGGTGTCAGAATGGTTCTGGTGGCCTTCAGAGCTGTTCTCTCTACCTTCCCCTCTGCAGTAATGGAGGGTTTAACATTATCAATCTTTATTAGTGTACATGGAGCACTGACGAGCCTGATCCATCGCCTGCAGTCCTTACCAACCTATGAGATGCATTTGTCTTTTAAGTCTTATCGTTAACCACATATTTACTTTGCTCTGATTCCAGAAATGGTAACCACTTATGTTTGATCCTGAGGCAAGGCTCACTGCCACAGGCCACTGAAGGCTTTCCCTTGTTTCACTTATCTGCTCTGCTGTTGTTGGGAGGGCAGTTCTGTCGCAGCAATGAGGCCTGTTGCACATCTGGACAGCATAGAGATTGCTGGACAGGATCAGGCTGCCAGTCTGTCCAGTCCCATTTCCTGCCTCTGACAGTGACCAGGACTGGGACTATCCACCCCAAGAAAGGCAGATCTTTATTCCTAATGAAAGTTACTCTAAATCCTGAACAAAAGATGAAAACGAGAAGTTCAGTGAACACTTAATTAAATGTAAAGAGTGTTGTTAGCCCTGTGAATGGCCAGTACAACTTCAAACATGCCTTGGGCTGAGACACACCCTTTGTTTTACTGCTTCACTTTGACTTGCAAAGATACAGACCTAACACATTGTTGTCTTCTACAAGCTGTCCCAGTATGGTCTTCACTCTTGAGGCCACTGGAATTCACTCAGGACCCTCAGGCACACTTGGATCTCCAAAAATGTCTGTATTCATTAGCTTGGCTGCCAAAACCCACGATGCCAAGCATAGTCTCATCTTCCCAGCATCTTTATCCTCCCTTGCTTATCTCTGGAGTGAACATACCCAAATAGCAACACACTTATCCCAGTGCCTGTGACATGACCTTGTCGTGAGTGGAGATTGTGTTGCATTTTCCTAGGGAGCTGCTTGTAATGTCCATATAAAATAAAGGCAAAGTGCTTTGAATTTATTTTGGGAGAACCAGTATATATTCCCAATTCCTCCACCTAATGAAGACCTTCATAGACCTGTTAGGGTAGGATGGATAGTATCTCTCCCCCTGTCCCCATGACTTGCAAATCTTTAACAATTTCACAGAATAAAATGGAAATCGAGTAACTCCCTACACACAGCCTTTTTGTTTTGGTTTGGTTTTTTGTTTTTCAAGCTGTGATTAAAAATACGAAAGCTTCAGCTCTGCTGTCTGTAAATTGTGTGCTTATGTTTACATTGGCATTTGAACTAGAATCGAGTTGTCTTCATTATGAACCAAAACGAGGTGGAGGGGTAAGGAGGGGAATATACCCCTGGAATGATAATAACTGAGCGCTTGCACACTAATAAATTTAGGTGTTAATGTCTTGTTTTTGTGCTGTTTGGTTGCCATAGAGATGGGCCGCCTGAACTATTGGGTTTGTTGTGAGAAGTTCAATACACATTTGCCAAATGTTCTGTTTCTCTAGTTACCTCTCTGCTTTTTCCCGTGCCATCGAGCACATGGGTTTGGAAACAAAGCCCTTCCACCCTCCGTGAGCTGAGAGCGAGGGGAGGCTGGGAAAGAGGATCCCAGAAAATGGGGCTTGCTGCAGGTTCTGCAGAGCTACTAAAATAGATGGAGGAAACATCAGGGAGCAGCACTGTTTGCAGTGTAACCCTGTGAGGCTATTTTGGAAACTGGCATATATATTTATAGCATATATTCCACGAAAGGCTGTGAATCGACGTCAGTATGAACAGAGCAAGCAAGGGGGAGCGCTTACCTCACGAAGCAGCGCAGGTAGAGACTGAGATTTCTCCTCCCACTCCACAAGGACCTGCAGCATGGACCTCCCCGGTGGATCCACGATCCACTGGGAAGAAAGCACACCGGGGTAGATCTGCCTCACTTGGTGCATGAACTGGGTTACACCTCTGATTTGCACTGCTTGCTTGTTCCTTCTGCCTGGAGCTCATCCAGGGCTAAAAACAGACCTCCGTGACTTGGGTCCTACCCTGCTGGGATGCTTGTGGTGAGCTGATGCTTCTGAGTTGGATGTTTCCATGTGATGACATCTGAGGTTTAGCAGCAGGCCATTTGGAGAGCCTTCTCAATTCTGGGAGTGAATTTATCTAATACTCAGGACAGATCATAGCTTTTTGGATTTGCTTTTAAAGGCCCAAAGATATTATTATTCTATTCTATACATTGCGGGCCAAAGAATGCCAGGAGGATTGACTCCAAGATGTGTGGAAGGAGCATCTGGTTTCCCAGACCTTTACTTCTGCTGGAGGCGGCATATGCACCCATTTCATTTCTGCACAGAGTTTCCGTTGCTTGGCTTAGCTGACGTACAGAATGTCTCATTATGAAATCATGTTTGTGCACAGAACATTCACCATGAGCATTTTTCGTTTGATAGACTGAAAAATAAAATAAATAGGTGATTATTTTTTGAAACGGCGACTTCCCTGTTCCTGTTTTGTGATAAACCTCATCTCAGCATTGTTTACAGAGCAGTATTTTTCCTTTAAAGGTGGAGTCTCTCTCTGTCAAATCATCCAGCTGCAAGCAGCCAAAAGAGGCCCTGAATCATTCATCTCTGCTGCAAAGGCAACAGCGTTCCAGGGAGTTGTGGAGTGTTTCAGGAGAAGTGTGCACTGGGACTAGCACTGTGGCACGGGGAAAGAGATGCAGGAGGCGAAGGAACTGCTGCTGGGCAAGTGGCCTTTCAGGGAAGAGGAAACCAATGAAATATTGCTTTTGTGGGTCTCTTAACACCCACTTGAATGCCCTCTGATGTGAGCTGGGAGGTATCTGTCATTAAGGGGGAAATGCCCGTGCAGCTATGTGTGGTCCTCCTGGCTATTTGGATTTGGTCTCAGATTTATGTATCTTTTTACCTAGAAGTCACTGAAAACTCATTGGTTTTTTTGTCAGAACCTCCTCACTCACAGTGCCAACGCGCACTTTCCCTCATTTAAAAAGGAAAAAAGCAAAATCCAAAGCTCTGAACAAATTTTTATTTTTCAAAGCTAAATATTTGGTGGCTGCTAAGCACTAAGCTGAAAGGGTTGTTGCCAAAATATTCTTTTCCAAAACCTCCTTTTTAAAGTTGGTGCTTGTTTTAAAAAAAAAAAAGGCATTTTTACGCATTTTTATGCAGAAAATTATCTGCATAATTTCTTATGCTATGCCTATCACAGCATGTCTGGAAAGCTTTATCTAAAATGAAAATGTGTCTTGTTTTAAGAGCTATTTCCTTCTATTTGAAAATGTTCATGATTTTTGTCCATATTTGAGGTGTGTTTTCTGTGGCAGGCCAGTTTTTCCGTATCTCCTGGCAAGGATGACTGCACTTTGATAACAGGACAAGTGATTCACTAATTGATGGCAGGGTGATGGGACAGAGTTTTGCCTGATGCTGCTTTTGGAGTGTTTTGGTTTGTTATTCAGCTCTGTGGCTGCCTGGGAGCCCTGTCTGTAGTCTCACGGAGAAAGACAAACCCCCCCAAAGCAATGCCTGAGCCAGCAGCCGCTGCCAGCATCCCTTGTCGGATGGCCACGCTGGCCTCAAGATTTCTCCGTGCCGCATCGTGCCAGAGCAGGGAGTCAGCAACCCAAACAGCCCATTGAATAATCAGTTAAGCATTGACAATGAACGCTCAACCAGGCAACAGGCACGATATCTAAAGAACGAAGAGCAGGTGTGGATATGGCTGATAGCAAAATAAACTGTGGGTTCTGTTAAGTGCTGCGGGGTGATCTCACAGGCTGTGCAGTTATTCTGGCTGTTTCTGCAGGTAAAGGTTTTGGATAGAGGTGGGGAGTCTAACGACAGGAGTCTTTCGAGACAGCTGGGGACAATGCCAGCCCCAGGGGGACCGGCTGCCTGGTGGCATGCCCATAACCTGCAGGAGCGAGTAGACCCAAGGCCAACACAAACTGAATTGTACTCTCAAGTTTGTGTGGGTGCAGGTGCAGCACCGGTGCTGTTGTGTGACTCAGGTGGCAAGACTTGCAAGGCAGAGGACTTGCAGAAGGACCTTGGGCTGAAAACCTTCTGGAGGCCAATGCTGTGCCAGTGCCCTGTGCCCTGCTCCCTGCGCTGAGGATGCTGTGGGCAACTGAGACTTGAAGATGGGTCGTGCTGGGCTCAGTCTGTGCTGGGCTGATGGGCCAGCTGCCATGGGAGTTTTGCCCAAGCACTTTTAGAGCACTAGCTCTGAATTCAGTGGCTTTCCCAGGATAAAAGGCTGACCAATTTTGCTAAAGGTGAGAAGGGAGTGAACTATATAAGAGGACAATTATGGATGCCAACAAACAGATTGCTAATCCTTGAGATATGTACACACAGCTTGCTTCCACTTTCCCAGCTAATCTTACAGAAATTAAAGAAAAGCAATGCTTTTCAACTGAGGATAGCACCAGGATCTTTTTTTAATGGGATCTTTTGGACCATTGGTTAATTCATCAGTGGCTTGTGAGGGGTGGATGTGATACACTTGTTCCAGGTGTCATGCAAAACTTCTGATAACGCCTCCTTCAGTTCGGAAACTTGTGGTTGCAGCACGTTTCCTGGGTCTTGAGGGAATTTATTTCGGAGGCAGAGAGGAGAGGAAATGGGGAAATGACTGACTTGTCAGGAAACTTGGCTTGAGTTATTTGAGCAAAGTGTAAGGCTGACTGGAAAACAACTCTCTGCACAAAGCAGAGACTTCACTCTGCACTGGCGGGGTGGAATTGAAGAAGAGTCCTTTCCCTGTTTTTTTAAAGACGTAGAAATGCAACAAGACATGACTGGTACCCTAGGAGGAGACACCTGAGGTACCTGATGGGCCTGGACGCATGGGAGCATCCTAAAACACAAGTCAATCATCTCTTGAGGTATCTGTTATACCAAGAGTAACAGCAGGCCGAGAAGTGCCACTCCTTCTAACGCTGGTTCTAAATGAAACTGTAGACCAAATGCTTGCTGTGGCTTTAGGAAGGGTTACGGTGAGTAGGTTAGAAGTGACCTACACTTTTAAAAAAACCTTTTATATAAATATATAAATAAAATTATGTAAACCAAAACTGCCCAGTCATGCTAAGACCTTAGCCAACACTTTACAAAGCCTTTGACTTACTTTTGATGTTAGATGAACACATAATAAACTTAATTAAGGTTTAATTAGTGTAAGTAGGCTAAATGTGGTAGGTCAGCAGGCAAAGCATATGCTAAAATACTGTTGGCAATAGTCAACCTGACAAAAAAAGGGAAAATTCCCTTCTTAAAAATAAATACCTTTGGGGGACTAGTTTAGACTAGTTGCTTCACCCCTCAGTGGTGGTTTTTTTTTTTTTCTTTTCTTTCCACAGGCAATACTGACCAGTTAAGAGCAAAGCCTGTTTCCTCACATCAGTGAAAAAAAATCAGTTTTCATCATTCACATTTCTACTGTACTGTGCTCTGGAATTTCCCCCAAAACAGTCTTCTGAAGTCTTGGCATATGATACAGAGAGGTATGTCTCACACTTTTCTGCTATTCTTTTCTTTCCAAGTGCTAGATGATGAGTGCTGTGGTTAGACAGCCCAGCTGAGTTTATTAAAGATCTGATAATCATTTATTAAAGGGCTTAAATGAAATTTGGCAGCACATCACCAGTCTTACTGGCCATCATTGTTTAGGATGTCCTTCACAGCTAAGGATGATGTTTCCTTGACTTTGAGATGAAATTTGGATTTAATTTGGGTATTTCGGCATGCAGATGACTGTGTTGACCTATGGTCATCTCTCCTTTTTGTCCTAAAACTATGTTGCTCACTGGGTGCTGGTGGGCAGCACAGCTGAGCCATCGAAGTCTGTTGATGCATCCTTGGCCTGTTCAGCTGCATCTGCATGAGGGTGTGCTTTTGCTGTCTAGGAAAGCTTATGGACAGCAAAATAGTGAAAGGAGGCTTGCCCATGTGAAAGCTTGTTGTTCCAGTAGGTAGTATTGTCCCTTGTAATGGGAAAGGACTACATCAGTGGGAAAATGTGGCTCACCCCAAGACCACCAACCAAGAATGCGATCCCAGTTAAGCGTGCTTTCTTTCAAGTGCTTTTTTGGACTGGAGTGTTGGGCTGCCTATTCTATCATACCAACTTAAGTCTTTGTGCGTCAGCATGCTCATCACCTGGCTGCTGTTCTTCAGTTCAGCTTCAAATTCAGAGCTGTCATGCTGCAGGGCACCTCTGCTTGCTGTTGCAGCTCCCCTTGAGAGGCCCCAGGCTGCCTCTGCATGGGAATTCTCTAGCTCGTAAGCAGGAGATAGCTGGTACCCAGGAAGTAAGATACCAGGGAGAAAGAGACTAATGTGATAGTGTGGTCTGCAGGCTGCCGAGTTGAAGGCCCCGCTCTGAATCAGGTCCATCAGGAATATGTTTTCGTCTTTCTTGGATCAGGAATTCCACTCTGGCCATGAGACCAAGTGCTGGTAAGTCACAGCATTTTGCAGTCAGCTCTAGCAAAGATTCAGCTTGTTTCTTATTTTATCTGTCTTGATTTGATCATCCCTAAAAATAATCTGCAATGCAAGATACCGCAGTGCTGAATTCCCCAGCTGAGCAAGTGGAACATGTTGAGAGGGTTTCTTGGATCAAAGTCCTAGGAGAGGAGCCAAAAGCAAAAGTCAGGCTAAAGTTCAGGAGTATCCTTCAGATATAGAAAGTAACTGCACACAAAAAGCTGTTGTTCTCATGAGACTTTATTAGGCACTGGAAAAGGCAATGCAAGTTTCGGACTCTACTGCAGTTAAGTTGGAGGGAATGTGAAAAGCCCTCCGGGATCATATAATGTCTGGGAAAACTGAGAGGAGTAGGAAGTATTTAGGGCAATGGTCTCAGACACAACAAATGAGATCCTCTGCCCCCAAAAGCCCTATGTCAGACACAGGCTAAAAATTCCAGTGACCAAAGTCTGCTCTTGCAACGTGCTAAGGCTTTCTTGTTGAGTCATTGTCACTAAGCATAGGCAAGAACCAGGAGGCCTGCAAAATACATGAGCAAGCTACTAAGGGGGAGAAATATGTATTTTTTGTTTTACTAAGGATAGTTAAAGATGTCTCAAATGAAGGGAAATTTCAGTCTTCAGACGTATGCAAGAAAATGGATGGATGGTGGGCTATAAGCCCTCTTAAAGTGTTCTTAAACCCAAGCACAATAAACTCCTCATACAGCCAGATGTATGCAGTCATACAGCTATTTCATAGTAATAAGGATGGGCAAGTAATGGTGGGAAAGTGGTGTCTGGGATGCTCAAAGGGACTGAAAGGAAAATGGTGTATGGGAGATGAAGTAGAGCCACTAATGTACAGGCTTCTCCAGGAAGCCTCCTCTAGCAAGTGAAAACATAAGCCCTGATGGACACCAGGCTGTTCCAGATCAAGCAGTGACTGGTGAAGTCAAGCCCTTGTCCTGTAGGATATTGTGGGAGCCTTTCCCTGTTTACATCTGTGTCTTGTTGAATCTTGCCATCAGGGCTCATTTGATTTTACTTCTGCAAGCATCAGTCGAAGAGAGCATTTATACTTATGTCTCCAAGTACCTGATGAGTGCACTCATATCAGTAATGTCCCACATGCCTACCACCAGCCTTGTCCCTTAAGAAAGGCCATTACTGCCCAGCAGTTTTATCAGAAAGGGACTCTGCTTTGCTATCCTAATTTTGCTGTGCATGACCATGGATCTGCCACCCCCTGCTCCGTGGGTAAGGCTGGTCATGAGAGCCAGATCACTGGGAGTTAGGTGCCATTTGCTGTTAATCAAGCCTGAAAAAATAATCTTGCCTCTACCCTCTGGGTCAGGACTGCTCAGGTCTCCTAGAGAGTACTGCTTTTGCTGCTAAATGTTAGGTCTCTGAGTGCCTGGTAGGAACCACAGCCCAGCTGAGCACAGGCAGTAGCTTCATAGTGTAGAGGAATAGCAAGAAGTGGAAAATGAGCTTCTCACATCTGGAAAGCTGGAGGTGCTTTCAGTGGTCCAGGCTGGGCCACTTGTCTCCACTTCCTACCCAGGCATCACCCACTCTTTCCATTTGGCTGAGGAAATATTGAATTTATTTTTTTTTTTAAATAGAGCAGTTTTGACAACAGGGACTAATGCATCCTTGTTGGCAGTGCACCTGGCAAATAGCCAGGATAAGACATTTTATGTGAACACAGACTGATGTTCATTTAACACTGCTTATTATTGTCACCTGCCTCAAACTCAGACGTGTGAGTGCTTTTTTTAAATGAGCTGTGCAGTCCCCTCATTTCTAAGAGGTTTCTGCCAACCCTTTTTCCACCCATCATGAAATGTGGTTTTCCAACAGTGCTGTCCTCTGAAAATGGCCTCCCCAGCAGCACAGAAGGACGTAAGGTCACTCGCTTCTTAATGACGTGCTTAAAGGAGAAGGCAAGCCTGGTGCCAGCCTTGGAAATCCATCCTGAGATTTGGGTTGCCTTTGAAACTGGTTGAAAATTCAAAATGGGCAGCTAAACGCAATGGTATGGAAACTGCTGGAAGAACAGGATAAAAAGACTTTTTATCTAGAAAACAGCATAATGTTGTGACACTTTTAATTTGTCCTAAGTGCTTTTCTTTCAAGTGAATTCAAATTGATATATATCTGCAAAGGACTTCATTCAGTCCAAACCCTTACAAACAACACCTGTGTTTCACATCACTTTAATCCCTCCCAAAACATGTGGAAAAAGTCTCCTGCTCTCTTCTTGCCCTTTGCATCCTGCTGCTCACCAATGTCTATAATGTCTCGATGAAGATCAAAAAGCAGTTTCTGCTTGGAGAGAAGTTCCTGGAGTTCAGAGGGACTGGACTGAGGACAACCTAATTGAAGAAGTAAAATAAAATCAGCAATATTTATTTCTGTGCACCATGGACAAGGGCACAGTTAGTGCTGGTGATGGCAGAGTGAGGCCGGTGCTTTCTGGGAGCTTTGGAGCAGTTAGCAAGAGAAAATCATATCACGTGTGAATTGAAATTTCCACTGCCAGCCCTGGGGACCCTGCAGAGAGGTGTGAAATGATGCATCCTACTTGTTCTCCTGGGCTGAACCTCTAGCTAGAAACATGGTTTTGGTCAGGCTAAGCAGATGTGAGTGAGGTTTTATAAGGTAGCAGATACCCTGAGTGAAAAGGTGCTTTTTTAAGATGCTTGTCTGGAACCAGTACGTTGCTCTAAGGACCCTGCAGGGGATGCACAGCCTCCACTTGCAGATGGCTAGGTGGTACCTGGGGGCCTTTTGAATGTCCCACATGCAAGTGAAGCATGAGTATAAGTGTAGCCTGCACTTGTGCTTCGCATTTTGAGCTGCTATAGGTTCCAAACCGCCTCTTCACATCTTTTAACTCAGCTGTTTCTGGTCATGGTCATTGGCATGCTGTGTGATGGAGCACAACACACCTCAGGGGGACAGCGACATGGCTCAGTCAAAAGGATAAATAACAAGCTGGGTTGTTTGTCTTTCTGGATGGCAGTGTGAAGCATCTCTGGTTTGAATGCATCCCCTTGTATATCTTGCTTTCTGCTGATTTGATCCTGGCTTTCTGTCATGCCAAAAACAAAGACACTTGCATGGTGTAGCAGAGTTATTCAGATTTATAAAGTACTTGGTGACCTATGCAGAGAAGTTACTTTCCATACATACCCCATACCTATTTTTTACTGTATCAGTTAGAGGTTAGTAGTAGCCTTATACTCTTTTATGAGGCCATAATCAGACTCCCAAGTGGATAAACCAGGAAAGCAAAGGAAAACACAGTGCAACTGGTATTATTGTTCTTAAATGGGGTTAAAGACAGTTGTTTTACAACTGAAGGGCATGAAGGGAATGAAGGGAAATGGTTGTTTCTGCCCTGGCCCTGGCAGATATAAAAACTAAGAAACCTCCTCTGTTGTTAAAAACTGCCACCTGACTGTGTAAACACTACACGTTCTGAAATGGCTTAACTGGAATTTGGGGCTTTTTCCCTGATAAACATTTTACAACCAAAAAAATGCAGCTCTGAAGTGCAGCAGACTGTTATTTTGTTCTGCAGGTCATCCCAGGATGTGGCATTTTGGGACATCTTGAAGTTCTTCAAGGGTTCTTGTTCTTCTTCAACTCTTCTTGAACCCCTGTTCGAGCCAGGGGTTCAACGGGATGTGCCTTAGTGCCACTTTGCTGCTGCAGGGCTTTGATCCTCTTTTTCCCCAGTCAGTCAACACTCCTGGGTTGTTACTGGGGCAATGCCAGACCTTTACTCTAGGGAATTGTTTAAACCCTCTTGATGTGGGAGAGCTACTGAAGACCAAGTCGAGAGCTGGTTTCGGCTAACTGTTAAATCCAATAGGTAGCCAGTTCCTTGGAGGGCTGGGGCATCTGAAAACATTTTATGAACCAAATGGAGTAGATGGGCCACATAGGCATGGCCAGAGGAGACAAGATCCTGTCACAGGTCCCCAGGCCGAGATACTCAGGCTCTTCTCAATGAGTGAGGACATCTGGAAGGGATGATCTTTGTCCCAGCATACCCAAGCAATGCCCCGCAGGGAGGGCAGCTGTTGGGCTATGGATGGAGCAGCCTCCAGCCTGAGCTGTGGTTTTAGCTGAGGAAGGCAGCCAAAGGCAGACCCTCCACCTTGCACTGTGGCATGGCCCTTCCTCTCCCAGGTCTAGTCTGCTCGCTACACAAAGTGACATGGACGTGGCCTGGACAACATCCTATGGTTTTGGTTAGCTAGACTCACCGTGCCAAGGTGTTCATGATCTGCCTGCTTAGAGTCACTTAAAAAAACAAAGAAAACAAATTATAGGGGGCTGTAAAAAAACCCCCAGAAGTTGAACTATTGTTTGATTTTAAAATTGGCACATTTCCTTAAAGTATCCAAGAAACTAAAAGCAAAGCAAAAGATTTTAGGTCAGATTAAACATTTCAGGTCAAACAGATTTTGTTTTTGAAATCTAGCTAAAGAATATGCACTTTGTTTTTAGGATTGGCCCCAACCAATTTTTTGTAGTTTTTTTTCTTCCGGCTTATAGAAGCGAAGGGGGAAAGATGCTCTTTTTTTGTGTGGCTCCGTAGGTGTGCGTGCCAGGCTGCGGATGTCCAAGCTGCAGCTCAGCACTGCTCTGAACTCAGCAGGCTCAGCCTGGGGTGGAGGGGTGAAATCCTTGCAGAGGTTTGAACCTCCTAGACCACCCTGTCCCTGGGGCAGTGCAACTCCCTCGGTTGTGTTTGACCTGGGACATGTGTGGGGTGTTGAGGTTCCACAACTAGGTGTGACCTAGCCACATTCACAGACTAACCTAGCTTTCTCCTCTGTGCACATCCTCTACTTCTTGCCACTCGCCCAGCTCAGGGCCCACCTTGACTATTATTTTCATTAGTGTCATGCCCTGGATGCCCTGCGTACAAGTGCCATCTGCGCTTCTCTAGGATCACATCACTTTCAGCTAATGTGAGGGTGCTGCGTCTTGCTGGAGCTCTACTCTGTTAAAATTCTCCCCTTCAATATATTGACACTAAACAAAGGCAGAAGGCTCTGACAACTGTTGCCTGAATTACCAAGCACTTGCTGACTCTGGATCATGCTACTACTTCTTTAAACACAGCCTTTAAACTGAGTTTATGCAGTTATGTGGACTGCAGCATGCTACTTGTCTGGAGACTTATAGACACGGGATGCGGTTTGGTTTGGGGTTTTGAGGTGCTGGGTTTTTTTTTAATCTCCCTTCTCACATGGAGGAAGCGTGGATCCACAGGGATTCCCAGCTGAAGGAAAAGGTGAATCTACAGGAGCCCATTGGGTGGGGGAAGGGGTGAGGAAATGAGGGCAGCCCCAGAAACAGCAGGAGAATGAGCTTGGGGCAAAACATGAAAGAGAATATCCAAGGAGGAGGGAAAAAAAACACTCCAGTTTTTGCTCGGGGAGGAGGGAGAACTGGTGGGGAATGTGTCATCTGGGATGTGCCATCATAACTGCCTGGAGAGCGCCAGTGCTAGCCATCAGCCAACCCATGCCTGCTGCGGGCAGCTGCCCAGCCCAGTGCAGGATGCAGTCATGGGGCTGGCAGGACCTCTTGCCCCTGGCCACGACCTCGGCTCCCGATGTCTGCACTGGAGTGAGCCTGGCTTTCATTTTGGAGAAAGAAGGAGCTCTGACCGAAGGCTGGTCAACACAGGGTAGCTGTTCCCCATGCCCATAGGGGAAGGTTGCATCCAGGAGGGGTGCAGAGCTGTGGGCTGGGGTCACGCCGGCCCCTTCGCCCCCAATCCATCGAAGGTGGATGGCGAGGGCTGCCGGCAGGCAAGGAGGGATGGTGCTGTCAGGTGGCACTCCAGAATGCACAGCACTGGCTCACCCGCCTCCAGCTGTGGTCCAGCACATTTGCTTTATCAGTTGAGCTGGATAGCAGTCTGGACCTTTTCAGAAAAATAACACAGGTGGCCCCGAGGGCCAGTGTACCCTGGAGTAAGCTGTGCTCTGCTAAGCCCCTCTGAAACCCACTTGACTGTGGGGCAGAGCCAGGGGGAAAGAGCAAGGCTGGACTTGGCGCTGTGGAAATCTCAGCATGTCGTTCCAGTTCAGAGATGATGGTTTTCAACAAGCTGAAGCCAGAACTGGAGTAGTATTGGTTAAAAGAAAATGGAAACACAAATTTAAAAAAAAATTATTCTGCTGTTTGAAAGAAGTCAAAGCAGCTTTGAATGCTCTGGTTTGAGGATGGCTTTCCCTCCCCCCCAAATGAAAACTCTTAACTGTGCTTGCCATATTTTAGTTTTGCTCCATTTTTACCCTAAAAAGTGTGTTAATAAGCATTACTTTGTAGCTAGCAAGCCACTTCCAGATGTGTTTATCCTGAATGTGCTTATCGGTTCCTGTGTGCCACTTAGTCATAATGAGCTCAAGAGGGAACTTGCTATGTACCCAGTTCAGAGGATATTACTGCAGGAGCCACTGCTCTCAGATACTGCTCGCTGCTGCAGGATGGGCTCGAGACAGCTTTGTGCAAAGTGCTGTACAAACATCCAGGAAGCGTCCATTCCTGCCCTAGGCCCTGCCCTCATCCCTGAAATGTGCACCCCATAAATATAGCCAAATCAATTCAGGTACTTCATTTGTGCAGTGCGGAGAGAGTTACTGTAGGGATCTTGAGTCTGAATGTCTTTAGTGTTTTGCATTTAAGTTCTCAGCATTAAAATGCATAAATAGAGGGCTTTGCATTTAATAATTTATTATTCAGTCCAAGAAATACACTAATACCTTTATCAGAATTACATATGTCGTTCAAAACACAAAAGCACAAATCACTGAGGAACAGGCAGACATTAATGGCTGCTGTTCTCCCTCCCTCCTGAATGGCAGCCAATAATCAGTGAGGGAAACACAATTTTCTCCTAAACAAATGTTTCACTTTTGTGTGTGTGTCAATATGTACAATTTATCCCTTTTTTTTTTTTTTTTTTTTTAAAGCAGGCCAAGGAAAGAAAGGGAAAGCTTAAGCGCCTGAGGTGTGGTGAAGCATTTTGCTCTGTCCCCTGATGTTGCTAAGTGCCAGCTGTTTCCCCCTTGCCTCTCAGGGTAAGAGCAGCAAGTGTGAGGATTTGGGGTCAGCAAGCTTGGACTTGGGGAGGAATTTCATCTTAGCTGTTTCAGGTCATGGGACCTCCGGTCCTGTTGGAGGTCTGGTGGCAAGGCAACAAAATAAGGGTGCTCAGTGAGATAAACGAACCTCCACCCAAGAGAACACACTTGACTGTTCCTCTAGCATGTAAAGAGGTGGTGGAGAAGCTTCTATGTGAGCAGCAGAGAATGGGTTTGGGTGCCACCTAAAGAACTTCAACTTAAAGCTTGCTTCAGGAAAACATTTTGGGGACCCTCTCACGGATCTCGCACAAAAGCAGGTCCAGCTGCTGCAGCTAGGCTCAGAGGAAGCCGGGCAACCCATGACTCACACCGTGCTGTGAAGGACCCCTGAGATCAGGTACCAGGACCAGGCTGAGAGACCTGTGTGATGAGGCCCCTCTAGCCAGAGCCCCAAGGTGCCCCAGCACAGTTTCCACCAGGAATCTGGGCAGCAGCATTCACCCGAGCAGAGGCAGGAAGAAAAGCTACTTGGGAGTGCTCACGCATTTGCCAGTGTTGCTGTAGCCAAAATATATTCTGGAAAGTATGGCACATGCCTGTAATTCATTTAACACAGCCCCGGGCTAAGAAGAAAACAGGAACTGCCCTTCTGAAACCCACTAATGGACCGTCTCCTCCAGTCTCCTGTTGCTGATAAAGCCCAACTTCATAAGCCACAGGGGAAGTCATAAAACTGGTGTCATGATCCCAGTGCTTGAGCCAAAGGCAGTTGAAAGTCAATGGAGAGGCTCTCATTGACTCGAATGTGCTGTGAATTTGGAGCTTGTGCCATTAAACCTCTATGGGGAAAGACCAGGGGAGAGAAAATCTGTGGGAGTAGGACTGCAAGTCTGCATTAAAACTGTTTGTTCCCTTATTTTTAATCTCCAGCATCACTGGACACAGTCCTTCTGGAGGTACAGATCATTGAGTGCCTCTATCCCTGCAGACCAGGCATGCTCTTCCTGGAGGAAAATGAGGAACTTTTTGGTTTTATTCCATTTTTTACCCATGCCAAAGTCTATTTAATATCAGATTCACTGTGATTTTGGGGGTTTGGTCCCACAAATGCCTCCAGGGCAGGTCAGTACACTCCCAAACTACCACTTTGTTGTGCCTTCGGAGCTTGCAAAAGCCAAGCAGACCTCCATCACTCAGTTTGAACATCAATCCCCAGTTGTGACTTAAATGGCAGGAGAGTTAGAGAATATTATTGATAAACAATAGATGTCTAGTCGAGACGCTGCTTATTTTCCTGGTACAAAAGGCTGCTGCGTCCTATGTGATAATTCCCCTTTCTTTTCCTCCTTGTTGGCTTTGTGTTTTTGTGATTTATTTGCAGGCTGGCAAGCGTCCACAGCCCTGCAGGAAATGGATGTCTGCTATTGTATTTGGGGGGGCCTATATAAACGTGTAATTTTCCCACTACATTAATTATGGACATTTATCCCTTGCTGGAGCAGCTCCATGTTTTCTCTGCCCTTGCGGTTTGGAGACAGAGCATTCTCTCCACGCCCCCAGCCCAAGCTGCGGGTATTTATAGGGAACTCTGACTCTGACATCCTCAGCAGAGCTGAGGGAAAGTTAGAGTGGGTCATTCCTGTTTGCCAGCTTGGCCTGGTCACAAACACTGTAAAGGGGAAACTCACTGGCTTTTTCACCTGATGATAATGGCTCCAGAAAGCAGTGTAGCCAGGTTTTCTCTGGCTATTCCTCCTGCTGACACTTTTCTCAAGAATAAAAGTGGTTTGCCCTAAGCAAACAACCGTCTTGTTATGGAAAAGCAATTGTAGAGCAATTTACTTTGGAATAGCTATGCTACTTGATTCCTGACTCCTGGAGATAGACTCAGCTGAACTTGGAGCAAAGAAAAGAAACCCGAGGCAAAATTCAGGGCAGTTTTATCAGGTTTTGTTCAAGAAAAGGCTGGAGTGAGACGTCACACTGAGATACACCATCCCAGCTCTGTGCTTGTTTGGCTCTACTCTGTTGACCAGGTCTGGTCACATGGCCTTGAACCTGAATGGACTGGATAAGTGTCCCTTTTTGTTTCTCTTTTATGAAAATGTGGCTAAAATGAGGAATTCCTCAGTGGAAAATCTGCACATGCAAAATGCCCTGCTCTGAAGAAGGCATTTTAAAAAGGGATTTTTGTCAAACTCCCTGTTTGGCTGAAGTGCAGGTTTTGTCCCCTACAAGGCCACTGTGGTGCTTGGTTGGATTCGTAGCTTGTGCTTCCCATCCCACTGGACCCCTCCCGATGTTCCTGTGCAGGATGCTGTCTCCTGCGATTGCATTTGGGACAGCAGTGGAGCCACATGGCAGGTGTGTGCCTGCAGATCTATATGGAAAATAACCTGACAAGGGAGCCCAGGCACAGAGGGAAATGGGGAAACCACACTACAGCTTTGCAGGTCCTACCTTACAGCCTGCCAGACTCCCAAACCTGAATTTTAGGGCTGATGTGGTTTTTTTGTCCTTGGTGGCTGAACTGGCATGTGGTTGCTACTCACCTGATGTGTAACACTGAAGCTGCAATGCCCCTTTTGTGGGCTGAGCTGTGATCTGTGTTTGCTGGCTGCTCTGGAGAGGATTTGCTGTAGCTGATCATTGTTTCAAGGGTTATTGATCTCCTGTAGCGCATGAAATTCTCTCACATTACTTACACGCTGGAACAGTGCACGGAGATGCTTAGGAAGCCCCCGACATAGTGAGTTTTGGCTCACAGTGTCTCTTGCTTGCTTCTGACCCAGGAAGTTTTAAAGTCTCTCAAAGAAAAAACATCTTAGAAATACAAATGCACACAATGCAGATTGGGACAAGGAGCAGCAAACATCTGCTCTTGTTTTAGAGGGCATGCCTGCCAATGAGAAGGCTTGATAATGAATCATGTTCCTTCTTTCTTGAGCTGTAACTCCTGGAAATAAGAAACGTGGCCAAATTTGTACCAGAAGGTGCTGCATCTCTGAGTGGACCCTCCTTCAATGGAACAGCTCTGCTGAGCATCCTGGGGATCTCTGCAGATACACCTGTCATTGAAGGGGTCATATAATTTCCAGCAGGCTGGATGTACCTGAGCGTCCTTTGGCTTGTAATGTGGGCTCCCTGTAGACTCCTAATGAAACACAAGTCCTGCTGTGATTTTTCTTGGGTTTTGCCTGCCAGAAGTGGGCATGTTCATCACACAGAGTATGCTGGCAAGTACAGAGCAGGTCGGATTTATTACAAGCACACAGTCTGTGCTGCCTGTGACCACCCCTGGGTCTCCTACAGAGGCTTTGTAGTGCTGATGTGTGTGGGGGGGTTATCGGCACGCTCAGTTCCACAAGCCAGAGACTAAGAGCCAAAATGAAGAGAGTGGGAGAGGCCAAAGCACAGACCCCCAGGAAGGCCGTGAAAATTTGCTTCCTGCCTCTGCTGCTGCTGGCCTACGGAGCTGCACTGGAGGGGACGCAGCGAGCCATGCTGGAGGGGAAGCCGGGCAGAGCTCAGCTGCTTTCGGGTAGCCAGCAGCAGGACAAGGGAGCCGTGGTGTCTCGGGTGATGCTGTGCAGGTAAGCCAGGGCTGGTGAGTAGCCACGACTCATTGCTCTGCGAGAAATCCCGGACCAAGGCTGAGCCGTCGTTCTGGTTCCTCACCATGGCACTGAGAAGGGAGAGGGCTGTGCCCACAGCATCCAGCCCATGGGAGCGGAGGGACACATGCTGTAAGATCAGGGAGGTCTGCAAGGACAGGGCACAAACCTGAGCCAGCTTGGTGGCATGAGATCAGGAGGAAGGTGAGGATTTGTGATGGGTGGACATCCTGGGATGCAGCTTTCTGGGGTGAGCTGTGTCAACCTCCTGTCTGGAGGCACTGGCTGGATGTGCTGGTGCCCTGGCCCTGCTGGGTTGCGTCTCCTTTGTCTCTTTGGGGCTGTGAGTGTGCTGCCAACAGAGTTTCTTCCAGGAGACCCAGCTAAGTACATGAGTTGAATCTGGCCAGATCCACATAAAAATTGAGCAGCTTATTGTGTTTATTCTGCCTCATCCCTGTAAATCGTGAGCACTTTTCATGATCTCGCTTGCATTCGACTCTCAGAGCACAACTGCCACACAGTCCCTGTGCTGGCCAAATGCTTTATCAGTCTGTGTAGATGAAGCCTTGTGGGATTGTGCAGGATTGTTGTTGCATACCTGTGGTTGATGTCAGCAGGTTGAGGCTGGGACAGTGCTGTCAGAAGCCGTGTTTCCTTGAGAAAGCACCCACCTGACTGTGAGCGTTGCTTGGGTGAGTCTATACATGCAGTGTCCAGAAGGTTGCTGTTACATATACATGTGGTCTGGCCTCACTGAGTGATGGAAATCCTCCTAGGGTGGGAAGGATGCCCTCATGAAATCTTTTATTATCTTCAGTTCATCTCTTTTGAGAAAGACACCAGGAGGGAAAGGTCCCAAAAGGGAATGCTGCAGTGCCCAGCAGCAGGGGAACCAGGTCTTTTCTCTTAAACACAAGTTAGCATAAGAAATGCCCCCTACTTCCAGCATGAAGGCATGGCTCATCTGTGCACTGACCACTGATGAGGTGAGACACTGAAGGACCTTAAGCAACTAAGCTTGTCCATGATACTTCTGCTGCTGCTGCCTCATGGAGTGCCATGTGTACCCAGTGCTGAGAACTGGCTGTGACCAGTTATTTGGGTGGGTTGGCTGGAGGGGGTCACTGGAGTGGGGATGAAGGGCGGGGAGTCGAGGTGAAACCCTTTAGGGGCTCTCATCTCCACTCATCAGGCTTCTCAGCACCACCACTTGTTGTCCTTTCCTATAAGGTCAGTGAGATTTGGGCAAGTAGGGCAGGTTGGGCTGTTGCCTGCTTGTCCACCCTTCCTGAGATGCTGTCACTCAAACCTCCTTTTTGTTTTGAGCAGCTGAAAGGCAGGAGCATGGGAGGAAAATTGCGGCACTTGCAGCAAGCACTTCATGACATGCCCTGCACATCCAAACACAATGCAATTTTGCATCTGAGTACCAAAAGCTAAACAGCAGGTGAGACTGGGTTAACAGCCTAGGCACGGCGGTTTGTAAAACAACACCTGGGGAGCTCTAAACACAAACACCATTAGCAATAACAGGATCCATGCACTTAACTCCCTGCCCTGCTCTAAAAGCTCCAGCTCCCAGCAGCAAGTGTCCTCCTTTTTATCCTCTTGGTCCAGCTTAGTGCTGGACTGAGGAACTTGACCACCTGCTGTCACACGGGCATTTAGTTTAAAACTTATCCACGCCCTTTTCCATTTTGCCAGTTTTGGAGAATATTCACCATTAAAGCCCTTCCTTTCACACATCACAAAGGTATGGATTTATTTGTGCACTGTTAAGTGCCATGAATTTACTGCCCTTGTCAGTAACAAGGAGGTGCTGCTGTGATGCTGATACAGCCATCAGCACGTGGCCTTCGGTGGCTGTAAGCTAAAGAAACGCCGTCCGTCTGAATACTGGGCACTGCAGGGGGAAGGGGTGCAGGGCAGGTGTAAAAGGGGGCCAGGCCTGAGACAAAATACAGGAGGGCAAGTGTGCTTTGCTTCCAGAGACCCAGGGAGGCTGCAGAAAGATGCTGAGCAGATACTGTAGTGGGACAGCACAGGTGGTGGAGGGAGTCAGACAAACATCCATTATTTATATACCCTCTGCAATGAGCTCACAGCAAGTTGGGATTGGCCAGGAACTGGGTCAGGATGAAGCGGAATGAAGCAAACAAAACCTGGAGTCCTTGAGCGAGGCCCCCCGCCGAGCCTGCGCTGGTGCTCTTTCCTGCTGCAGCACCCTCCGGCCAGGTTCTCGGCAGCCTCAGCACAGCGGCAGGGCCAGCCTCTGCGAGCTGGGATACGCCCGCAACCCCAACTTGGTGAGTACGTACAGGAAGAGTGATTTTTATTGCACAGTAACACACTCTGGGCACTTAGCAATTTAATGACCCACATAAATGTTTTCATCTTGTCCAGTTTTTTGGGTAACAGAATGGGTTGTTGCATTGATTGTGTCATGCCAATGTATTTAGCAAATGCAGAGGCAGAGACATAGCTGATGGAGGGGAGAGGTGTTCCCTCACCACGAGCCAAAGGGGAGCGAGTTGTTATGTGTTGTGTCCACCATGGGTGTGAGATGCAATGAGTGAAGAGAGCACCCGCTGCTTGCTGGTACTCACCCCCTCGGTCTTCCTGCATGCCCAGTGGGGAAGGTGGATTCATGCATTTGGCAAGGCCTGGTACTCAAGCATGCAGAGAGAAGGGGTTTAGTTTTACATGATGAATTGGTGGGTAAGCCCACAGAGATGTACTGTGGGCTTGACGGGGCATTGTCAAGCTGTCCAACGAGGCAAGTGATGCTCTTGATGAGCGTTTAATCACGCTGCATTTTCTCAGGGAAAGCAACGATCTTCAACCACAAGGTCTGAAAGGCAGGCTCAGAAGGTCTGAGGTCCATCAGGATTGTTCTGCTGGGTCTTACCAAGGGCTAGCTGTCCCTGAGGTTCAGCTTCAGGCTTCATCTGTGCATGTAGAATGGTCCAGTCACTGAAACCCTGTATGACAAGCTACACTTGCAGAAACAACAGCCACACCTGCACTTGTATGATATTGGTGGACGCATACTTGCTAGGCACCATGAGCTGCCTTGAGTGTCTGCAGCTAGCAGCTCAAGGTTTGGGCTATAGAGTAACCCAGGTTTTAAGCCAAGTAACATAATCTTCAGTGCTATTTTAACCTGCAGTAAAATTATTTACTGGTTTCAGAACATAGGAGTCCTCTAGTCCCTGGACAGGTGAATTTGTCCATGGAGATCACAAGGTACCCTAAGCCCCTTTTTTCTCTACAGATGCCTATATGTGTCCATTTCAAGATCCTGCTTTGAAAGGTACTGAGAAAACTCCAAATCTTACAGTCAATGGGAAGAACCTATGAAATGCAAGAGTAGCAGAAAACTGAGGCAGAGCACACACTAAGAGCTGGGGAAGTGCTGGCACTGCTGCAAACCACTGCAGGTAATCCCACAAATGCACAACACAGGATTTCTCAGTTTCCTCTGAGGCTGCTGCTATCAGCCATGAGATAGGGAAAATACGGCACGGGATTGACTTAGGTTTCCATCAGATCTGTCAATCTGTTTTTTCTTAAGGGGCAAAAAAAAATGAACACTCACACACACTGCTACAACAATGTGAAGTATTTTCCTCTTCAAGAGCCCTTCCTCACTACCCAACGCCTTCCTTTAAAGAATGGTGCAGAAGTCAAGCAGAGCTGTGCATCATCCAGAAAGCACACAGCACTCAACCGCAATGCTCAAGGATTCCTAGGAGCCAGTGCTGCACAGGGAGAGCTAAAGCAGGGGACTCTGCAGCAAGCGTGTAGCTAATCCTCCCATCCAGGGAAGCGGGGCTTGGAGACAACACTGGGGGTTTGCAATCTGGCAACACGTGCCTTCCACTTGGAGCAAGAAATGTCAAGGAGAATTAGTGAGATGGCTGGAGGCTTAGACTGCAATGGGAAGCAACTGCTGTTCATAAGCAGGCTGTGACTACTCAGCCTTGCTAATCAGATTTCAGAAGATGCTCAGCTGGCTCATGCTGTAGGGTGCTCATTGCATGTTTTGCTAACAATGCTGTGCTGCCGGGGTCTGTATTTCAGCAAGAAAGGAGAAGGCTTCCCTGGGGGGAGCCTGACTTAATGCCCGGAGACCTGGTTTTGTCGGCAGAGGGGGAACAGGCCATTTGGAAACCTGTATATCTTTGCACATGGCTCTGATACCTGCTCCGTAGGTCATTTAAAGCAAGCAAGGCAGGACCAGATGCTCCTCTGAGCACCAGCTGTGAGCACTGAGGTTACCAACACAGCCTTACCCAAACAGTTCTCCTGGCTGGGGGTGACCTGACAACCTGTCCAAATTTCTGGGCAGCTGGAACCTGCCCTGATGTCGGAGCCACGGTTGCTTGGCCACGCTGGGCCTCGGCATGTCCGTGCGAGGAGGAAAAGCAACCACATCCAGCACCGGCATGCCAGCTTCATCGCTGCTTGGCCAGTCCAGCGTGCTTCAGCCCCCTTCCCCGAAGCACACCTTTGAGCTGAGGCACTGGACAGCATGGATCAATATTTGGGCCAAGGGAAATGGGATCCTTTGCACTGGATCAAGGTTTTCATTAGTATTGTGTGATTTTGCATGATTTGCCTGATACCAGTTCCCATGAAGAATAAAAGTTTACTTCCATTTCCCAGCACTCTATTAAAGCAGCTTCCGTTAGCGCTGCCTGTGCTCTCGACTGTGCTGTATATGGCATTTCTATTTTTAGAAACTAGGGTTGCCATGACAACCCAGTGTATTTTTTGTTAAATATAGCAGCTGTTGCAGGGAACTCTTGTCCTTCTGGATGTAAAGGCTGTGTTTTTGCCCTCTGACAGAGCTCAGGGTATTAAATGCAGATGAGAAAGGATGATTAAATAAGTGGAAGCCCAGAAGAAACCATGGATCTGTAATTACACAGAGGGGTTTTGAATGAAGCTGTGTGTGGCTGGTGCTTCAGAAGCAGCCCTTCTGCATTAGAAATGGTGTGTGGACAGGGACATGGAGCTTTTCAGTGTGGGCTGTGTGCTCCATGAGACCACCCATCCCCTCTCTCTTGCCAGCTGGGGTGCTCGCTTGCTGCCTCACCAGTCTGCCTGTCTTTTGCCTGTTCTGGTCTCTGCCCCTTCCAGGAGACAGGCCGGTACTGGCTATGCTCGCCAGGGCTTGTCCCGTCCGGGAGGAGATGTGGGAGTGCCAAATAGGTCTTGCCATCAGAGGATCCCTGCGGGAAGGAAGGAGCCTGTTTTGGAAAAAGCAAGTTTTACCTCCTACCCATGCTTAAGGAGCTTGAAGAAGAAGGATGTGTTGCAGGGTTAGGGTCTGGAGCTGCATCTCCTGTTGGGTGACAGAGACCTCGCTGGAAGAAGTGCCAATGCACAGGCGCAGGTCCCATCTCTGGGGCTGGCCTGGGGGTGCAGCGTGAGAGTGCTGCAGAACTGTGCTGCACCCCAAAGCAGTAACAGGCCCAAGCTTCAGTGTTCGATGGGAAATAGACTGACTCGGTTTCTTTTTTTTTAAATTGTTTGGCTTTGTCACTTCTTTACTGGATCCCCGTATGGTGCAAAGACATCCCCCTCAAAGGCCCGTTTTTCATCTCCTGGGAGGAGGGAGAAGAAGAGGGAGTTCTCATTCTGCTGGGTTCACTTTGTGGCTGGCGCTTTGCCTTCCCATTTTGGTGGGAGCTTCCAAATTCAGTGAGCTCCAAGGGGCACTTGCGAGTCTCTACCAGCGCAGCCTCTCCTTTGCATTTCCATTTCAGTCTGCATTGTGCACAGGTGGCTGCACCAATAGCTCTGTGTGTGGCGGGGGAAGCGCTATCGCTTGGGCCAAGGGCAGTATGTCAGTTGGGAGATGGAGATCTTTTTTTAATTAACTGGTCTTTGCCTCATTAAATGAAAAAGGAAACCTAGTGAACAGTAGATACACAGCAGGGCTTAGGGTCTTTGAAGGTTTCTGTAAAAAGCAGATGCAACAACAAACAAATAAAGAACCAGAGTTAAAACAGCTTGATTTTAAAATATCTGTGGAGGTCACTGTGACCAAGACTTTGAACAGGAATAACATATCTCTGGGGTTCTTATCTGTTCCCTGAGCTATCATGAGCGACATCCATTGCTGGGGATGTTATTGCTTCTCTGAATTTAATAGCATAAACGTTGCTTATGCAAGCAGAACGCTGCAGGGGAAGGGATCTCCTCTCGCACACTGCAGACCTGCCTCTGTGGACATCAGGGGCTTGAGCTGGCCCGGCTGCCTGCTCCCCGCGCCCTCCAGGCGCT
>JAVKLA010000001.1:10774419-10792364 GCA_034782735.1 Sagittarius serpentarius
CCCCCCCCCCCCCCCCCCCCCGCAAGGTCAGTGCCCCAGGACTTCCCGTAAAAGTGCATCTTCCCGTTGCACTTTTATGGGCTCCTTGTAGGGGGTGCCCTTGACTTGTGACTTGTCCCTGGTCTAGTGGGGATGATGCTTCCCATTCCTCACGTGAAGCACTGGTGCCCCTGAGATAGAAGAGCTGCTGCCGGGGTGCAGGACAAGCCCAGGGTTGCGGTAAGAGCGGACATGGGTGGTACAGGGGAGAAGTAACGCCGATGCCATGCAACAGCATCCCAGCAGTGTGAGGAGCCCAGGCAAAGCTGCCAGCAAGCGATGCAGGATGTTTTGTCCTTGGAGCCACTTCCCCATCATGACACTTCCCACAGGGTTAGATATCATACGGTGTGCTAGCAGCTAATCCTGCTGGGTTCCCAAGGAAGGGACAGGTGCTCCCTGCCCACATCAGCCTGCATCCCACCTCAGCTGTACCCACCGCCCGGCAGGGCTGTGGGGCCAGGGTGATGGGGTGAGGGTCATGAGCTTCATCCTTTCTCCTCGGTGGGTCCTGCCCATGGGGCACCAGTCATTCGACTGGCTCTGCTCTGCAGATAAACCTTCTGCTGGTGCCAGAGGCAGAGTTTCCCCAGGAATGCATATTTATTAAAACCTCTGCCTCTGCTTATATATCCACTTCCCTGTGTATTCAGTGATCGTCTCAGTGTTTATGCTCCCTGCTTTCCCCCCATTGATTTATGGGCTTATTGTAATCTCTCCATTGTGTCACTTCCCCCACTCCAGGGAGTGTGGAGCAGGCAGCAGTCCTGGGCGTTTTTTCCTTCCAGCCTACGTGTTGGCTGGTCCATCCCTCGGCCATTTGCAGCAATTTGTGTGAGGAAGGACCATGGCAGTGACACGCTTCAGCTGCAGACCATTGCCCACAGTATCAGATACTGATGAAGCTGTGTTTTTTTCCCCAGCAAGGATGTCCTTGAAGGCAGTGAAATTTCCCCAGCAGTGATGGGGGCTGCTGTGAAGGATGAAATGGTTTTCACCTGTTCAGAAGATGGGTAGGGCTCTCAGCTGTGCCTGTGAAATATGAGCACACCACTCCTTTCTTGGGGTTAAGGACTTGTTTGCAGCCTTTTATGAAAGTCACCTGCAAGTCTTTGTGTGTTTGATTTCTTAACAATCTTTTGAGACAGGAAGGAGTTATTTATTGCATCTCTCTTTGGTTTCTTGTCCTTGGACTGTGGGGCTTGTGGCCCAGGTGGATATCATGTCTGAAGCTCTGGTGGGAGGGTGCAGCTGCCAGGAGCATGTCTGTCAGTCCCTGCCAGGGAAGCAGGGTGAGCATCTGGCTCAGCAGCAATCTGGAAACCCCTTCTCATGGGTTGTTTTTCTTGCCTGTGTTTTTCTACAGCTTTGTGCAATGCTTCTCCTGCAGCTTCCCCCCGTCTCCCAGTGGAGATGTCTTTGCAACCTGGTCCTGAGGCCGCTGCGCTATACCCAGCACTGAAGGCTGCAGCCAGCCATAAAGCTCATCCCTGTGGCTCAAGAAGAGAGCTTTGAGCACCCAGTGTACCGAAGAGATGCATGAGCACCTGCTTTGAGCTGGGGAAGAAAGAAGGAGTGCTGGGAGTTACCTTCCCACAAGCACAGAGGTAAGAGGAGACAGGTATCTCAAAACCTCTAGAAATGTGGCCCAAATTCCCTTGTCGTCACACCTGTACCTAATTGGGAAGGACTTTTTGAGCGTGCAGGGAGGCTGATATTCCCACTCAGCATCGCCGCTGTATGCCAGGACCCCACTGGGCTGGGCACTGCATGCTAGCTCTGCGGGTCTTCTTGTCACTGTCCCGATGCCTGCAAAGGCTCTCTTGGCTTGTACAAAATAAGGTGGACTATCCTTTAGTGAACAAAGGCCGTTGCAAGTGCAGGGCTGTACTGGAAGTGTATGCATTGTGTGTTTTCCACATCAAGTTGTGGTTTTTTTTTTCTGGGGAACACATGAATATCAGAGGGATTTTTGTTTGTTTGTTTTTCCCCTGAAAGCAGACAGTCCTGCTCTCTCCTTTCCAAGCTCAGCGCTGTATTTGCCAGGCCAGCCTCAGAGCCTCTCCAGCAGTAGCGTATTTTTGTGCCATTTGGGGAAATTATCTGAGAGATAGGTCTCAATGGTAGCGTTGATTTAAGGGGAAAGTCCATAGCTTCTGTGTGAGTGAGAGTTTCTGGGCATAGAGAAAACAGGAGCAAGGCTGCAGGATGAGGGCACAGAAAGGAGAAAACGGCTTACTCTCTTGTTCTGGTTCCTAAAATGACTCCCTGCCTCTCACGAACCGGCCCTGCGCATCATTTCTTCCCCAGGCCTGGCCCATACTGATTTTTCCCATAGCTCTGTGTCTGCTGGCATGTGGGGTGTGGACTCAGTGTGAGGGTGGGAGACCAGCTTGCCACCAAGTGCTTTGGGTTTCTTCCACACCTGCTCCAGGCTGAGCACCTGCAGTGGCTCACCCTGCCTGGAGGGGTGACTGAGGACCAAAGTGGCAACGACCTGGCTCCCTGGGGCACGTGGAAGCAGTGCAAGGTCTAAGGTGGCTGCTGAGTGCCAAGTTGTTTGGAAATCCCAGGCCGAACAAATGCTGAGCCTGTTGCCAAAAGTTTGGCCTCGGAGGAGGATGCAGAGGAGAGCATCCTCTCTACAGCAAGAGGATGGGCTCAGCAAGACCCTTGCAGGCTTCCTGCCAGGCTACCTCCTGACTTGCTGCTGGTGAGCAAGAGCATGTTCAATTGTTTATGGCATGGACAAGTGTCTGTAGCTTGTAACAGCCTCAGGTGAGCTCAGGTTAAACTCCTCACTTGAACTAGAGGAGTTGCAGTTAGTCCTTAGTAAAGGCAAGAATCTTTTGAAGGAAGAGATTCAGAGAAGTAAGCCTTGCAGCCTGGGAGTGAGACCAGGAGTCTCCTGGCTGCTTTAGGACCTCTATTTGTCACTGGCTTCATTCCCCTTCCCAATTTGTGAGAAAGCCCATGGAGAAGACCTCCCCGAAAAGCAGGACGAGGAATGAGTTATGATCAGATTTGTCCACAAACTATAAAGCAGCCCAAGGTTTCCACTCTCCCCAGAGGAACGTGAGCTGTTTGAGTAGCACTTGTGTCTGGACCGAAGCTGTGGCAGGAGGTGAGGAAGCAGCAGGCTGAGCCTGCTGTAGGCCTGTAACCCTGTTTGCTTTTAACCCAGCCTAAAACCAGGGCACACATGGAGACACTGTAATCAATTGTGCTGGTGCTTTCAGCTTTTTTTTTTTTTCTTTTTTTCAGTTTAACCTCCCCAAACCCTTAGCTTAGGCCTTTCTAGGAAGAAATTGAGGAAAACTGTTTTGCCCTTTGCTGTGATCTCCCTGTGCCCCAGCCCCTTGCCTGCAGGCTGGGCTACACCCTGGCAGCTGCAGGGTCTCTGCCCCTCTTGCAAGAAATAGGAGGCCAGAACAGATGAGATAAAGGCGAGGATCCTCTGGTGAGCCTGTGGCTGTGTCCAGGGCTATGTGGAAATTCATTCCCTTTGATATATTCTTGGATGTGCAGCGTGCGGATTTTCACCTTCTTGAATTTCGCCCTGAGCCTTGCGTTTGTCCAAACAGGAAAGCCTGCCCTGAAATCCAGACATGACCACACAAGACAGCCAACGTTTGCCTTGCTCTTGTTACAGGTCTCCTCAGGAAAACAGCCCCGCCACCTCAGAAAGTGCAGGGGGCACTGGGGAGACAAATGCCAAAACCTCTCCTCCTCCGATTCAGCGATTCTCAAAGGCAGCTGCATCTCTGGAGGAGAAGCAGGAACAGCTGGAGCAAAAGAAAGGCCAAATGAGATGATGCCATGAGGATTATTTCATTGCCCTGTTGAACGGGAGCCCAGAGCAGACCCTTTGTCAGTGAAACCCTCCTATGTGGGGCTGTGACACCATTGCAGGGCAGGGGCTGCAAACACATGTGAGTCCTGGAGAGTTTCACACTCTGGGAAGGACAAGAAGTCCCAGAGAAATGGCCATGGGGGATTTCTCAGCTCCTGAGCTGTCTGTCGCGGGGAGTGCTGGAAGAAGCTGTGCTGTAACAGACGATAAAGCCAGGGTGCATTGGACACAAAAAATTTGGCAAAGGGTAGATGGTACCACTGGATAGCCTGTCGGGAAGGTTAGCTAAATGGTGTCTTATATGAATAACAGCAGCTCCCTTCCCTGCTGAAAAAGCTTTCCATGTCCAAAACCAAAACGTGTAGTTTTGTTAGGTTTTTTTAGTGGTGTGCTTTGTTTTTTGGGGTAATTTTTTTTTGTGTTTTTGTGGTTGTTTTGAGTTTTTTTTCCAAATGAATGCCACGATGCAGGTCTGCCCTTTCAGGGAGGGGGGTTTAGTACAGATGTGATGACAGGGTGTCCCTCCCCTTCTCCCTCTCACTGTGTTTTCCAAAGGGCTCATTCTTGTTGGATCCTACCTCTAGTGCTCTTTGCATCTTTGTTGGCTCCATCTGCAGTACACAAGTGCCTGTAAAGGGCTTGGAAGAGGAAAGCATTAGGTAGAGGTACTTATTAATGGTAATAAGAACAACTGTGAGAGGGACCCTACTTGGGCTACATTATAAAGACACTCTGAAACCACACACCCCTGCAAAGTAACCTCTTTGCTTGCTCTACTTTGTCTTTCGTCCTCCTGTGTACCAATTACTTATCTCACTTCACATTCTTCTTTCGACTCCGTGGAATTTGGATCATGATATGCCTCCTCCATATCTTCCTTCTACCTTGTCATGTGTAAAGAAAAAGGGGGGGAATAATAATTTTTAATCCCTTGTGAGCCCTCTGATGCCACTCGCTGTGTCTTCTGATCCAAAAGCCACATAAAACGGTAGTGCGGATGTGTAGCTCAGCTCCCATGGCTGGAGACAGTTATTAAAGGCTGTCAGTTGGGGGCATGCAGCGAGGAAAAAGGATCCCCCGTCTTCTCTCCCAGGGCCTGGGAAGCTTTGTAGCTTCCCTGACACCAAAGCTTCCTCTTTACAAGGTTTCAGTGCCTGGTGCTGTTAACTCCGCTGATCCCAGGTGGGTCAGATGAAGGGGTCCTGCCAGGTATGCTTTTTCTTTCCCCATGCAGAGGGTGGCTTGCCGTGCTTCCCACATCATCCTGCCAGAGTCCTCGCAGCAGACTCTGGCTCTCTTTGCTAGGGGACACTTGTCCTTAGCACCTCCAGCTCAACCCGCAGGCAGCAAGCAAGCTTCTGCAAAAGCCAGGAGCTGTGTGAGGAGCCCACCTCTGCTTCAGCAGTGGGATGGACCCTAGCTGGGACAGATGCTGAGTGCGGTTCCTCCACTGGCTGGTGCCAAGCTGCCTTCAGAAAGTTCACCTTGACTACCAAAAAGCTGACCTCACAGGTATGCCATGTTTTTCAGGTGGGCAATCCCTGGTGTGTCCCATGTTCAAGAGCCACTTCACAAAATAGAATCATTTCTGACATCCTTTGAAGCCAGGGACGCTCCTCTGTCGCAACCTTCCCACGTGTGCACAGGGACAGCTGTTTAAAAGCCTCTCCTGCTGTCGTCCTTATACGCCCTGTCCATGGGGAAGATAGGCAACATGCCTTCCAGCGTGCAGTAAGCCCTACACCCAGACAGTCTGCAGCCAAGAAACCTTATCCAGTACACGGTCTAAACTAATACATAATCCGTTTCATTTCTGGCAGCAGTGGGGAACAAGAGAGCCTCCAAAATCTATAAATCAGCCGTCTCTTAAATTGTGTGGGATTAAGGAAAAGGTGCAGAACAGAAATAATTTCCATGGGGGAAAGAATATCATTTCATTTGCCCAGGAAAATAATACATTGTCTTCATGTGTGTCTTCCAGAGACTTTAAAAAGAATTAAATGAGGGGTCAGAGGATGCAATTATGAGAGTGGTTTCTCTGGGGGCAAAGCAGGTGGAAGAAATTTCGCTCCTCCCCTGTGTCCTGGAGGTTTGTACTTGCCCTAATGCTGCAGTTCATGGCTTCTGTAGTCATGCTGGTAGCTCCTCATCCCCCACACTCTAGCCCCGCAAAAGGCACATACAGAATGGAACACTGGGATAGGCCAGATACTAAAATCTGGCAAGGAACAATTTATTATTAGCTTTTAAAATTGGATCCCACCCAATATGAGATGCTATTCAGGGGGGAAGAATGTTTTAACCCAGCTTTGCTACTAAAAAAATGTTCCTATGCCCCACACTTGGTGTGAGCTAGCAAAGTTTGGCGGTGGGTCTGTGGTGGCAGCCCTGGCATGGGGCAAGAGCTAAACCCAGCACTCCCTATGTGTCCAGCTGGTTGGTGGGACTTCTGTGCAGTGTGGTCAGTGCAGCCTTCATTGAGCATGGTTGGTGGGACCTCCATCCAGCATGACTGGTGGGAGCTCTGTGCAGCGTGGCTGTGGGGCATGCGTACAGCCCACACCCACCTCCCCATACTCCTGTGCTGGAAAAAGGGAGACGAGGACAACAAGGCAAGGCAAGACACCCTGAGAGCCTTTGATGCGCTCTCATTAGCTGGTGGGCCCAGGTTGTGCAATATTGCTACAGCCTCTGATCTCGCAATGCTGATTTAAGACACAAACTAAAACTTTTTATTCTCCCCCTGCTGAAGCATGAAGCAAAAAATCAATAGCAGGCCTTCTCCTGTCAGTTGCGATCCCATCAGCGTCCATGGGGCAGGGGGAAGTGGGACACCAGCGAGGCTGGGTGGTAGAGGAGATGGATGGGTGCCACTTCGCAGCCTGCGTGCGCCCAGGCAGCTAATAAAAGCCAACCCTTGGCAGTGCTGGTTGTATTTTAAAGAGGCCATCTGCTCCCACCAGCCAGCAGACCAGCCGCTCTGGCAGAATGTGGCCAGCCATAAAACGGGAGCTGGCAGGGACTGCCCCAACAGAACCGCATCCACTGGGCAGACCCCAGAACCGCTGAGTGGTGAGGGGACTGCCACCCAAGGTCTCAGCTCTGCACTGCCCCGAAGGTATCTTTTATTTATCAACCAGAGCCATTTGATGTGAATTTCTCTGGTGCCTTCACTGAATTGTCACATGGAAATCGGGTCTGTTAAGCAACTTTGGGCTGCAGCCAGCGCACTATCCATTACAGCAAACTTTCATCCAATTATTATTATTATACCTCCTGCTTCTGCCATGAATAAGATTGGAGGCTTTTTCTGGGTCTCTTGTTGGATGGGTGTGAATCGCTGCCCGGAATTGCACAGGCGAGCCCAGCACTGCTATGCTCCTCTTCTGCCTGGGACAGCGATATATTGGGGTGATGATGGGCAGCTGGAGGTTCCTCCTAGGCAGTGGCAGGAGCAAAGACCATGACCAGCTGAGCAAGGAGAGACGCTGCTTCTTGAGCTGGGGGTTTGCAGACTGATGCTGCAAAGCATCGGCCAGTGGCATGGCTCGGTAACAGGCTAGTTCATGCCAGAGGATGGCTGAACAGCAAAAGGGGGCTGACCACTTTTCCCTACGAGCCTGCATGCACAGATAAACATTTCTGGCACTCCCCCGGGATGTTTCTCACCTTGTTTTGCATTGAAATAGCGAATGGATTGGTTTGACTTTTTAATTGAGTTGTCTCAAAACTTGATGGCAAATTTCTGTGAGCTCTGAAATAAGTGGTAGTGAGCATCCTGCCTCTTTGGAGACCCTCTGTCCACATTGCTCATGGCAGGAGGCTCTCTGTGTGTTTGTGCTAGCTCCCGGACAACCCATATATCCCAAATCAAGCCCCGCTGCCTGGGAACCGCCATGGACCATGCTGGAGGTGCTCTGCCTGCTCCGGGCCACCTGTAGTCAGCCACGCTGATGCTTCTGCTTGAAGTCTATCTCCATTCTTCTGCCTTCTATCTCCATTCACATCTCTTCCTTACATTTGCTTCCCATAGATGGTGCAGAAAACAGCCCACCCTTCAAACAAGCAGCAGTAATTCACTGGCACCGCATAGCAGGTGTAGTCCCAGCTGCAAGCAGTGGCCGGCCAACTCAAGTCACCCTGGAGATCTTTGGTCAAATAGCAAGATGCGCGTCTCCAGCGTGGGCCCTGCAGCACCCTGATGCTCCCTGCACCCTGGAAAAGACGTGCCCGTGCGTTCCCTCCCTCGCCTGCTGTCACCTGTGTTTTCTTGGTGTGCAACTCCTCCATCCCTGATTGCATGTCTGGTCCAGCACTGCCAGCCCCAATGATTTTTACTGTAAGACACCAAGAGCGGGAGGGGGGAAGGTCCAGCCATCCAGTGGATGCTGCAATGAGATAGTGCTAAACTGAGCTCTAATTGTTCATTTAACTAATTAAATTATCAAACCAAAGAATTTTGAAAGAGTCATTAGGACTTCTGCCCTCCCTTCTCCCAGGCACGTGTGCAGGAGGGGCAGGTAGCCCCATAATTGCCAGCCACAGGCTTTCTTGAAGCCTCCTTGGGATCTGCTGATGGCGTCTCACGTCAGAAGCAGAAGATGCAAGGCCAGTCTAATCTGCTCTGGCAATTCCCTCATCTCTAAGCATCATTTCCCCCCTCTTCTAGAAAACAAGCACGTTTAGCATTACATGGTTTCGGCATCTGAGTTGCCTGACAGCTTTAAAAGGGAGTAAACATTCATCCTGCTGACATGGCAATAAAACCGGTGCATCTGGAAGAGAGGAGTCAGCAGCAGATGTGCCCCTGCAAACTGCTTGCCGTGATGAATGCTCTTCCCAGATACTGCTAATCCCTTTTCTCTTGCTCCTAGGCCTCCTTAATTGTGCTCCCTGTGATTAAATAACTCTTTGAAGACATCACTACAAGTTATTTCTTCCACGCGGGAATGTCGCTTGCCAGGTTTGTAGCCTTTGGCTCTGGGCGTACAGAGCTTGTTTTGCAAGGGAGCTGGGGAGAGCAGTGTCCGGGGTGCTCTGGTGACCCCAAAGTGCTCTGGGGAGAAGCCTCCACCAGAAGGTTGGGACCAGCCAACTGCCCAGGAGGGCTGGTGACCTTGGTGGAGATGGACCCGGATGCCGCACAGGTACCCAGGTATGACGAATTCCCAGAGAGCTGCTGCTTCCCTGGTGGTGCTTCCTCTCCCAGCCATGCGGGAAGAGCAAAGTACCTGGGTTTTGGGAGGAGAGGGGTGCCATGGCTGGGGTGAGGTGTTAAATCAGGCTATCCTTCCATGGGCAGAGGGGAGGTGGGCGCTGGTTTCCAGCCTCCGCAGGCTTCCCCACAAGCATGGTACCCAAAGCCTGGTTTTTCAAAGGATGCTGAAGCCTTGGCCTGCGAGAGGGACACAAAAGCCCCCAGGGCTTCAAAAGTGTCTGAGGGGCTTTGCCAAAATGCAGATCAGGAGGGAACTTATTTTATGGGTGCCTACACCCAGGAAAAATACCAAACGCCGTCGTTGCCTGCAGGACGGGCCCTAATGCAGTGGGGAGGCGGCAGCAGCGGTGCTCCGTCTTCTGCACACCGTGCTGCTGTCATGCCCCTGTATGCTCCCGGGGCAGGATCCCAGCCCCATGCCGGCACAGCCTGTCCCGTCACTGCCCACCCTGGGGCTTGTGCCCTGCTTGCCTGAGGCAGAGGAGGCAGGTCCCAGTAGACAGAGGCAAGCGATTGCCTGAATATTCATGTATCGGCAGGCAAGCTACAGCAGGCCCTTGTTACAAACTGCTACCCAAACTGCTTACATCCATAAATGAGGGAAATAAATAAACAGATGCTTGTTAATTGACTTAATTACCCACCAGCAAACAGGAGACCGGGAGCACATCAATAAAAAATGTTTTAAAAAGCAACTCATAGTAATTCTTTTCCATATGCAAACCACGCTGGTCTCTTCTGTCTACAATAGACTCCCCAAAGACAAGAAATGGATTTTCATTACGCGGGAAGAAGAGATCAAAGTCTGAATATTAGGGTTGTGGTCCAAAATGAAGCTCAAATTTATGCCCTCTTCCCAAAACCCAGGCTCTTTGAAACCCAGGCTGGGCCAGCATTTTACATACAGCTACTGCACAAGTTACTGCAAACAGCCCTCCTTGAGCAAGAGAAATCCAGCAGCTGAGGTAATACTTCTTGTTTTCCAGTGAGGAGCAGGCATGAAGGAGAAGGAGGCAGGGCTGGGAAACTCTTAAAGATTTTTTTTAATTGAATTTTTTTTTTCCCCAGAAGACACTCAAGCAAAAGGGAAATGGAAAAACTGAAGACCCGTTGCCCCCTTGCTGCCATGGGGTTGTGTCCAACCTGAGAGCATGGGATAACTCTGATGTGCTCCTGACAGGGCTGATGCTCGGTGTGAATATCCATGGCCCAGCACTTAGCCAGCAGACCGGGATGGATAAATAAGAAGTAGTGCCCAAGCTGGAGGCTTGTGGCTGGCCCCCGATCTTTTGTCCCAGGGTGGATGCAGAGGGTGCTGTGCAGACCCTGGAGCAACCCTCCTGAGCCTGGGAGCGGGGATCTGCCCCACAGCTCTGGATGGACAGCCCTGTCCCCACCATCCAGCTTTTTCCATGACCCTTCCTGGCAGCCCGTAACCTCTCACAGGGAATTTCTGTCAGAGTCCATCCAAATGAAACCCAGACCATGATGTGGTCTGGTGACCAGAGCTGCAGAAGCTGTCATCTCCTGCTACCTCACTTGATCATGACAACACCAAAAACATCCCAACCCTGCAAAAATGGCCATGCCAAGCTCCAAAGTCTGCAACAACTTGAGTTTTAAACTTTTTTTTTTTTTTGCTTCCTAGAAATGATTCCCCCTGTATGGGTGCTGCCAGCTCAGCAATGCACGAAGAAACCACGGCTGCAAACTGTGTTGTGCGCGCACCCTGAGCCCCACCAGCCAAGACAGGTACCTGCCCTTCTCCAGCCTCCTTTCTCAGCGTGTTTGCCCTGTTCCTGGTCTGGCAGGGAGGCTGTGCAGAAAAACCAGCGTGGGTTCCCTCGGGACTGCTTGCAATCAGTCTCCAATGCCGTTACCTGTGTATCACGCAGCCCCAACTTTTAACGAGTGCCCCCAGGGCAGGCAGGTTATGAAAGAATCCCCATTAGCATGCCCTCACTGCCTCCCTGACGTCAATGTGACGCAGTGTAATCAGGGAAGAACGCAGAGCAGGGTACAAAACTCTGGGGAGTGCAGGCTTTTGGGTGCAACCGGAAAAAAAAAAAAAATAGAATGAAGGGGTGGAGCAAGCGGCAGCAAGAGATGAAAGGAGAGTGTCTTATCACCCAGAGCTGGCAGCTGGAGTGAATTTCCTCTCCGGAGTGCAGATTCTGCAGGCGTGGGTGATGTTCTCCCATCGTTCAGGTCCTGCAGATCCAGCTCTCGCCACGGGCACCAGGGTGGCTGCAGCAGAGAGGGGACAGCAGGCAGGCACTGCACCAGATCTGGGGCTCGCCTTGCTCAGGTCTGATGGCATGTGGCTTTTAAATCATGCAGGGTTAATGTTATGCCTCGATGCCCAGGCATTTTAATGTTGCACCTAGATTTTGAAGAGGTTTTAACAGTATTTGTTGGAGAAGAACTTCAGCAAAGAGCCAGATCATCTGCATCATCAGGAAGCTGCTCACACGGCTGCATCTGTCCTGTGAACTCAGGGAAAGAAACTAAATCTGCGCGGTCTCTCCAACAGCAACCCAGCAGCATGTACACCAGAGACTGTCTCACTTGAACTGCAGGGTGGCAGACTGCATTGTGCATGTCGTGCTGCAGAAGATTGCATGTCCACCCCAAACTCTGCAATATTTGCTGAGCCATCTCCTTCCATCTTTCTGTTTTTGTCTAAAAGAAAGGAGCAAGCAAGAGCACTTCTGTTCCTCTGCTTGCAGGGCAGACCCTGCAGCTGGGACCCTCGCAGGCTGAAACAGCAGAATGCTCTTTCAAAATGGACATGAACCCAAGTCTTACTTCTGCATCTTTTAAGTCTTACTTCTGTGCTTTTTAACACAGCCGCCTGATGTTGGGTTTTTTTTCCCCCTTAGAGGTCACAGCAATTGCTGAATGCAGTTGACCCTGGGGACATGGGCTAGAAGCAACACTTTCACTGTGCTGACCTACCTGGCTTTGGCTGGGCATTGCCAGTGCTCAGCAGGGTGACTGTCAGGAAGTCCCCAGGGTCACAGGTAGGAGCTGGAGGTTGTGGCCAAACACCCAGTGAGCACCAGGTGGTGGAGCTGGAGAGAACGGGAGCCGCAATATGGGGAAGGGGAGAGGCAGCCTCTCAAAGCATGGTGGCAGTGTAAGGCAGCTGGGATGCTCTTGTTGCTCCTGTTTGGGAATATCAGGCCCATGAGTCTGCAGAGAATGCCATCACAGTGATGGCATCTAGCACTTCTGCTCCATCTATTCCTCAGTCTCCCACTGAGCCTGGTGTCAGGGGACCCAAACAATGAGGGCATGTCGCAGCCCCAGTTCTGGCACAAGAAAAACTTTCTGCAGCAAGGGAAAGATGCAGTTTCAGACATAGGAGCTGTGCATCGTCGAGCCTTGAGCCCATGGAAGATAAGCAGCAGCTCCATAAGCTCTCCACGCCCTGCCAGATACGAGGCCACCATGCCATCTGGCACTGCTCCTCGTTCAGTGCCTGATAAGAGGCTCAAATACGGGAATGGGACCATTCCATATCCCTCCCTTTTGGAAGCGCTGCAGGAACCCATCAAAGGATGGTGGGGAGAGGAGTGGAGCACACCAAGGTGGTCATGGTAGGACCAATCTGTCCTTCCCTGGGGGAAGGGAGCATGTTTGAGGCTCTCCGAAGCAGCAGGGCACCGGCCGGGCTCCCTGGCAGCCTGTGGGCTGCCCTGCCAGCCTTGCACGACAAGTTTCCAAGCCCAGCATGTCTTTCAGCAAGACGTGCAGTTTCACCACCTGCTCATTCAGGCCTCTGGCTGCCACGTTACCTATTTGTCGGCGTGCTTGTTTGGCTTTCTGAAATGTGCCTGTCCGGCTCCTCTGGCATCCGACATGCTGCTGCCTGCCTCGTGCACTCTCCAGATTTGGGTTCCTCCTCGGAAAGCATCCACATTGCCAGCTATTTTTGGAACAGAGGCTTCTATTGTCTCGTGCCGTTCCCCACTGGGTTCAGCTCAGAGCTCCCCAGGGCCCCCTTCCCCCAGCACCCTCTTCCCTTCCCGTGGCATGACTTCTGTGTGCCCCACAGCATCTGCAGTATGCAGCACTGCTAGAGCCTCACAAGGCAGGGCAGAGCCCTTGCCGCTGCTTTGTGGATGTCCTGAGCCCGTGTCTGCCCCATGGGTTGTCAAGGGGGTCCCGGAGCGGGGTGTGTGATGTGTCCACCTCCAGCGATGGGCTCCCACAGTCTGGCATGATCCTGCCATGAGGTCCTGCCAAGAAGGCAGCAAGCCAAGCTGCAGCATGGGATGTACAGTGGAGGACCAGGTCCCTGACCTCTCCAGGCTGAAGCCAGGTATGGATCTGAGTAGCAAGGTCTCCCAACAGGATGAGTGGGAGCTGGATTTGGGGATCAGCCCCTGCATTAGTCAACACAGAGAGAGACTGTCGGACAGGCTGGATGCTCTTGGCAGGTTGTGTGTTGGAGGTTACGCTGCAGTCCCTGGGCTGCCCTTCTCCCTTGCCACAGCCTTTGGAGCTGGGCTGAGTTTTGCAGCCATGGTGTCCATAGTAAGAAGGCTGGGCTGCTGCTCCCCCAGCTCAGGACCTCTGCGACGCCTTTAACCAAAAGTTATACCTCTTTGATTCCTTGGTGCTGTTGGGTTCCCTTTGCTGCCAATTTATTTGTGCCTCTTCCAGAAGGCTAGTCAACAATTTTCAACTGTGTCAGTTTGCAGAAGATGGCGGTGGGGGGGGGAGGGGAAGGGGAGACAGGATGGAGCTATTTTAGTCTAAGTCCATCTGTGTTGATAATTCTCCATCCAGCCCCGATCATTAGTGGAGCAGGATTTGCCGGGTGGCCTGGCCAAGAAAATACCTTGCATGCTTTGCAAGCACTTCAATCTCCACATGCCCATGCATCTCTGCTTGCGGCGTGGTGGGTCGGCAAGTGCTTCAGCAGAGCCACCAGCAGAGCTGCAAATGCGGACACCGCTCCACAGCAAGGGGAACAAACAGTGCCAGCAGCTCCTTCCCACCACACATTCCATTCCCTGCAGTCAGCTCCACATCTCAGGAACAGCGATTTCGGCACTGATGCCCCTCAGCATGTTAGAAAAGTTTCATGCAATCTGTTTACTTTTGGACATATGCTGTGTTCATGCTGCCTGGAGTCTTGCTGCCTCTAATAACTTTGGGTGTAATTTTCTCCAGTTTGGTGCCTGGGGCACTGATTGACACCTGTGGAAATAGGCCTCCGAGGGGGTGCAAAACGTCTTTGTTCCTCTGGTGTAACTCCTTTGCTGCCGCTATAAAAAATGGCACATGTTGCCCCTGAGGCACGGATCCTCCATGGGAAATCAGAGGAGGGAGATGGAAGGAGATGGGACCACGCTGCACTTCACCACCTTAGGAAGTAGAGGAAGCCTGAGTTATCTGTACTGGTGTGTACCTGCCTGCATGTGTATACACGTGCATAGATCTATATGCATAGATCTAACATGTAGTGCTAAACATTATTTGTCTCACAAAGAGTGAATAGTGCTGCCGAGGATGAAATCTCTAACCTTAGTTTCAGGGATGGTGAGTCTCGATGGCAGCAGCTGTACTGCACCTGGAAGTCGCCTGGGTGGACGGGAGGTGTGCATTTAATGCCCAGCATCTCCTCTTGCAGAAAAAAAGCACAGCATCCTGGTTTGGTTTTCCAATTTTCCTTACTTTGAGTGCTGTTTCAGGATAATGCTCTGAGGGGAGTTCTCTGAGCCCCCAGCTCTGTGCCATGGTGTCCCGCTGTATGCACCCAGCTTACCAGCTTTGCTGCAACACGGTTTACACCAAAAGAGACAACTTAAAAAAATAATAATACTAATTTAAAAAGAGCACTATTTCAGGGCTAGGAAAATCAGGTTTTTTTTCAGCATGAGTGAAGCCGATGGGACAGTGCTCTTCCAGCACTGTTACTGCTCTTAGGTGAAGTGTCTGGGCTCTGATGTACTCTGTGAGCCAGGTAAAGCTGCCTCCCACAGAACTGGCTTTTCAATGTACATATTAGAGTATATTTGCAATGTAAATTAATAAGTGCCATCTGCTTACCTCTGATGTTATGAGAATGTTGTCTTGTGACTGGCTACAAACAAGACAACATTGAAGAGGTAACACCTGCTGGTACATATTACTGCAATTTATTTTCAAACATTAGAAGATTATTTTGGATGGGAGAAATAGGTATAATCTCCTCTTGCTATGTATTAAGTGCTAATGAGAGGCACGTGTGTGGATTGCCAGATGACATCTTCAAGGAATGAGCAGTAAGGGTGGGGTAAACTGCATCCAAGGGCAGAGGGACCTCGAGAAGAAAGCCGTACCTCTGCAGCTTGTCCACGGCTCGGCCCTGGACTGATGAAGATTTAAGGGGATGTTTAGCTGGTGAAAAGTTTCTGCCTGACAAATGTAAAGCTTGCTGCAAGAATATATTGATTTCAGGCAAAAGGGCCCTAGGGGTAAAAGAAAGAAAGGTCTGTCAAAACATCGCACTTTAGCCTTTGGGGATGGGATGGTCTGAATTTTAATTTCAAAATCACAGCCTACTTTTGAAATGGAAATTATTCTAATGCTGAGACAGAGATGACATCTTTCCATTTTAGCAAAATAAAATGTTTCATTTGAACCCAGATATACTCTTTCCCAGTTTTCCCAGAATAGGAATAAAATCTAAAGAAACAGATAGTAGATAACAAACTGGGATCCTTGCAGCTCTCATTTCTGCTCAGAAGTTCCCAAGCTGACATCCCATCATACCTCTTTATTTTTCTCATCTCCTTATTTTTCTGCAGATTGGCAGCACTGCAGGGCAGGGACTCACAGGCCTGGGTTTTAATATCTGACAGCATACGAGTTATGAATTCCAGTGTGGCTATATAGGTATTTATGTAGGTAATTGTTTTGTTGGTGACTAGCTTTTATTTTATGCTGCCTGAAGCACCTTGCGGTGAGCAGGACGGAGTGTGGTGCCAGTGTGTCCACTTGGCAAAACTGCTTTGTGAAAGGTATGGCAGCTGAACCACTCTTAGTACAGAGTAGGCAATGCTGATTTTCCCAATTTTCTGCAGCCTGCATAGAGCTGGGTGTGCAGGACAGGGGTTTCCCCCAACGCAGAGCAAGGATGCTGGAAGGGGTAGACCTCCTGCCCAAACCTGCAAAGATGGAGGAGCTCCTGATGAGCTTGAGCAGGGGAGAGGAGAAGCCAGGTGGGATTTTACAGAGGAGAGGGCTTTTCTAATGAAGGGCCAAGGTGAGAAAAGGAGAAACTGGCTGCAGAAGGGCAGGGGAGTCACTGCTGGGCAGGTCTCGGGCTGCCAGAGAAAACTGGGGATGGGAAACATTGGAAACATCCATGATGCTACCCAAAGAAAGGAATGAATGAGTTTGGGGATGCTCCACAGTGCTGGGGTGCACATCGGCACATCAAGGCAGGGCAAAGTGTCCTGTTCTCAAGGGTAAGAGCTTTCGATATGACCCTGGAGGGGGGGGTTCGGAGCCTGGAGCAGTCTCGAGGCACATCCTTGGGGAGGAAGGGGAAGCCTGAGCTAGCAAGCCACGAGCAACCTCAGAAGTGTTTCTTCTGGGACACGTTGAGTGAATTTTGTAACAACAGTTATTTTTGAAAGGCTTGTTATCAACATTACTAAGCAAACTGGGCAGCAACCCTTCCTCTGCCGCAGACCTGCAGGGAGCGGTTTTAACATGGTGCACCCAGGGTTGCGATGCATGGCAAGGCTCTTCTTACCCTGGGTGCAGGGTGGACCACAGCCCTCCTTGGTTCGGTAGCAGGACAAAACCAGCCAGCTGAGGTATCAGCAGTGCAGGTAAGTTGCGTGGAAGCATTTTCCTGCATTGTGGGTAACTGAACTGCTGGAGTCCCAGCCGCGTGGCAGTGGCAGCTCAGAAGCAATAACTGGAGCAGACCTCTCATGGAAGACAACTGCACAAGTCGTTTAAGTTGGAGGAGGCAGTAATGACCTAAAGCACAGGCAGATCTACCTAGGAAAGTATCACTGTGTATTTGTCTGGTCCTCGTGGTCCTTCCCTAAATGTACACTGCTGTTATAGGCCATAACTGGCAGAGATGCTGCTAGAGCCACTGCTGTTAGACAGGACCCTGGGCTAAGCAGATCTGAGTAAAGAATTGCTTTCTGTCACTGGTGGGAAAGACTTTTATGCTTATTCTTCATTTTAAAAAGGATTTTTACAATGAAAAGGCACTGATGGAAATTTTTCCCCCATCTGACTGACTTCTGTGTCATTCGACGCACAGGGGCAATGGTGGACTGGCATGGGGATACCCTTCAGTGCGGGTGGCTACTGTTGCTTTCACCAAGTTTTGGGGGCAAAGCAGAGAAGGCCAGGGTCTGGAGCATCACCAGGTTGCTCACGCTTGCTGTCTTGGCTATGTTTGAAGCACTGCTGTCTCCTGGACATCCCTCCCTGCTGCCCCATCTCACACATGGCCCTTGCTGGAATGGACAGGGCGGGGGCTGTCAGGGCTATATTTGTTAGATAAAGCCTTTCCTGCATGATGTGCCTCCACTGTGCTTCCTCCTCAGTTTAAAACTCCCGGTCCTTTAAATTACCCCAGTGATGTTCAGCTGCCTCTCTGCCCCTTGGCCACTTTCCATCCCTCCTGCTTCCCTCCCCAAAATCCGGGGTGATACAGTCAAGCCTTAATGAAACATTACCGGTGACTCAGGCCCACTGTCTGTTATGAGTGGCACATGGCCCAGCGCAGAAATGCCATTGTGGGTGTTTGCACTGGAAATTGTGGGCCGGGGAGGGATAAGGGTGCCAGTGGCAGCCGCAGGGTACTGC
>JAVKLA010000001.1:10792464-10816758 GCA_034782735.1 Sagittarius serpentarius
AGCCCTGCACCATGGGGCATTTTGCAACTGATACTGATGGGGGGGAAGCTGGGGGACAGGGGGGATGCTGGGGGGCCAGGGAGGGGTACCCAGCGGGGAGGTCAGCACGGCGCGTTGTGGTGGCGGAGCAGTGGGTTATTGGTGCTCCTCATCCTCAGGGGCTGGGCAGCTGCCAGAAAGGGGCTGACCACAGCTGGATTTCCTGGTAAAAATAACTCCATGGCATAAACTTTCACAGGAGGAAGGGCAGAGAGCAGCCGGCGTCTGTCTCCCTCCCCTTTGCTACATCGGCAAACATCTGCCTGGGCCAGCGTGAATCAGCAGAGGCTGGGGGCAAGGGTCGGGGGGAACGTCTTAGGTTGACACTGGCAAAACCCAGGAGAAGTTTTTGGGGCTGGAAGGAAAATAAATACTGGGCTAAATTGGTCCTCTCACTCACTGATAGTTTGCATAAGAGCAGCAAAAATGGTCGAAGGGGAAAGAAACAGAGGAGGCAACAAGCCTGCCTTTCCCGAGAGGAGTGGGGGAAGACGGCTTTGCCCCGGGGCGGTGATGCTGCTTGACTTTGTGGTATTTCTTTTGTTCTCCCTGTGTCCCAGCCACCCAGCAGGATGGGGCCAGGCTGCCTATGTGGCGCTGGCGTGAGCCCGTTTGCTGGGGTGCGGTGGGAGCTGCTTTCCCACACCAACCACCAGGCCGGCAGCCACTGCCCTTCTTCCCGACGGGGGCTGGCTGCTGCAGCTGCTTCCGTACGCTAGAGCCCAGCACAAGGGTGACTGCAAACCATGGGGTGGGAAAGGAGGAGCTGCACATCCTCAGTTGCCATTTATGCCCTCCCCCCAAGACTTTTCCCTGGCCAATGCCATGTTTCTCCTCCCTGTGATCTGCCATCGGTTGCAGTCACCAGCTGGAGGGTGCAACCGGTGGGTTGCAGGAGATGCTCTGGGCCATCATAGGGTGAGGTTGCAACCATGCAGCCACCTTGCCAAGCAGAGAGATACCGTGCCCACCCCACAGAGGAGAGGGCACCGTGAGCACATTGCGCTCAACAGCTCCTTCTCTGTAGGATGGATGCAGTGGCAATGCTGTCTCTGGTGTTTCCTAGGTCGTGCCAGCGGTTGGTTCCTTCACCCTGCCAAAGCTTGCTTGTGTGGTGGTGCTGGGAGGAGAAGCCAGTAATTTTCCATTATCCCCAGCATCGGGAGGCACAGAGCAAGCACTGAAAACCTGGCGAGGCTCCATGGCGGGTTCACACCTATTGCTTTCGCAAGACGTGTGATGATAAAACCCTGAAAGGCAAAGAAAGGCCATTGCTCTGATTCACTTAGCATGCTGCAAGCTGTCTTGCTTTGTTCCCTCTCTTCTTTTTTCTTTTCTTCCCCCGTTTTGGGAGAGGAGAGAGGGGCATTTCACATTCCCAAGCTATTTCAGGGAGTGGCAGTGTTAGTGTCTCAGGTAGCCTGACCCTGCCACCCTGCTCCTGTCCCAGCACTCGCAGCAAGCCCAGGATCTGCATATTGGCTGTGACACTTCCTAATTGCTCAAGATGGATCGCTTAAGAAAAAGCCTTCCATATGGTCCACAGGATTTAATTTTTTTATATATCCCCCCCCCCTTGCTTCTGCAACTGTTACAGGAAAAGATATTTTTCCCCATTTGACATATATGTAATCTTCTTGTGATACACAAATGCCAGATGGCACTGCAAAAAGATAATAAATGTGTCTGCAGCCTTCGACAGTTAAGTCTGGGAACCTTGAAAATGGCTACAGAGGAGCTGGGAGTGGCTGGGCTCAGGGGGGTTTTTTTTGGCAGGAGGGGTGTTGAAGATGGAGCATTTCATCAAAGGCAGTTAGAACCTGGAAACACTTCGTCTCTGCCCCATGCCCACACCCTGCCAGGCATCCCGGTCTGGGATTCGCACTGCACTGCTTTCAGCAGTGAGCAAACCCAAGGAAACCTGAGCGGTGGAGGGATGTTGCTCTTAAATCCACCTCTGGGAAGATACCCTGAGATGTAACAAGCAACAAGGAAAGCAGACTCCAGAAACCCGATGACAGAAAGCTTGTTGCAGTCGACAGGCATCTTATGGCTGTGTTTGGACTGACTTTGGATCGGGTATTTAAATCCCCTGGGAACAGTGTTGTGAACACAGTCCCGCTTGCTGCAAAGGTGGATGAGCAAGGCGGTCTTTAATTTGGTTAGGAGCATCATCCCATAACCATATTACTGTATGTAAATGTTGCTTCATGTTAATCTGCTAACATGCTTTCTTTAATTACAGGGGTGAAAAATGACTGTTGTCTTGCTTTGTGCTCTGGGATAACCTTGGAAACGTGGTCTGTCACTGCAGCAAGGAATTTCCTCCTGAAACCTTTGTTTAATAAACAGATACGAGAGCAATCAGGTTGCAAAGCACTTTCCTGGAAAAGGGCAGATTAATTTTTTTCTCTGCTGAAGCTGCGGGGGGGAAGGGAGGCCGTCTGTCTTCACGTGTTAAACTCCTTTTCACGCTTGGCACAGTGACTCACTCCCGATGCTGAACAGCGGATGTGCTTTCCTGCCGAGGCGGCTCGTCCTCGCCGGGGCCAACCTCGCTGCTGTCTCACTGCAGAGCCACAGTGGTGGTTTCACCAGCAGACCCCTGCGGCTGCTTGGATTTCTCCTTGCTGGGCTTTGCCTCTTCGCTACCGTCCATGGGGTATGCAGGCAGGGATCAGGCAGGACCTCCCTGCGTGCGCTCTGTTACTTGTCCCTGTGCTGAAACATCCCATCATTTCCTTCTGTTATCTTTAGAAAGCACCTTCCAGTGCCGCCTGCCCCCACCAGCCCTTGTGCTGTAGCTGATGGCCTCCACAAAGCCATTTTTTTAGAAGAATGAAGGGTTTCCAGCCTCATCTCAGGACCAGCAGTGCACGTCGCCTCTTGCATGGTGCTCACCTCAGGCAGAGCACACCTGCAACGAGCTCAGCATCACGCTGCCTGCATGGAGCACAGGTTGGACTAGGGACTGCTGGAGGTCCTTCCTGGCCGAAATATTGCTGCTGGTGACCACAACAAATCTGTTGTGGAGAGGTGCTTGGGACAGGTTGCAGGGCTGATGGACGTCAGCGGTGGGAAAGGCTGCCCGGCTGTTCGGCCAGCCACCTTTGCTCCACAGCCCCATCAAGGAATTTTCCGCAGTCTTTGTACAGATAATCAGTCACGCCATCCTCAGGCAAACCGATGGCCTGTGCATAAGGTTATGCAACTGTTTTTAAAAGCTTTACCATAAAATGCAAGCTATATGGGAGGCCAAAGGGCAGGTAAACCTGCTTGTGCATGAGGAAATTTAACTGGCATTTCTTTTATTATGCCTAGTCCAGAGTAACTGCCCGTGCGGGCACGCTTTTTCTAGAGCAAGGGTTTAGCCTAATGCACATGATGTGATCTCTCTGATGGGGAGCTGTCAAGCAGAGAAGCGTGGGATGTGCCTGAGCATGGGGCTGCAACCCTTCCCAGGTGGGAGCAGGTCTCCTGCGTGGCTGCACATATGCAGGAGGAGGTTTGCTCTTTGGTCTCTGCTGTCATCTGAGACCGCCTTGGAAACCATGCAGCTTTCCTGCAGAGTGGAGCAGGTTTGGATATCACTGCAAGTTCACGCGTGCCCTTCTTAGCCTGTGCAGGGCAAGTTATCCGCATCTGTCAGAGGGTGACCATATCTCTCCAGCTTCCCACCAGCCACTGCCATCAGTTCTGCTTCAAGTTCCGCATTTTTTTCTGCTGGTTTTTTGGTAGCTGCATCTCTCCTGGTGCTCCACGGTTGAAGCAAGGGTTCCTCTGACACAGGGTCATTGCACCCCAATGCTGTATATGAACCTTGAAGGCTCTTTTAGACCACCAAATGTGAGGGGAAATGGAAAAAGGAGTGAAGCACCAGAAAGACATTGCCTGCTTCTCTGTAAATACTTGGTGCCATATCTTTTGCCAGAAAGCCCTGAACTGCTTTCAAACATTATTTTTAACAGAAAAGGTGGGAGATGATTGTCACAAATAGCATTCTTCCTGCCTATGGGCACATAAGCCAGGGAGGAAATATTTGCTGGCTGACCTGCAGCCGGCAACATCTGGGCTTTTCCAGAGGCAGCTGACAAGGTTTGCCAAGGAGACCATGGGCAGATGTGCTGCTGATTCAGGAAATGTCAGACCGCGGGTGTTTTACTGGCGCTTGCAGAGCACTGCTGCAGATCCTGCGCTCCCACAGGGTTAAATAACAGCAAAAACACTGGGAAAAATGTTAGTTCACTTATATCAGCTAAAGAGCTGTTGAGACAGCAAAGCGGTTATTAGATTTGTCCCGAACATTTATTAAGTTTGCATGTGTCTTCGAGACGTTTGTGCTGCTCCTCTGTGTATCTTTGGACATGTCAGCTATACCAAGGCATTTCCAATTACCCTGTCACCTACCAGATAAGGTGGTCTTAAACAGGTTTTTAATTTCTTGGGGGGAAAAAAAAAGGAGAAAAGAAGCAGCTCAGTGACTCTGTATTTTAAATGGCCTTTGAATAGCAAACACAAACTCTATGTCATCTCAGGAAGCCAAAGGAGAGCACGCGTGCGTGTGCATGCTTACACACATGCGCGCAGGCCAACACCACCCTGGACAGATAACGCTCCATCACACCTTCCTGCCCTATCTTTGACATTTTTTTCTTGTGCTCTGCAGAGAGTTTTGCAGACAAAGAAGAAACAGTTACATTTGGGACCCTTTCAAGGTTGTGGGTTTTTTCTTTCCTGCAGTGATTCTGACAGTTTGGAGAAGTTCCCCTCAAAGTACACGTGCAGTAGTTCAATGAGTGGGCAATAACATTGGCTCTTTGTGCCAAATTTCACTCGGATTTCTCCTGTGTGTGCCTTCCCTCCCTCCCCAGGCTCGTAGGCTTTGCCACGTGCAGAAATGAGGACGGGAAGGTGCAGCTCTGTTTCACTGACCTGTGTCTTGGGTGACGTGGGGTTTCCAGCTTGCTTAAGGAGTTCAGAAGTGCCTGAGGCTCATTTTCAAAAGGCATGCCATTTCTAACAGGCAGGTGAATTTGGTGCTTAACTTCCAGTGAGATCTAAGTAACCAGCCTAAGTGCCTTTACAGTTCTCGCTGGGCGCCTATCTATATCTTTAGGTAAAGCAATGTGGGGGGAAATGTGGCTTTTAATAGCTTGTGAGTCATGGCGAGGCATGCCTGTGCTGCAGCCGAGCAGCTGCGGCTGTTGCACAGCGGAGACAGACCCAGGCGACTTTTAAATGCTCCCACACCACCAGCCGTCTCGCCGGGACCAGCCCGGGCGAACCTGCCCTGCTCCCACGGCACCAGGGAGCAACGCGCAGGAGCATCCCGCAATCCAAAGGCTAGCAGACCGGCCTCAGGCTATTAAAACCAAAATGATTGATTTACCAGCCTTGCCTTTGGTTTGCTCTCCTAGAGAATGCGTGTTCCCTGCAAGAGCCGTGGGCTGAACTCAATGGAGGTGCAAGGCTGTGGGGATGGGGGGGAGCACGGGGCTCGCCGGGAGCTGCTGGAATCGCCAGCAAAAATATTCAGCTGACCAACTATGACAAGAATGAACAGGTTTAAATTACAATAGGAAGGATTTTGGTGAGCCATCAGGAAACACTTTCTACTGGTAGGAAAAGTGAAGCACCAGCTACAGAAAATAGCTTTCAGTATGTCGCAGAAAGCAACAGGCTCTGAAAGTGAAACCAGGACGTGCCTGGTGCGGTGGTGAGGTTAGTCATGGCATGAGGAGATGGATGTGCAGCTGTGGCTGAGCTCACCCCTGCAGACGGGCTCTGAAGCACTTCTGTGTGAATGCTAAAATCAGTGTTACTTGGCACGAAGCTGGAGATGGAGAGCCTGGATGGGCTGTGTTGTCTCATATGGAAAAGAAACAGAAAGTGCCCTGGATGGGGATGGGGAAGGGGATGGGGCTGGGGATGGAGATGGGGATGGAGATGGGGATGGGGATGGAGGTGGGGATGGGTTTGGGGGATGGAGATGAGGTTGGGGATGGGGGTGGATGGGGTTGGGGATGGGAACTGGGTTGGCAATGGAGCACAAGAGCATGACTGTAAGGCCTGGGGGAACGCAGCTCAGTTCCCAGCTCTCCAGCACTTCCCACATGACCCAAGCAAACCCCTTAGCCTCGCTGCACATACTTTGCCCGTCTCCGCACTCGTGTTCTGAGCACTGCCCTCCCTTGCAGTGTCGTCGTATATCAAAGGAACTGTTTAAAGCCTGTAGCAAACAAGCCTTACAGAGATATTTGCTATTATTCCTGATTGTGTGGACTCCAGGGCGACCGACTATCATATTTCCCTGTGATCAAAATGTTAGCAGTTATCATAAAGGGTGCTTTAGGGTTTAAGACAGATACAGACTCTTTTAACAGCATTTCTTCCTGAAGAACCTTCATCTTTACTCTCTCGCATGACAGCTGGTTTTTGAGTCATGAGCTGGTTGCAATTACTTTGCCTCTGTAATTCCATCTTCCCCAGACTCTTCCTGGCTTCAGAGCCGCTGGAGGATGGTCACCTGTGTGGAGCCATGCATGAAAATTGGATCCCAGCTGCAGGCAAGGCTAGGAGGAAGTGAACGTGGAATATTTCAATTTAAAGTGTGTTTATTGTGCATTCTGTCACTGATTTGATGTAAAAAAATTTGCATGCAAATGACAGCAGATTTGCATCTCTCCTTTCATTGACTGCAGATGTTGAAAAAAAATATTTGGGGGGGGTTAAGCATTCAAAACATCTTAGAGGAGATTTTTGGCGGCTGCCCTATTAATGCATCTATGTAAATATGCTGACCTCTCCTGAAAACAGCAAGCTGGTGCCAGGTCATTTACACAGAGATGTTCACTGCAGTACTCTGTGGTCTTTGCCTTTCTAAGATTTCCAACATCATTTTGGAAAGATGTGGTGCTGCTGACACCCTTGGACACAGAACTGTGTCTCTTATAAAAATGGATTTTCACATGGAAACACGTGGAAGGATTTTTCTGAGTACCATGAGTATGCTAGCTGGTTTTTATAACAGTTATAACGGGTTGAAGAAAATTCTAAGCAAGGATCTAAGCAACCAGGAGGCATCCGCAGAGTTTTGGAGGAGTCATCTTCCATTGACAGTAGTGATCACCAAGATCAAGGCAGCCTTGGGCAACAGTGGACCGCAATTTCTCATCTTTCCCTTGAGCTAGGCAGGCAGTTGGCCACACAGGGGATGGGATGGGACCTGCCCCGGGGGGACACCAGGCCTGCAGGGGTCTCCTGCCCAGCCCGTGCCTGTGCCTGGAGCAGGGCTGCCTCCAGAGACCAGTGACTGTGGTGCCTGGGTTTTATGCAAAGCAGGTATAAGCACCCTTCCTTTGTTTTCTGGGCAGCCTCATTTGCAGAAAACCTGGCCTGCTTATCAGAGGACGGGTACATATTTACATACGAGCTGTGTACACAAAATTATCCTGTGTGGACTGCTTGGCTTTGCCTGTGCTGTAAGAGCTCCCAGAGTAAATTTGCAGCCCCAGCAGGACTAGTGAACAGGGCACGATGTAGGTCCTGAAAACCATCCAAGCAGTAGCTGGTTTCCTGGCCTAATCTTCCGAGTGATAAGTTGAAAATTTAGCCTCTCACTTGACTTGATTTATTCCAGTCACTTGTGCTTCAACCGCTGTGCGGGAGACAAGGACTTTCTTTTTTGACCAGGGAAGCTAGAAAAATGACCAAAGGGAAAAAGAAAAAAAACAAAACACCCAGCAAACGTAAACAGGAACAAGGCAGCTAATGAACCAAGCTTTGCTAAGGTTGCTGTGACTCTACAAAAAACTGGCAAAAAAGTTACTCTTCTAAAGCTGTCAGGTTTAAATAAGATGCTATCCATGTAGAGCTTTTTTTAACATTAGCTCTGCATCTGTCTTCAGCTAAGAGATTATAAATAGATTTATACCTTTCTCTCTATGTATATAATTTTATATATAGGTGTGAGTGCACGTTAAGTGTATGCACATGTATGTGTATATAAAATATGCACACTGGCTAGATAGAGCCATCCATCTATCAAGTTATTGGCCTATCTTGTGCTCATTTGAGAAAGGGTTTAAAAGGAATTGCCTAAATACATAATACATGCTGTTTTTTTTTTTTCTTTTTAAGAGATGAGTCAAGTCAAATGCTATGATATAAATTTTTAATACCCCTATGACCTGATTTTTTTTCCTCTTGTGAAGGAAGTTAACAATATGAAATGTCTTTCTGTTGTCTCTAATCATGGGCTGATTTGATATGCTGTAATTATTATTCATATTTGAGATCTGCAGCTAGGGAGATGCAGGAGGTGTGGGGACCATTGGGATGTTTAGGTTTATTATTATTTATTACTGCTATGAATAAAAGAATAATGATTTCAGAGATTCTGCCAAGTAGTTCAGGCTGCAAATTTAACCCTTTCGAAAACTGTTGCAATCCATTTGCCTCTGATGGATGCTAGATGTCTCTTTAGTCACGTTTTTTGGTTCCTTATTCCATTGGAGGGGTTGGAAAAATGGAAGAAATGGAAGGCATGATTTTTGTAGGCCCTATCAAAACTCATTGTGTTTGGTTTTTGACCTTGGGCACTGTGTCTCCTTAGGAACACTGGAAGAAGACTGTGCAAGAAGTTATCGTGTCACAGGTGCTGTTGTGGTTATAACTATTCATCATACCAGATACAACATTCAAAGGCGTGTGGTGAGCAGAGAGACAGTTGTGATCCCTGTTATTATGGATATCCAGTGCTTTACAAGTGTCTTGGAAAAGGTGAAGTGGTTCATTAGGTGGGAAACAGCGAACAGCATCTTCGATTCAAGATCAGTATGTGCTTGTGTTAATTTTGGCACTGGTCTTTGTGTCCAAACCCATAATTCTTTGGTCGTCTGGGAACCATCGGTGTCCTTGAAAACGTCCCAGCAGCTGCACCAAGTTAGACTCAATGCCCACCTCGCACGGAGGTGGAAAGGCAAGCATGGGTGGAAAGTTGTTTTTAAGCCTCTGCGATGTCTACGCAAAAGAGAGGACACATGTAAAATGGGTGCCTAGCAAGGTGCTGGGGGTGATGGGGAACGCATCAGTTGGCTGTGATTTAGATAAAGGAGAAAGTGGCGAAGATGGACCCTGTCTCGCTGCTGGGGCTTTGCTGTAAATACAGAGCAATACTTTTGTTGACGTTGGCCCAAGGCCCTCAGGCCTCTTCAGGGAGGGAGTGGTGGCTGCCAGCAAATCCTGAGTCAGGTCTGGTGTGCACCACAGCCTCTTCTGCCACTTTTTCCTTCTCTGAGCATTGCCACCAAGCACCCCCAGACTTCCTTCCTTCTCCTTGCCATCCTGCTCACCTCAGCTCACCACTTTTGAAATCCCAGCCCGTAAATACAGATCCGGGAGTTTTTGCTTTAGCCATGCAGACCTGAAATAATGCCTATGGCTCCCAGTCATCATATGAGGCAGTGCCAAAACCCTAGTAAAAGGCCGAGGTCTAGTAACCTAGAAGTCTTTAGAGACTTCACCGACCACCATGTCAGCCTGTGTACAAGTAGATCCATCAGCTGAGAACACCAACCTCCACTAGGTCTCTCAGAAGCTTCACTGGAGGATTTCAGGTGCCTCTCAAACCCATATCATTTGAACTCTGGAGTCTAAATAGGGTTTTGAGGGTTAAGCACTGGGCACTGGTTTGAACATAAGGGCATAAGTTCTAGACATCCTCCACATGCAAAACTTGATAGTTTTAGCTTGGACAAAGGAAGGAAAGAGCAGTGTCTGCAGAGCCCTTGGTTGCTTTCAGATCTGGAACCAGTGTGGCACTGTCCAAGGAACAAAAGAAATGTGTTTGTAGGCTACTGATTCATCTTTCTAGTGATGTAAGTGCTTTGGGCTGCTCCACTTAAAGCCTTTGACATCTATGGGTGTATGGATGCAAATACATTGCTTATTTGTTCCTATTACCCTCCTGGAGTCAGAGCCAGAATTACCTTCAGTCATAACTCTCTCCTGTCTCCATAAGTATAGACTGTCCTTGAAAGAGAAACAAATACATCTAAGTAACATCCCTTCTGAAAAATGTGGGTGTGGATTCCAGGAAAAGATGCTTTCATAAAACTCATAGTTGTAGGAGGCTTAGCAATGTGATGGCCAGAAACACCAGAAGGAAGAGCTCAGCAGCCAGAGGCCATCGCTTGAAAAATACATGATTAGAAGCCTGAAATGTCGCTCAGTGGAAGGAAAAAAATCAGCATGATGCTCACGGGGAGCAGCCTGGTGCAGCTGCCCATGGCTTGCAGTGGGAATCAACTCCTGAGCACTTGCCTTAGCAGGCACTGGTGTCTCTTGCGTAAATTCTGGTACCCACTTTCTCTCCCAAGTTCTGTTGGTTGGTGGAAATTTTGAAGATGGTAATAAGGGGCTGGGAGGGCCAGTGAGGCTTTAGGGAATGGCGTTGCAGGGGGCTAAGAAAAGCTATGGCATTTCAGGGTCATGTCCCCTATTCTCAGTTTCTTGAAGTTGGATCTTCTCTGTCACATACTCAGAAGCAAGGAATTCATCTCAGAACATGAAATATACAGATCTCTTCCAAACAACCACATTTTAAAAGAAATCAAAGTCCCCTTATGGTATGGCTTTATATCTCTGTGTCTTCAACTGTTTTCCACATTAAAGGAGAACTTGAATTTAAGATTATCCACACCAACATGACCTCCAACAAATTACATGTCCTGGGTCCCTCTTTTCCAGTGAAGGCTATGCCAGACTTCATGTCTGCTAGCTCTCTAGTCCTTGCATGTTTTCCCATCCGCCTTTTTATGCTGCCATCTCAATATCTTTCCCTTCCTTTCTTTTACCAGGGCAGAAGTTTGAAGACATGAGCTACAACATATGCCATTGTCCCTTCCTAGAGGTGAACAATGTGTATTGTTATGCTCCAAATGTGATACCTTTTTTCCCCTGCTAAATGTTTTCTAGCTGCATAGAACAACCATCTGTTTCTCTCTTCCATCATTCAATTCTTCGCACGTTACTCAAATTAATTATCAATTAAAAACCGGAAAGACTGGATAATCAAATTACAGAATAGTAAGATGGTCAAAGTAACACAGCACCTTATTAAAAGCCTCCAGATATTTAATAAGACAATAAATTCCTGATCTTTTGTTCTAAAGATGAACTTTCAGCCCAATAAATGAAAACAGAGTGACACGTATCTCTTCTTGGTCATTTATTTATGAACATAGGAAATGACATTGACTAACCCCCTTTCCATTCCAGATTACAGATTGCAATCTTCTCCTCTCGGATGTCAAACTAACCCAGATAATGAAACAGCTTGAGTCTCAAGACATTCCCCAGAGAGATAAGAAAGTTCTCTGTTATTTTTTTAACGCTAAAGTGAATCTGGTTTATAAGGCGTGGAATTAGCAGTCCTTTAGCTCTGTGGTTATCCTGAAAAGAGGAGGGAGGTCTGTTTTTGCAGCAATGGCAGAGCAGCAGTGCTGGCTGCTGTGCCCTTGGGCAGCCATAGGAGCGTGCAGTTGGACTGTCTTTCAACATCCCTCCATCGAGCAGTGCTCAGAGAGGGAAATTTATGAGGCTTGGCAGCAGGGTTGGCACGCAGGGCATGCCTGTGGAAGATGAGGATGGAGGAGAGCTGATTGTGCCCTGTGTGATACCTGAGAGATTCTGGCTCTGACCATCTGTACAGTCTGATGTGCCTAAACCTTTCCTGCAGTAATCCCTCTGGCTGCTTGGCCTCCTCTTGTAGATAATAACCTCATCACATAGTCGCAAAGGTGGTAGTTCATCCTCAGCTGTGAAGTAGAGATTACCCAATATTTAGGGCTGGAAAGGGCTGGAAGAGATCCCATTGCCTGATCGCGAGTCCCACAGGATCAAGTCCACCTACCCCACCCCTGGTGACCAAGTTACCACCTCTAATAATTTGGTAGCTTTTGTTTTCAACTGCAATTTTACTGACTGGACTTGAGGGCAGCTTTGCGACTGTGCTGAGAGCGCAGATGCCATGTAAGCCTCCTTTGCTGTGGGGGAGCATCCTTAAGGGGCTGCAGCTTCAGTTAGTTGGGCTCCTCGGATCTGCCCCAGGCAAGAGTAAAGTTGTGTAATTAACACAAAAGGTCGTCGCCATTTCGTGCAGTTCCTGACGACAACTCATTTACTTCAGTATTATCCCCATCCTTTTTTCCTCCCGCCTCCAAAGCCTCTTCTATCACCCCCCACGCCCAATCCAAATTCGTCAGAGCCTCGTAGCCATTGCAGCCTGCAAAGCGTCCTCTTCACATTCTCCTAACGCAATTGCACATAATTAAGCAGTACATTTACATGTCAGACTAAACCCACTGTCCAAGCTGCTCGTTCTGCTTTGTGCAGCGCTGTGCCAGGCGTCCTCCAGAAAGGATGCAAATCACGGCACAGAAAACATATTACGAGTGGCATGCAAGATCTGTGCCCACTTTGCCCATTGTGTCAAGAAAACAGAAATGCTTGTCAAAATACCAGCTCGAGTAGGAGCTCGTGGCTTCTGGAGGAATAAAAGAACCATGTTGGCAAGCACAGGACTAGACAGGCAGATGTCCTCCTCTCCACCCACTAGAATTTTATTGGCAATTGAGTTAACAACCTCTTTGCATATGAAAGTAACGGAGAGGCGCTGCTGCGGCCTCGCTGGCAGGAGACTTGGCTGCAAAACCAGTGAGACATTTGACAAGGAAGCAATATGTTAGCAACATCTCTTCATCCGTGTTATCAGGGCCAAATTGCCACGGCACTTGCAGCCATGTGGAGGCATTAGATGCAAAGTGTTAGACGCCCTGCCATTCTTCCTCGTCATTTTCTCCTTTCTCTTATCCCTTTTTCAGAGCAGCCTGGTCCTGACACTTCTCTTCAAGTGGCTCTGGAGCCAATCCTGACTTGTGCTGCTGTATATTCTTAGAAAATAGGCTGCCAGGTGCTGAACACCCACATTTTGAAATGATGGCTCATGGTAATAAATGGTTCTGGGGTTTTGGTTTGGTTCTTCCTTTTTTTTTTCTTTTCTGTAGAAGCAATTACATTTTTGAGTTTTCCTTTAAGAGGTCATATTTCCGAGCTGATGAATGGGAGGAGTACAGACTGGCAAAGCCTCTCCCCACATTGAATCCTTACAATAGAATGTGTACTCCACAGCAGTTGTCCCCATACTCTTCAGATTTGCAGACTCCCAGTCTATCTACAGTGGAAAGCAGAATTCCGTGTAGCAGACTGACAATCACCTTGCAGCGATGAGCTATATTTCATGGATCTCTGGATACTGTGGTGTTTCCAAACACGTCAGCGGATCCCCAGGAGAAAGTTGCTGTAGAGAAATCCACAGAGGTCTGAATAGGCACAGGAGTGTAATCAAGTCAGCAGTCTCAGGGTCATTTTGGGGGGACCCTGCGTAGCTGCAGTCTGCAGCAGAAGCTCTGCCCTTGTGTTTGCCAAGGAGAAAGGGAGGGATGGGGAATACTGTAGGAAACCTGCCCAATCTCCCATGCAGCCATCGAGCCCTCCACCCAAAACCAAGCCAGACGATGCAACAAGGCTTTGCAACAGAATTGTTTTCTCACCAGTTCCTTCCCGCTCTCTTTTAAGGCTTATTGCATTTAATAAGCCATTGCAAGCTGCTGGGGTCACAGTCTGCTGTCCATACAGCTTGGAGGTGAACAACCCTCCCATTAAGCATCCAGGGATTATGGAAAATTCCTGTATGGAGCTGAGGAATGAAATTGTGGCAGGAAAGCTGAAGGCATCCCTCCACCTCTGCAAAGGTTTTCCTGAACTTAGCACATGGACAGCACAAACTACCAGCAGTCTAGCTGTGTATAGGCAGGGAGGTGCGTCAAGGCAATGTATGGCATGGCCCCTTGTGAAGACCTTGTCCTTTCTGTACTGCCAGCTTTTGGTGATAAACTGGCTTCCCTGTGCACAGCCCCTCTGCTTGCTGCTGCTGCATGCAAAGGACTGGCTGGTCACCAAGAAAGGGAACCAGTCCCCCTCAGTATATGAAGGGTGAAGTGGGGGTGGAAGGGAATTGAGGCAGGTGACTGCAGGTTCAACTTAGTGTAGCAAAAAGCCTCCCATGAATGAAAACCGGATCCATACAAGAGAGGCCACCCATGTCCATCCCTGAGCTTTGGGTGACAGGTTTGCCCATTGCCTTTCTGCGTTGTCCCAGTGACTAACCAGAGTCCCAGACAGTCGGTGTCCCTGCGGATCTTTGCATTGCACACTGTCCATAGGGACACCATGAGCTCTCCCTAGGCTGGCACCATACCTTGTTGTGTGTTCCTCTTTCTGCTCCCCCATGTCTTCTTCCCAAGCATCGCTCTTTGAGAAGTATCATCAGTGCTGCTGTGGTTTCTCCTGTAAAGCACACAAGCAGACCTGCTGCCCCTTCAGGGCAGAAGTTTAAGCTCTCCATCTCACTGTCTTCACTGTGATGGCCAATAAAGCCTTCCTGTTTTAACGGCTAAGGAAGGGTACAGCTATGCTGTGTGCAATGTTTCTCACAACCCAGCTTCTCTTTCAGCTGTTATCATCTCAAGCCTGAGGTCTGACCCTACTAACCTTGTGTTTTAAAGCATCCTCTACCCTTGGGGTCAGCAGCACACTGGCAAGCCGAGCTCTTTGTGCAACTGCAGTGTATAAGCTGAAGATGTACCCTGGGGTTCCTCCAGGCTGCTCTCCTTGCAGGTTTTCCCAGCTTGCTTGCCGGCCCTGGGTGGGACAACATGTCTTCCCTGCCTCCCTCCTACCCGTCTCTGACTTGTTGAATCATTGCTCCAGCCCTGAGAGGCTTCTAGGTCACAATGCTCATTTTGCAAGGATGAGAAAGCAAGCTTTTCTCATCACTTCAGGTGCCCCAGGTGAGGCTGGGGACAAGGTGGCTGGTGGAGGGGTCATCTCTTCAGCATCCTCTCCCTGACATCCCATAGAATTAGTACTGAATCTGGAAAACTTGCTGAAAATCCCACCTGGTAATTTCTTTCTGCCTCCCCATTTCCTCTGGACAATGGTCATCTCTCTGGAGCAGAGGTATGGTCTGATCATTCCTATTCCCTGCATCCCCAGGGAGACATGGCAATCTCTGTGCAATGACTGAAGGTGATGTACCTTGTGTAGGAGTTTTAAGTTTCTATGTTTCTCTGCTTCCTGAGCTGTGATGGACTTAAATAACAGCTGTTGCTTGCACACTGACTTGTTCACCAACAAAATATGCAACCCTTGGTGTCTCTTGCAAGGTCACTGTTCTGGTTTAGGTCAGAATTGTCCTTGGTTCCTCCTTGATTGAGGGACAGAAGCACTGAAAGCCCTGCTGGGCTCTGAGCTCAGCAGGAAGCCACAGGGCAGTGTCGCAGCAGGTCAAGCCTAGGACTGGAGTCTGGTGAATACCAGACTGCAGGAGTCAATCCAGCTGTGTTCAAGCAAAGTTAATGGCAGGCTTGTGGCTTTTTTTGGAGTGCATCTCCTAATACAGCCTACCAGCCAGAAATTCCTGGTTGCACCATCTGGATTCTGCCAAGGGACAAGAAACGAATGTTGCCCTTTGAGTTGTGGCAAGGGGAAGGAAAGGATGCTCTGGCAAGGGTCTCACCTTCTGCAGATGCCAGTGAATGAGTTCCCAAACTGCTCGCTCCAGCTCCAAAGGACTGCAGAAGAGCTTCCCCAAGTATCTGGCTCATGTTCCCATGTAAGCCTTTCCTTGCTGCCTGCCTGGATGCTTTCTTCAGTGTTAACTGGAGAACGTTTCTCACTTCCTGTGCAATGTGTTGCCCTGCATGGGAAAACACTTGCTGAATTTTATAACCAGAGATGTTGACCCTTGAGCGGCTGGTGAGGCTATCCCAATGGATTGCATAGCCATGGATGCCTACCACTGCAACACACGCCCTGGGTAATTTTCCAGGGTAAAAAGTGCTACCACAGTTTCACATTTTCTCTTCACATTTTCCTGTTCAGTGCAGTACTCAACAGAGTACATACATATTTGCTGTTGTGTTTCCCTTGTGTTGTCATGGACATTTCCAGTCTGGGATCCAGGAACACAGGACCAGACTTGCACAGCATAATTTTCCTTTTTCTGCTGTATAAATTGCAGTCATCACCTGACATCATACTCTGTCATCCCTCAGCAAGGGGACACCGAGTTGCTCACCTGAAGGTTACTCCACTCTCAAAACAAGGCTGGAAAGGGTCCATCAGAGGTGTTGCCACTGCTCTGCATGTTAACATGTTTCTGCCTGAAGCTGGAAAGGCAATAATCATTTACATCAAGCCTCTAGACAAATGTAGAGCATCAGGGCCAGATTTAGCTGCAGTAGCTATGGCTTTCCCTGGTCTCTGGCAAATGTATAACTGGCTCCTGCAGCTGTGACCTGGCTTGGGACATGTTTAAGGTGAGCACTGCAGGAGGAGAGGGCACTGAACAGGTGAGGAATAGCATGTCAGCTGAGAATACAGCAGCTATGTGGGGGGAATTTGTGCTGGAGCTTGAGGGAGAACATTTGCTCCTTGTATTTTCCCCTGCAGATGAGGTCCTTAGAGAGGACTGTGTGATTCTCTGCTTTCCCTCAATGGCTTTCCATCAGTGAAACATCTGTTAGTGTCTGCAGAGGCTTTCTCACGGTGCAGGTCTGTGGTAGAAGCTGAAGCATGGAGCTCTTTCCCCAAAAGTCAGCTCCTGTCACATTTCTTTAAGACAAAACCATGCGGTTGTGTGGATAACCCTGAACACATGAATCAACACCAACAGAGACACTGGTGGCTGCCCACATCTGCAGAGACCTGAAACACTGGCACCAAGACCTGTGAACTTCCCCTATGATGTGACGATGAAGAGGAGGTCCTTCTTTGCACAGGTCCGCCTTGCCCGTGCATGATCTGTGGGAGGACAGACTGGTAAGCAGGGACAACTATACCTCTTTCACCTCACCCAGATATTCCTAATGGGATCAGTGGGACTACAATGAGTCTCACCTCTGGAGGACCTGGCCCATAGTGTTGTGTCAACTGTCCCCAAATGCTGATTGTTTAAAAGGCTTTTGGAAGCCAGACTTTGGCTCCAAAGTAATTTTGGTGTTTTTTAAAATGGCATCTTCCCTCTATCCCAGTGTTTTGGAGAGGTTGTTACCCCAAGGGGGCACACCATCACTCCACCAAGGTGCTTAAACAATGAACCACCAAATTCTGAGAATACTGAAAGGTCACTTTGAGTAAGTCTGCTCTAGGATATAGAGCGCCTGTCTCTTGTCTCCCCCATTGTTACCTTAGTTCTCTGCCTCGCTGCTTTTCACAGCATAGAGTACATCATGAAACACATAAAACACAAGAGTGTTTGGAAGTTTGCCATTGACCTCCCATGACCAGTCAAACCCCAGACAAGCAAGGGAACCTCATTTTCCGCTTCCCAACCCTCCACCACAAATCCACACACCTCCTAATGGCCTGCATTCAACCAGAGCCCCCCATCAGCTCCTGAAGGAAGGCAGCAGCTGTTAGAGCACTCAGGGTTGCTGTGTTCAATCATAACATCAAGAAAAATGCATAAAATAATGAAAGTAAACTGCAAGGTCCACGCTGTTGTCTGAAAAAGAAAGGCTCCTGTCATGGAAAGCCTTGCTCTCCACAAGCATTTCTGTACTCGATTTTCTGCTTGACAATTTATTCCAAGTATCAAAGGCTCAAGCCTCTCCTGATCATTCCTTCTGGTCAGGGAATAAGCATCTGCTCTCTCTGATTGTGGGTCGCTTCTTTCATGCAAAGCTTGATTGAGACATGTATGTCAAGGTCAGAAGTAAGGCTGAACTTGTGTTGTTCTCCTAAAAAAACCCCACCAAGCAGCAGAAAAAGAGATAACAACATGCCTTTAAAATGGATATGGGTAATATGCCTTTTGTTGTGAGTAATTATGATCTAAAGAAGAGTCAGCTGTAGCATTCTAATGCATTAATTGCTCATTAGTCACTAGGTTTATATATTTTTGCTGGAAAGGGATGGAGATACTCGGATGGAAAGTGGCCTGTTTGAAAGGGTGGGAAGATTAAAGGTTTAGAAAGAGGAGGGTGAATATGGTGTGATTGGAGCACAAAAATAGAGTATTTCAACCAAAATAAAGCACCCAGTTATCAACAAGACCTAATCAGATCATTGGTCGAGAACAGCTTTGCACAAACATCAGCTGCCTTCAAAATGCTTGGAGGTGACATGGCTGCAAAGTGTTTTGGCCTCTGGGGCTGTAAAAATCTAGGGTCTGCCAGTTTACTTATCTGCTGCTTGCAAGACTGTAAAAAGAAACTTGAAGAATCATCACCTGCCTTGCAAATTATCCAGTCCTGATGTGTTTGCTAGGTGGAGCCTTTTCTTTCCTGCTTTTGGGCTTTCACCTCTGCAAGCGGTTCCACAGTCATTTCCAATGACAAGCGTCCCCCCTGAAAAAGCACACGCTAGGCTTTCCGTGTCAAATCAGCGATAAAGCTTTCGGGGAAATAATTTCCTCTGTGATATTTGTAAAGGGAAATTCTGCCTGGAAGGAAGCACTGGCAGGGTGAGCTCCTGCACGGCCCCAAATGCAATGAGCCGTTTAAATTGCTTGATGCAGTGGGCAGGCCCATCACAACCATCCTAGGCGGGGGGGAGAGGCATTTCTGAAATACTTACCTTTTTTTAAATACACTTTCCTTTTTTTTCCTCGTACAAAATGATGTCTCTGATGGACTCCAAACAGAGCGTGGGCTGAACTCCATCCTCTTTCATCTGGATCCCGGAGGCGTTCTCACCCCCACTCCCTCCACCTCCACACCCAATGTCCTTGCCAAGCGCACTGGGAGGAAGCTCCGATCTGGAGCACAACAGCATACACCCTGAAGCTAGCTAGCTAGCTTGAGAGACTACTGATGAGCTGCCTAACTGCTTCTCTTTCATTCCTGCCCAAGATTTGAGGCTCCATCTCCCTTTCCTAGCCAAGCGGAGATTCAAGAGGCAGAAGAGGATCTCCGCTGGTCTCTCCCACGCTGATGATCCCCATGCATCCCCTGAACCACGAGTGTCTGTGATGGCAGAGTGAGCAAGCCACAGTCTGCACATCTGAGAGAGCCAGCAGAAACAACGTGGCCTGTGGGAATAAGTTGCCTCACCCCAAGGGCTGACCACACGTGTTCTGGTGTTACCCCAATGCCTGGTCCAGCAGCAAGCCCAGACTTGCTTTGGTTAATAAGTTGTGAGCAGGCGTGTCTGCCACCTGCAAGGGCCCAGTGGTATTAGATCATACTTTGTGATCTTCAACAGCGTGAAACTAAGATCGCGTGTTGCCTGTACCATCCAATTTATGACCTAATGACGCAAGAGAGAAAGTACTGCGAAGGGAATTTAAAGCACATAAAATCCTGAGGCTCTCATGAGCCAAATCTACATAGCTCATCCCTGGAATGACTACAGAAGGAAACTCCTTGTGTTGAGCCATGAGATGAGGCAGATCACATGCCTAGCTGCCAGGGATAATTTACTGGGCATCAGCAGAGCACAGAACTTCCCTTGCACAGCCATCGACCACCTCCATGGTGTTGTTCATGAGTACTGCAATGCTGCAGTTTCTGATCGAATCAAGCAACAGAGAACAAGGGAAGGTAAAATGTGTGTTCCTTGGAGAACTTTGTCTGCACTTTGTCAGCTGATGATTGAAGTTTGCTCTCTCTTAAATAAGTACTCAGTCTGTTGATGCTTTAGTCCCCAAACTGTCTTAAGGGTGAAGGAAACAATGGCTTGTGAAAGTTGGTTTTCCATACGGAAAAGCAAGTCCTAGCCAGGAGGGTGTTTGCTTGTCTTTCAAACACACTTCTCGTGTTAGCCAGCAGTGATTTCTGAGATGGGTGACACGCTGGAGACAAACAGCCCACATATACTGTGGGCTGTGGTGACTGTCAGCAGGCACCGTGTCCTGGATGCTGCTGGTGGGATGCTGCAGAGGTGAGAAAGGAGGAAACTCCTTGCCAGATTGTGTCATTCCAGCTTTGGGGCAGGGGCCAGCTGGAGAGGCAGGTAATACATTCACTCCAGTCAAACACCAGCATGGATAAAATATTAAATACACGGCTGGGGGGACCTCAGCCGCAGTTGATGCCAAGTATTTTTAATCAAAGAAACATATGTCGCTCTGCAGTGGGGTGGTGCACGCTGCCGGGGAGATGATGCTCAGCATGCACAGCCCACTGCAGCCGTTGGGGTCGTCCCAGGAAGCGGAGGGGACCCTGGAGCATCGCCAGGCTGCAGAACTGCTGCCGCCGCCGCCGCCGCTTGTCCCAGGGGTCGTATCTGCTGCCGCTTTGATCTCCCTCTGACCTTTGCTGTTACAGCCAGGAAAGCTGATCCTATCGATTTTATGTGGATTATGATTTTCTGTAGATTGCCCTGAAACCTGCTAATTGTGCACACAGCTATTTATAGTGTCTCAGAGTGGGAGTCAGAAATATTTGAAGGTGCGAGAGGTTATCTGCACACACATCTGTGGAGCTGACGCTTCTGTATTTTCTCTTAAGTGATGGTAAGAAACATTTCAAAGTAGACATTTTCTATCCGGTTTGAAATATCCCTGAAATTTTCTACCTTCTTTCAAAAGAAAAGACCTCATTTTCTGCTGACTTTCTGAAATTTCTTACTGGCAAGAAGCTGTGTGTTTGTGGGCGTGGACTGAACAATAATTTGGGGTCAGACCTGCTCCTGGCTAGGGTTCAAGACACCATGTGTTCAGTCTCTCCCCTCATCATGAGCAGCTAGAGAAAGATGTCAAGTCTGAAAAAGGAGGTTTAGCAGCTGCTCCATAATATAGCCCTGCTTCCAGCTGTGTGACTGCACTTCACCATCCCAAGCAGCCTCCGACTCTCCATCCTCCTGCATCTCCACCCCAACTTTGGGACTTCTGTGTCTGCAGCAGGTTCAGGTGGTAAAGCAGTGGAGTTCAGTGGAGAAAGCACCAAATGGAGCCAGGATGCTCACTGCAGTCTTCGTTAATTTGATTATACAGTGGCTGGCTGTATAACCTGGCTGGCTGTATAACCTGGCTGGCTCCTAGCTCTTGGTTGAAATGTAGGTACTAAACCAACCAGCTAAAGATGCATCTTGTGCTAAAAAATGCATTTGTGCCTCTACATTTGTTCCTTGCATGTCCCATGTGGGTTTTGTGTGTCTCCTTGCCTTTGTGGAGGGAGGAAGTCAAAATAATTTTAGGTGCATTTAATAATTGAAAACTTCGAAAAACAAAAATCAGGGTTTTATTAGAGCTATTGGTACAGGATTCTGCACCTTCCCACTCTGGCCCTGGATGCATCTGAGCTATTTGTTCCTTTCCTGGCTCCTTTTCTGCCTTTCTTCCTGGTGAAATTAAAAAGAAGCATCACTTGACTGATTTAGTCCAGCCTTGAACTCTGCAGTGTCAGTAAATATTTTTTCAGCAGCATCAATCTGTCGTACTGAGCCCACTCAATACCTAGCCTGAACTGCTGCTCCAGTAGTAGTGCTTTGCAAAATAAGACACTGCCTCATCACAGATGCAGCCCACTGACTTCTTCAGTGAAAAGAGGGATATATTTTTTTTCCATGCGTTGTGTTAAGTGTTTGCTTGCAACAGCCTGGAGCAGTCATTCAGAATATTTTAGGAGTGTCTTTCATACTCTCTGAAATACCTGGCAGTGCACAAAGGCCAAAAGTGGGAGTAATTGACTGCAGGATTATTCTATACTGCCTGAAATAAAAGTAAAATGGCTGTGAATGTGACAGGGAGTCAGATCCACGCCGTAAGGTTTGTTGAGTCTTTTGGTGTAATTAGCCGCTATTATCCAGGTGCCACGAGGCAGTACACCAGCAAATCCCATGTTGACTTGGAAATCATGGGCTAGAAGACAATAATCAAGGTCTTGGAGACTGGGAGCTTTGGAGATTTGTAGGGGCATGGTATTCATCCTCAGGCAAATACCTGGAGATGGATCCTGACAGGGAAAACCTCCTGCGAGAGTGTCAGAGGAGTTCCCATGAACTTCAAAGGCTGGCGGTACAGGTGCCGCTCCAGTGGCTGCGGCAGTTGTAGGCTGTATGCATTTCATAACCTAAGTTCTTTTGAGCAGTATATAGTCACCTGGGATCCTTCTGATTCCTGGAAGATGGATCCCAGAGCCCCACTGGTATGTCAGACCATGTCTGTATCTTGAGGGTATTCAGAGCAACCTCTGAAACATCTAGAGGCTGTTCTATAGAACTTTTTCTTCTCCCAGTCAGATGCTTGTCTCTGTCCCTCAGTCATCTCTGAGAATTGTGTTAAATCAGCCAAGGCTCATAAAGGATTATAAAACCTCGCTGAAAGCCAGAACTCCTTGTAAAATGGAGAAGTTGTGTAGAAAGAAAAGGGGTGGGCGTGGTGAGAAAAGGAAGAGAGGAGTGTTGCGGCTAAGAGGAGAAAAGCCAACACCTTCTCATCTGTAGAGATGTATCCTTAACAAGGAAGGGGAGGCATCCATTCATGTGGGTGGATAATGGGAGAAGAAGGGACATCTTATGACACTCTGGGAAGGTAAATCACAAACCAATCAGCTAAATGCTTTTTCACCCAATATGTCTTTAGCCTGAGCAACCCAGTGCCAAGCAGCATCACTGAGGCTGAAAGTGATGTTGAAATCTAATATGGGCTTTGCAGAGTTTATGGCAATGGGGAATCTCCATGTTTTGAAGCAAATATGTAGTAAACACATGAGTTTTTGAAAGGGATCTGACTTCTGATATAACCTCTGGGTCAGCACAGGTTAGCTAATAGCTGTCTTGGGCACAGCTTCCTTGGACACATCTCTGAAGATGGTGCTGCTCAGAATGACTTTGAGAGCAGATGCACTCACTCAGGTGGAGCACAGCCCTTATTTAGATTGACAATGTCTTCGCTTCTCCTAGCTAGGCTGCAAATGGGTGGTCATGGTTGCAACCAAACGAGGACATGCTGCAGGATTGCAGGCTGAATGCTGGCTCTTCATGTGCTGGCTTGCACATGTGCTTGACTGCTTGACTTCCAAGCCCATGCATTGCTAAGGAGAGTCTTTTTACAGCAAAGGATGAGTCTTTGAATAGTAAAGAGTCAGACCTCGAGCTGGTGTAGATTACAGTAGCTCCCTGGACCTCCATGAGCTCTGCCATTTTACAGCCACCCTGTTATATTTTTTAGGGTCTGCTTCATTTGAACAGCATGCCGCCTGGACTGTAAATCTCATCCTCAACCACTTTAAGAAAGACATGTTTTCTGCCAGGAAGCAGGAGATAGGTTACAATTGGAGGTACTTCTGGGTCTTGTCTTATTAACCACACTGCTTCCAGCTGGCTCAGTAAAGCAGGGCTTTGTGCTTGGAGGTAGGAAATAGAGCTTCAAAGGCAACCCATGCCCATACAGGTCTTCAGACACTAAACATCATGAGGAAGTCTGCCCATGGCCACAGACACCAGGGCATGCATGTCTCCCGTCCTCAGCAGGAGCAAGCAGTACCCAGGGAGCAGCCTGTCCCTTGTCCGGGAAGTTGGGTGTGCGACCGAGCATGCACATTTTCAGTGGGTGATGCTGCAAATGCCAGCGTGCAGAGGGCCCCAGCAGAGCCTGGGGATGCTGTACAGAGGCACACTGGGGGCTGGGAGAAGGGAGACTGCTGAACAGGCTTTAGAGGAAAGATGGGCATAGGCAAAGGTGGGTTTAGCTCTGGAGTGGCTGGTGCCAGCCAGCCCTCACCCTCACTCTAAGATGCATGCTGAAATGCCCGAGACCATTGTCACCTTCTGATGAAGCCCAACTTCTTACAATTCCAGGGACTGAGGGAGGACCAAGGCTGTGGTTCAGAAGACGCCTGGACACGGCAGGGCGGGAGGGTTGGAGAGTGTTGCCAGGCCAGCGATGTTTGGTTGCCCACTGAGGAGCACTGATCTGCTTCTGCTGGTGGAGGGGTCAGGCTAGGAGTGTTCAGGTGGACCTGGGGGAGCAGTGTTTCTGTGACCCTGCAGGCTGCCTGACCCATAGCCCAGGGGACATGGCAGACTGGGTCATCTGATGGAGCAGGTCATCCTGAGTGCCATCACGCAGTACGCCCAGGACAACTGGATGATCAGGCCCAGTCAGCAGGGGTTTACAAAAGGCAGGTCCTGCTTGACTAACCTGATCTCCTTCTACAACATGGTCACCCGCTTAGTGGATGAGGG
>JAVKLA010000001.1:10816858-10868487 GCA_034782735.1 Sagittarius serpentarius
GACATGGTTTAGTGGGGGACTTGTCAGTGCTAGGTTAATGATTGGACTAGATGATCTTATAGGTCTTTTCCAATCTAAGCGATTCTATGATTCTACCCCTGGCTGGTGCTGGCCACGTCATCCAGTTTTCCCACACCTCCCCTTACCTCCTTGCCTTCCACCTGACCTGCCAGGTTAGTCTGCAAAGTCTCAGCAGATCCAAGGCCCCACGGGAATAATATCCACCGGCACTAATGCAATTAGGACAATTAAAGAATATAATGATGGTAATAATGATGGGCAATATGGAAGCAGGCATGCAAACCATCTATGGAGATGTTTCCCTTGAAGGACAACTCCTTGAGAACAATCTCTGAGGCATTCTGGTTTGCCAGACTGTTAAAAGCGTATTTGTCAGCACTCCTTTTATCTTAAGATCTTTCTCTTCTTTTCAGGATAATGCTTTCATTATGTGACTTAAGGGAGAAAAAAGTGTAAATAAGCCAGATGTGACTTCTGTAGCTTGGAAGGAGCTATTACTTGACCCTGTAGCTTAATAAAAATGCTTTCACTGATTTCTATTTTTTATTTTTTTATAAAGGTAGGCACTGATCAGTGCTTCTGATCGAAATGTATATAGCAGCTTTCAGTTTTCCTCTAAGCTTCAAGCTCTACTGAAAGCAGGCCATGAATTATTAAGGCAGGAGATTACCTTAACAGGAATATATGTGGCTGTTTCATCAGTGAAGTTGGGGATCACTCTGAGGGGCGGACAGGTTTCCCGTGGAGGGTTAGACTCTCCTTGCTCACCTCGGTAAGGCTCTCCTTGCTTTCCCCACCTCTTACGGAAAGTCTGCAGCAGCTTACAGAAACTTCTGCTCCAGATCACTCCATCCTGCTCCAAAGTGGATATGAAATCTTCAGGTTGGATGTTTTCATTTTTGTGTTTTAAAAACCTCCTTCCAAGGACTCTCCTTGGCACTGCTTTCCCCCCCCACCTGGACACACGTTTATTTTACCTTCCTTTTTTATTAAGATATATTAGGGTCCAGGGTGCCTCTCTCTTTTTCATGTGGATTCCTCCTGGCCATGACACTGGGGTGCTCAGGGCAGGGTGGCCCTAAGCATTGCTTTTCCTTGCTCTCTTTGGGTAATAAATAGCTTGTTAGAGAAGGGCTGTGATCCTTCTGGCCTCCCTGGTGGATACCTTCACCAGGGGCTGCTGGAATTAAAGGATGTGAGGGGGAGCAGGGAAGATGTAACAGCAGCAAACCCCCCAGGACAGAGTCCAAAATCCATCTCAGTACCCCCTGCCCAAGGCAGCAAATCCCTCTCTGGTGGGGCAGGCATCTCTTCAGCCCAGCTGCTGGTGTGATAGGTGTCGATGTCCGAGCCTTTGGGGAGGTTGGCTTCAGATCTTGCAGCCCACCTGCCCCTTCCCAAAACTTCTGGCTGGCCTGGGGTGGGGGACCTTCACTGCCCTCCCTCAGTCCGGACAGGCTTTGGGTACTGTAGTAGAAATAAGACACTGAGACTGAAGTTGGCAGCACTGAGGCTCCTGCATGCTCCTCTTTAAGCACTCATATGTCTCCGCTTCGATCTCCCCAGATCACCTTCTGAATTCATAACCGAGAGGAACATCCGACTCTGCATTAAGTCAAAGCTGTCCCTTGGGCCTCATAGGTGGTGATAGGAACATCTCAGCTCCTGAGTTTATATTCTCATAAATCTTGAAGAAGGTGATTTTTCCTTTCTTCCCCCCCCCCCCGCCTTCTCTCTCCCTGCATTAATTACCAGCCGCAGGCATCGCACTGATGAACAGCCCAGTGCAGGACACACTCTCCTTGACATGGCCGGAGCGTGAGTCCTCCCTGCCAGCAGAGCCCAAGCAAAGCCATGCTTACAGAACTGCTGAAATCCCAACCCCTGCAAAGGTTTCCAAGGGCTCTAGTTATAATGTGCAAGGATTGCCCCACTCCCTCCGGAGAGCCAAGGGGACGCTGAGCAAATTTGGGTGCAGAGCTGTGAATACAGCCTTTTTCTGTGTGGCTTGCTTTTTTTTTTTCCTGTTCCTTTCCTGGTGACGGTGTTTATTACGTTTGCTAACAAAAAGAGATGGGCATGGAGGAATAGAGATCATCTCCCTGGCTTGCTTCCTCTGGCGTATGACTAGGTTGGCTGCTGGCATCAGTGTGGTAACATGGGAGCCGGTTAGGATGGCATCTCCCCAGGTCCAGGCAGGCTGTGGGCTCCGTCCCGGTGCCTGTGATGGGAGACCGGCAGCAGGTACAACGTGCACCAAAGGGATCCTGGATGACACACCATGCTGTGCAGCTAAATTAAAGGACTACATGGGCCAAAGTGCAAGCTGCTTTGTAGGAAAGCCCAGTAACCAGCTTGGGGCAGCAGCAAGGCAGGGTTTGCTGGAGGCAGACGGTGCTTCCCACCATCTCCTTTCTGCTACACCCTTCATCCCATGTGATTTTTGTTTTGGTGAGCAAATATTTCAGGCTGACAATTTTAATGACATCCTGCACACAGTATCAACCAACTAAGGGCTCCAAAGCCTGCAGGTGCCTGCGTTACCTCCCCAGCGGCAGGTACGGCCCTGGACCTCAGCTTCCCGATGCATCACTTCTAGGGATGCAGGCTGATCCCCAGACTCTGGTGAGGATTCACTATGGTTAAAGGGTAATAATATATTGAGAAGCACTCTGTGCTGCTTTACTCTCCACCTCACACAGATCAATTTAGAGAGGGATACGTTTGATTGCAAACCCATTTAGAATTTATTTTCATGGTTTTACCTTCTTCCTTTGCATTAAAGTGCTACAACGCTGCAGCCAACCACTAAAACCTAAAACCACCCATAAGAAAATGTACATTAAATGAAACAAAACAAAAAACCTAAACCCATGACTTGGATAAATTAAGTACTGCAGAGTGAAACACACTATAAAACAATAGAAACTATTATAAATCACAGTGAACCAACAGAATCAACATACCAATATCTGGTTCGCCAGCTCATACTTCTCAGATAAAAATAAACTGTTCTTGGAATGAACCTCTGCTTTGATTTATATCTTGCAGTCCAAGTACACACAAGGAGGATGTAAAATCTGCTAATATAAATACCACTGGTCTCAGGCTTTTATCAGATGCTTTCTACCAGGAAAGAAAAGACTCTTTTTTTTGCTGCTCAGGTAATTATTGTGTTCCTTTGAGCCAAGCTCCCGTGCTTCCTCCTTTTTCAAAGCCGTAATCCTGGGTGTGGGCCCCACACAAAATTACCCCAGCGCTCCTTGCCAGGGAATATCTCTGAGCCATGAGCCCAGCCAGGCTCAGAGAAAGGATGGTCGTTTCACGGGCAAGCATGACCGTAACTAAAGGCACAAACGAGCTGCAGGGGCCAAGAGCCACAAAATGGGATTAGACCCCCTTTGCATGGACTGAGCTCCTCCAGGGTCATGGTCAGTGTGTACAGGTAGGGTTTTTTGGGGGAAGATGCTCAGGAAGCACCCGCTGCTGGGCAAGAGAGCACAGCTCTTTCTGTGTAGCTGTGGCATGACTGTGCTGGCCATCCCGGCATGTGCCATACACTGTACAGGAAGGAAGTGTCTCGCCATCCCGATTTTGACTCGAGGAGTGAGGCTGCAGGGCCAACAATGGGGAGAATATCCTTGAGCTGTAGGTACTGGTGCTTGCACCTCGTCTTTTCGTAATTCAGCGGAAATGTTGTCGAGCTGCTGGCTTTTTGAATGCTCACTTCTTTCTCACTTGATACTGGGCAAACAATCTGTGATTAATAATTTATTCTGTGAATTTTGCCTCTACGGCTGAAATCTAATTATCCAAGCTGTAGGCTAGCCAGACTTTGGAAACAGCACATGAAATGAGAGGATTTTTTTTTTTCCAGACTTGCCATTTACCCTTTTTCGGTTGCATTCTCCTTGCAGAGGCAGCTGGGATGGTGGGGCTTTTACCTGCACTTTACGGAGCTGTACTCAAACTTCAGTCTCCTCGCCATGTCCACAGTTCAGAACTATTTGCCAAGGTGCCTCGGGGAATAATTTGTGTCTGTTGCTCTTGAGCGTCCAGTTCAGAGCAGGTATTCTGGATGCAGAAACTGGAAAGGGAGAAGAGGTGCCCAGATGCCCATGTGGGACTGTGTCCTCTGCCGTGTGGCATGAGTGGCGTGCGAATCTCAGTCCACATTTTCCCCATTCCTTTCCAGACCCAGCAGGCTGGAGGCAGTGCTGGCATCAGCAGCACGTCTGCCTGGGCATCACCAGCCTCAGCCTCCGGTGCTCGCCCAATGACTCTTGCTCCATCCCTGCGGTGCCTCACCGCTCGACGGTGACAGTCACAGCAGCGTTGTGGTCATGGCCCTTCCTAAACTTGTCCTGGCTCAAAGGCTGGCTGCAAATACCACTGAGAACCCAGCCAGGCTCTGCTTGGCTTCTCCTGCTTCAAGGTTTCTGTGATCAGCCCATCTGCCTACTAACCAGGCAGAGCCGTGTTGCTGCAGGTAACATCCGCCACCTCCATGAGATGCCAAACATTGAGTAAAACCTGCCTACAGCTGACACTCCACGTAAATCCGTGGCATTCTCTGGCGCTGAGGGACAGGCGTGAGAGTTTCCCAGAGGATGCACAGACCAGCAATGCTCCTCAACCCAGTATTTTTGTCACTAGGACCCAGGAAGGAGGGGTTTTGTGATTTGGTGGAGTCGCAAATGTAGCCTGGAGCTGCTGTTTGTCCTGCATTGGGGCAGCTGTGCTCCACAGACCGGATCGGGGACCCAAAGCATCCTCTGGGCAGCCAGAGCATCTCCAACATTTCTGTGGGAGCTCTGAGCTCCATTCCTAGCTAATCCCATGGGCCTGTATGGGAGTTTAGCGGTCAAAAAGGGCTTTGGTCTGGTGTAGCGCTGGAAACAAGATAAGCGTCATTACACAGATACCTCCTGGGTGGGATAATTCAATCTGCTGGGCATTTTACAAAAGGCTACAATCAGCATGCAATCGTGTATCTGGGAAATAATGCACATGCAATGCTCCGGAGACCTCCCCAGTGTAGCTCCACGGCAATGCAGAAATGTCTGCACTGACCACTCTGAAAAGCACCACTTGTAGTTTATTTAAGTAACAAAGGCACATTGCATTGTTTGGTAATGAAAAAATAACTTTCTGGATGCCCAGGCTTGAAAACTACAGTCCAAACTTTGTGGGATCAGATGAAAAAATATGACTTTGCCTTCCTCTGTCTGTTTTTGCCTTGGAAGGTTGCACTGCCAGGCCTTTTGGCACTCCTGTGTCCCCTGCCCACTGAGCTTTCCTGATCCACCTGAAACTTTTCTGGAGGTATACCTTTCCTCTTAAAAAATAAAAATCTCAATTTTATTCTCTGCCAACGAATATACTTATTATTCTTTCATTTTTTAAAGAACATGGGCAACTTGGGGTACACAGACAGGGCTGGTTTCTCTTTTGCCCCTTCCTACCTTGCTTACCTTTGCTATTTTTTTCCAGGTAAGTTTTCCTTAGATTTCTGACCACAAACCAGTTTTTACTCTGTGGACTGTAGCCAGGGGAAGGGCTACATTAGTTCTGTGGCTCAGGATTTACACTCACGGGAGCGACTTTTAAGCATTGGCGTTGGAAGTACAGTAATTTTCTATGGCCTCGTGGTGTTCGGAGCAGCAGGGCATGATCAGTCGCATCCAGCCTCACCGGAGGAGGCTCTTTTCTGGGCATGGGGAGGGATGCCTTGTTTGGGTCAGGTTATACTGACATTACTGGAGCAGAACTTGCATTCTGCGGCTTCTCTGATTTGCTGCCAGACGGCGCAGCTCAGTGATGCCGAGGCAGCCTGTTTAACTGGCTAAGGATACACAGATCCCCCTTCGCATGATTTTCTTTCCCGGTCAACACGCAGGCGAGCGCACCACTTCTGGCAGGGGCTATCCTGGGAGTAACACCGGTGGGCGGCAGCGCTGGTATTTTTTTGGTGATTTTTTGGTGACTTCCTCTTTTGGGGTTGATTTTGGAGGCTTGTGTTTTTCTGTAGAAAGCAGAAGCCTGAAGGAAATTCAAGCTGAGTCTCCCATGTCTGGGTTTGCCAGGATGGAGGGAGAGACACGCAGGAGTGTAAAACGCTGTGGATCTGTGTCCAAAATAGAGATCGGCGCACACAAATCCTAGCCTGAACCCAAACTTCCTGCCACTGTAAAGGTATCAAGAGCCCCTTGACTGTTTTGAATCCTGTCCTGATTAGTAATGATGTTTTTAATTGAAATTTCAAGGTTCATTACTGAACGCAGATTAATTAAATTGCGAGGAGAGATAATGAGAAACGTTCCCTTTGGACCCATAAAGGAACACGTGTCCTAGCGGGACTCTCGCAGCCCAACCTGCTGCTGATCTCCCCAAAGAGCATCTTCCAGCGTGCAAGCCCAACATGCCTGCAGGGGCTGGGGGCAGGGGGGGTGCACCCCCCCTGGGGTGATCGCGGCCTTGCTGAGCAGCAGGCATGGGGTGCATGCTTGGCACCTCGCAAAATGAAGCCAACATCATCTCTAAGTCAGACTTGTCAGGTTTTGCTCAGTCCCTGCTCAGGGAGAAGCTTGAAACCTGTGGATTTCCCTGTGGGAAAGATTAACTGAAAATCAAGGCTGGAACCTTGAGATTTCCTGAGCTTGGGAGATGCTGTTCTGGTGTCAGGGGACTCGGCGACGTGGCTCACTTGCTGGTCTGATGGGGATGTCCCCGGGCTGCACTGCCCTGCGCTGGTGTCACCCTGCTGCGTGCCCGCAGCAGGGCAGGAGGGCAGCGCTCGGCAGCGAGTGCCTCCGTGGCTCCGCTCCCGCTCTCACAAAGCCTACTCTGTAACCTCATCAAGCTCCTGGCTAGCAGTAGGGTGGGTTGGAGTTCTTTTGGGGGTTTTTAACCAGCCCTTCTTGCAATGTGCACTCAGAGGCAAAGCCCTCCCAGGTTTGCAATGGCTTTGCATTTGGAAAATACCACTGGGAAGGAGCTGATCACAAACACCTCCTGAACATCTGTCTTGGAAGAGGCACCCTGCCTGTTTGTCTCATCCGGAGATCTCAAATGTAGTGCGATGGGAGGCGTTTCAGCAAAACCTGTGGGAAACGGGATGCGGTTGCTTGGAGTCCTCAAGTCACCAGGGAGGTGGCCCTGCCTCTGCTTCCAAGGAAGGGGTTGTCTTTTGGGATCCTTTCTGCCCCCTCGGTGAAAACATCTCCTATAGTGCTGCACATTGAGTGACCCTTGGTGGGCCTCGAAGAGCTGAATGTCCCTAGTGTGCTTGCATTCTTAGCCACAAATTCCAGCCAAACGGGGTCAATTCTACCATCCCTTTCCTGCGAACCTCACCAGGAAGGTCCGTTGTCCCTCCCTAACAAACTACAAATAGCTGACAAATTTCTTGCAGCGATACAGTTGTCCGATGGTCACCTCTGTGCTCCTGAAGACAACGTGGGACCTGGCGTAAGCCACACTGTGTGGCATAGTAAATCACAGCCAGCCTCGTCATGGTCACGAGAGGAGGGCTGAGGAAACTGTGAAGAGCACCATGGTCTCCACGAGGTCTTCGTGACCTTTGTTTGCAACATATTTTCTGGAGAGGTCTGTGAAAATTAGAAAGCTTTAATTGGACTCACATGGACCCTGGTAAAATCTCTTCTGACTGCAGTATGATGAAGCAGATAAAACAGCATTGAAGATACTATTTCCTGGAAGCTTTTCTATTTCTGTCAGCTCTTACTTGCTAACTCTCCCCTCCCTGGAGGATGAGCTCTGCTTTCATACACTAGTGGGTTTTTATTTTGGCAAAAAAAGTGTGGGTTTTGGCAGAAAAAAGAGACAGTACATCAATGAAGAGGGGAAACCAATTTTTTTCCAAATGCTTCAAAGCTACCAGTTAAAGGTTTCCAAAAAGCTTTGGAGTAGAGACCGAGTGGATGCTAAAAAAGATGGGAATTGGCTCATATCCTGAATGACTTCCATTATTGCTTGAAAAAGCAACTGAGTTTTGTTATTGCATTTGTGTAGACCACTGTGCTGGAGACTCCCCACTGAGGGACAGGGTTATTTTATCCAGATACTGCACATAATACCGAGAAACACTGACATGAATAAACCTCATTAGAGAACAGGCACACGCTTCCAGCCTACAAATGCGGAGGAGATTGCCCAGACCTTGCCTTACTTGAAAGGCTCTTTCATGGGACCAACAGCCCTGGAAGCGTGAGCCTAATTGTTGCAGATGGCTTTGTGCATCCTGGCTTCCCACTATCCCCACGAGCCCCTCCGGAGCATGAGGCATGCAAGGAGGTGCAGAGCTGTGCTGTGGGGACACCGAGGCGCCCGGAGCATCCTTCTGGAGGAGCGAGTGTGATCGGCTCAGGCTGCCGCATCCTTGGGCAGCCCCAGCCGGGGCTCAAAAGGGGACAGGTCTGGACCGCAGTGGCTCTTCAGGACTCATCAGTTCCTCCGTGAGCAGGTTTGCTGGGGGGAACAGGCAGGAACCTGGGTGTTTCTCGGCAGGTGAGCAGCAGGACCTGAGGGCAGCGGGGTGACACCATCAAGCTCAAAGCAGCTTGGAGGATGGGAGCCGGGCACTGTCACCCCTGTCGCAGAAGGCCATGGTCCCCTATTCAGGGGGGGGACTGGCTCGAGAGCACCCCAGTGCCTATGGGAGGGAGGGGGTGTGGCACAGCTGGCTTAGTCACTCTGCAGGTGTGGGGGGGCTAAAACAGAGCCTCCTTCGGTGCTCACACCCCACCTTGCTCTCTCTGCTGCTCTGGCCGGGCATAGCCCACACGAGGATGGGTGGAAAACCCATCTGGGCATGGGCTCAGGCCACATAGTGTTGTGGCATTTGGGATTTAAGACCAGTACAAGCTGCTGAGACTTAGCATGGAGGTGGGGGCTGGGGGGGTGGGGGGTCCATACCCAGCCAGCAGTCTGCAATGGATTATCCAGCCAAAAAGACTGCCTTATTTATTTATTTATTTGTTTGTTTGTTTGTTTGTTTGTTTGTTTGTTTTCCAGCAGGCTGACCGAGCCTGGGATACTACAGTGGTGAACTCATGCACCGTGGCTGGACAAAGCCCATGCCGGTGGTGCTGCTTCACCTCCTGCCTGTGGGACCACTGGGGAGACCCCCTCAAGCACCACTTCTGTTTCTGTCCTCATCAAAAACCAAAACCGAAGTGCCCTTCTGTCTTGTTACAACATGTCTCCAAGGCATAGGAGAAAAGCTGTCTTTTTTTTTTTTCTTTCAGACCCCACCAAGCAGCATTTCTTATCTTGCAGTGGTTTTGCAGCGGTTTTGCAGCTTGTTAGTAAATATGCTAGTGGGAGGGAAACTGGGCAATGCTGGGGCTCGCCAGGCTTGGTGCTCGGTGGAAGGCTGCTGCCTGCCCTGGGAAGCCTTAGCAGCAACCCTGATTTCCAGAGGAACATAAGCCGTCCTGTCAGCAGCCCATCTCAACGGTGGTCCTGGAGTAGCGTTAAGGTGGTGTAAGCCTCCATCTTCTCATCCAGAAGGAAATGATGATCTACATGTAGCCGGATAAACCCCTACCAAATATTGACTGGTGATAAATAATTGCACCGGTACTGTTACCCAAATCACTGGCCCACTGCCACTGGGGACAAAAGCAAAAATACCTGGAGAACAGGCACCAAGAAATGTTTTTGCTGCATGTTGTCTGAAAAGCAGAAGAGCATCCCTTGATACCAGGATGCTGTTGCAAGAGCGCAGCCTGTGTCTGTATTTTGCAAATAACCAGTCCAGTCCATAACACTTAAGCTGAAAGGGAGACTAAATAAAGATTAAATGGAGACTGATGTTCCTATTTGCATCGGGACAGGTCTTGAATCTCTTTTAGCTGCCTTTTCCAGAACAAATCCTGGTTTAAGGCCTTGCCTCACCAAACCTCGTGCAGTGAGCTTTTTTATCCCCAAGACTGCTTTGTTTCCAGTAGGCCTCTTAATTACAGCAAATTAAAAATTAAAAGAGAGGACAGCAGCGAGCAGTGGGTGAGCACTGTCAACAACCGGCCGTAACACAGGCTACGTGACTGAGCGCTTTGCTCCAGAGATCGTATTTACACAGAAAGAAAGACGGCGGTAAACTCGCGAGAGGGTGAAAACCCATCTAGCTCATTTGTGTATAATCAGCCCCAAACTTTTTCAGTGAAGTCACTTCCCCTTAAATGATGCTGTTTAGTCAAAGCAGAGCCTTTTCAGGGGGAGGTATTAACGGGACAAAATCCTGTTTTGAGAAAACCATTGGCAAACCGTGCTATTGCTAGCAGAGCGAAACGCCACCGTCTTTCCTTTCAAGGGAACTTGGGTTTTGCTTTCTTTAGAAACCCCTGACCTAAACAGTAATTACAAAATTTTGAAAATTGGCTGAAACAAAAAGGGAATGTTGTTCCTTGTCCTGGCACATTTTATTTTCCTCCTGAATTAAATGAAAATGAATATGGAAATGCCAGGATCCCGAGCAAAACATAAATTTGGGGTTTGACTTCCCCTGTGCCAACATCTGGAACGAGATGTAAATGTATGTAAACAATTGATCTTTAAAAAACACAAAAACAAGCCAAATCCCTCTCGAATCAACCCAGAACTTCTCTGGTCTCCGAGAGGAGGGATTTGGGTCCGAGGGGAGACCCACCCACTTTCTTTGCTCCTCGTGGCTAGAGATCGCCAGCCAGAGCAAACTGTGCTCCCCCTTTTCCCCAGGGGAAAGCCACCTGCCTTCAAGCGAACACAGTGAGATGCAGGGTGAATAAATGGAAATAGCAGAGTGATTGCCAATTAAATGCTCTTTAAAATTTAATTTGAACATTAAACCTAACAGAGATCTGCACTTAGGGTATCTGCCCACTGGGGCTGGCTCAAGCATATATTCCCCAAGCCCCACGGCGTCTGCCAGGGCTGGGCGCGCTCCCTTTTGGCACTGCCTTTGGAGATGCCATGGGAGTCACGGGTGCAGTGCTTGCCTCCTCCGAGCCAAGGTGCCGGGGGGAGCCCACGGCTGCCATGCACCCCACAGCTGGGAGCATCCCTGGCTGTCTTTCCAGCTCAGCAGCCTGTGTTTCCTTCCCTGGGTATCTCCAGCAGCTGGATGTCCTGTTCCTTGGTTTACCTGGGCACTTCGAGACCTTTTATCCCCCAGCTCTGGCTGGTGTCCCTGTTGTCTTGCCGCCCTGCTTCTGGGCACAGAGGACCCAAGGGAAGGGGTCCTGTCCCTCGTTTGTAGGGAGCATGACTAGCTGGAGAAAAGGGGTCCACAAACAGCTGCAACAAGGGGAGCTGGGCACGGAGGGACTCTTTTAGGGCTGGTGACCAAACTGGGGTTGCCAGAGACCATCCTTGCCCATCTCCCCTGAAGAAGGCCACTAGAGCCCTTAGACCAGCACCCAAGATACCATGTCCTGCCTCGCCCCTAGCCCAGGAGACCAGATACTAACCACAGCCCCATGGCACTGGTGGGGAGATGCCATCCAACTCTGGGGACAACACAGGCAAGCTGCCAAGGCCCTGGCACCGCGCTGTCTGCTGAGCTTCCTGAGCTCTCACTGACCATGAGAAAAGCTTTTCACAACGAAAGCTGCTTTGTGATAACCAAAATACACCAGCATGGCAGTTTGAAGACCCGAGTTTGCAGGGAGTAGCTGTGGATATAGAAATAAAGGCAGCTTGGAAGCAACAAAGCTTCCTTTATCCGAGAACGTTTGGGGCAACAAAGTCTCGTCCTGCAAATATTCACAAGACCTGCAAGCTGGAAGGGCACGGGCAGGGTCACAGCCACAGCTCAGGCTGGGAATTCACATTTTTCACCAAAGTTTCTGCCGGTGCAGTAACAGGTTTTTGCGTTCGCAGTGGTGTTCTTCTGCCATTAGATGTCTCTGTGTGCTACATGGAGATCAGACAGGAGGTCACTCCTGGTAAACAAAGGTCACCAAGATGGAGCTGGAGCAATGCAGAAGCCTGTTCTTTCTTTTTTTGTTTGTAGCTTTGGCCTGGTTTCTTTAATGAATGCCTCCTCTGTAGGAGAGGCTGTGACTCCACAAAGACGAAGCTGGTGCACCGATGAGTTTAGGTGGCCATTCTGTATCCATGTGGTTTTAGAGCTCAGAAGGTTATCTCCAGGGCTGTCAAATGGAGCAGGCAGTGAAACGCTGGAGCCCAGGGGGATGTTTGGGTTATACACTGTGGAATATGACTGTTCAGTAACAGATTGCTGTGGTTCAATGCATCACACGACACGTCTGCACATCCAGTACCTCCTCATCATATCCTACCGACAGCCAGGAAGCGGGGAGATGGAATAAAATATTCTTTGTAAGCTATCTATATTTTTTCAAGCACACCATTTGCAATGTGGTTTGGTGAACTGCTTTGGCAAAGGTCTGCTTTTGCTGGAAGGGGCGCGTCCCTCTGTATTTGCAACGTGCGCAGGGCCTCTGAATGACAAACGAAGCCCATACCTCTTAAACCTTTTTGCAGAGATCAAGCTGTGCTGCATCCGTTGCAGATACAGCCTCAGCCGTAGCAGCAAGTACGATGCATATTATGAGCTGCACGTACTGCCAACACTCAGAGAAAGGGCTGTGCTCTAACAGCTCTCCAGGGGACATTGGAAACAGCACACGCCTGTCTGTAGCTGTGCATGATTTTTTCCACATTTGTAATTGCAGCCTTTTTCCCCTTTTGGTGGTTATTAATGTTGTTCGTTTCCTCAAAAATTACATCTGTTTAGATGTTAATTGAGTTAATTGTTACCATTCAGCAGCTGGAGCAGCAATTTAGCACCTGCTAATAAAGATGCTCAGTTTGAAGTTGTGTGAAAATGACCATATTATAGGATTGCCGTTGTACTGTAGTGCCAAAAGTGAGAGAGGCAAAGTTAGCGTGCTGTAATGGATGGAGAGATGAGCTGGAGGGTGGTTTCTTTGAGCACAGTGTCAACTTTCAGAGTCAGAGATCAGTAAACAAGCTGCGTAATCATGATACAGAGCCATTGAAGCCGGGGGAAAGAAAAAAAAAAAGAAAAACAGAGAAAATACAGGTGGTAAGCACGGAGTCAACAATAAATACTATTTCTCTTTTAGAAGAAGAAATACAGCTTATCTGTGACAGGCTAATTGGGTAGAATCAAAAGAGGGAAGGAATGTAAAAAAGAAGGACAGACAACACATATGAAGAGACCTTTTACTGTGTTTTCACGCCCAATTATGCAAAGACCTTTCTATAAGGAAAATGCAGCAGGTTCACAGGGAATAAGTAGGATGGTGCTTGAGCAGACTAGCTCTGGAATTACCTTAATGATGACCATGGTAAGCAGGGTGGCCATTTCACTTTGCATCTGCTGTGCCAGGCTGCAGAGGGACTCCTGCCCTGCAGGAAGGAGGGAGCGGGCAGCCCTGTGAGACCCCCGTGCTCCGGGACCATGCAAGCTCCTCGGCACCGCCAGCCCACGTGTGATAGTGGTGGCGTGCAGGAAGGAGGGCGGCTCAGCACACACGAGCGCACAGTATAGAAATCACCCGTGAGGCTGTTTGGGTCATCAAGCTTTCTGCACCATGCCCCAGAAAACAGCAGCCAGTCACCCCAGGCAACACATCATCCCGTACCGAGATGCTCTGTCCTGAATGGAAATGCTCAGCGTGATGGAGACTCTCCTCCACCCCCCAGTTACACGATACTCTCATTCACTGTCCAAAGCATGGAGCTTATTTCCCATCATTTCAGAAATTTTTAGCGTTGCTGTTGCCATCTAGCATCCTCTCAAGGGTCATGTACTTCCTTATAGCACTCACCACGAGTCCTTGCAGAAGCCATGTACTGAAGCCACCTCTGCCTATTCTGCATCAGGACCAGTGTACTGACCTATATGTAATTATAACTGACCAGTACAGCTAGGTTTGAGGGCATATGTGACTGTATTGAGTCCAGTGTTTCCTTTGGCTGGGGTTAGGTCACTGGCAAGGATGCGAGATCTTACATTTTCATAATGTCACGTGAAGTTTTCATTGCTTTTATTTCACAGACAGGATTACTTCCATGGGATACCCGCAAGGAGAAGCAGAAATGCCTGGGGCCCTGTCCAGCTGCATCGCTGTGACCTTGGCCAAGTCACTAGAGGCATTTGGAGAGAGGTGGTGTTTTGGGGAGAAAACCCCAAACATTGCAAGAGCAACCCCAGCTCAGCAGCCCAGTAGCCGAGCAGCATGCTGGGATGCCCTGATGCTTCTCCTTTCTTTTCACTATAAAATTGTGCCACACCATGGGGCATGCGGGCTCTTACCACCTGGAACACCATCAGCAAGACTTTGCAAGTTTTGGGTGGGGGAAGACCCCTGCAAAGCCCTCTTTAAAGCAAGGAGCAGAGGAAAAAGCTGATTCTTCCGGAGAAAAGGGTATTTCGGAGCAGTGGGTGAGTCAGAGCCAGCCTCCCTCCCACACAGCTTCATTATTTTGGCTCCCAGGCGCACACACACACTCTCAGGGCTGTGCCGTCGTCCCTGCACATGGATACAAGGGCACACAGGGGCAGAGTGTGTTTTGGGGAGCTATGCCTGGCCCCCCGTGCTGTTGGAGCCCTGGAGCTGCTTGATGCCCTTCCCCAGCACCTCAGCACATGGAGCAATTTCTGTACACGGCAACTCCAGCCCACAGGGTGCGGGGTGGCATCCCCCCTGTTTTGGGGAGCAGAGCGCTCCATGATGTCCTGCATCCCCGTCCCAGCGTGCTTGTGCTTGCCCCATCACACGTGGTGGCCTGGGAGCCACCCACAGCTACCAGAGCACCTTTCCATCCTTCCATGAGACTTCTGGTGTTGGCAGAGATGGATTTAGAAGAGGGCAGGGAATACCCTCTCACCCCAACCAGAAGGGTGAACACATCCCACCCTGTTACTGCCTGGAAGGGGTTAGTGAGGTGCCTTATTACCTACCCAGGCTGTAATCAAGTGCCCAATTAAAAACTGCTGAAGAACAACAGGCTGAAAAAGAAGGGCAGGGCTGCAGTAAGGTCTTGGGGAGTTTTTCACAGTGATGGTTGGAGGAGCAGGAGGCTGTGAAGGTCATTGGAGAGCTGTGGTGTCAGCAGGGGCTGCTAATGCTCTCAGAGGCATTTATCCCGGAGATATAGAGTCCTGTTGGGGTTTTTAGGCTGATAGGAGGGGAAATAGGTCCCTGAGAAAGATGGGGTCAGTTGCGGAAGAAGATGGAGACAGGCTGATATGTGGGCTTGCTGGAAAAGTGAGAGACTCGGGTGGGGGGGAGCATGTGCTCCTTGGGGAGCATTTGCTGCCCAAGGCTTCAGAGAGTGCACAAGAGTGTGCTTGCCTGGTACATGGATATTTGCACTGGGGTTATATGTATAAGCATCTCCTTCCTTTGCTGCTGTCCTGGCTGTTGCTCTGGCTAGCTGTGCTGGGGCAGTGCTGTCAGGGATGGAGCGGCAGAAGGAGCATCAGTGCTGGAGTGTGGCCATGCTCTGGGGTGCGTGTTGGCAAGGCACGGCTGTAACCTGGCTCTAGCAGATCCTCAGCTGAGAGAAATGCTCCTCTTGCATGTGCTCAGAGTGGGCATGTGTCAGCCAGTCCTGCTGGTGCACCCCAGGCTGGTGAACTGCCTGATCCTTTCAACTCCAAGACCCTCATTCGTGCACTGCAGTGTCCCTCTTCCCTGTATGACTGCTGGGGAGACCTGCTTGTGTCCCACATCTCCGTCCAGGGCTGCAAGTATTGCCAAAGCCTCCCTCGCAGCCATACCAAATAGTGCGGCAGATAGAAAGGATAAGCAGAGTTCGCTGTGTCTGCACAGGCAGGCTGCAGCCTCTGATAATAACCCCATGTTGTTGAGTCTTTCTGTGCTAGCAGTGGTGCTAAACTGTCCATGTGCCCCGTCCCACCCTCCTGATGCAGATGGCACTGACTTGGCCAGCCAGCGCTGGGAAGCGTGGGAAGCCAGCAAGCTCGTGCTGGTGTGGGTCACTGGGAGGACTTGGGTTTGCTGGTGGTTAAGCGTGTGCCTCTGGCAGCAGCATCTCCTCTACCTTCCTCCCATTGCAGCAGGTCTGTGTGGTTCCCTGTGTCCTCCTCACAGAGCTACAGGGTCCTGCACGGCAGCATCCCTGGTATTGATGTGCTGTCATAGCTTTTTATCACTGGGGATATCCCGGTGCTCTTCCTTTTATTTTTTGCATTCTCATTAGCTCATTTACTGGGGATCCAGACTCCAGATCTATTGCCTGCTGACAGATGTGGCTGAAACTTGGCTTTCTTGAGCCTTCTAGGAAAAGGCTGCAGGCCAAGGAAGAGGGGAAATGCAAGCTCAGCCCTTGGACACCATGGCACAACCTCAGCAGCCAGAGGTGTTTCTTTGGCATCAAAGAGGTGACCCTACAGTGCAGTGCAACAGGGACTTGGCATAAAGCGTACCAGGAGGACAGAGATCTGGAGCTGGTGGTTGGATGATGTCCTGGGACAGAGGGAGCCCAGAGCTGAGCTGGTGGGGAGGATGGGAGAAGCTGTGCATGCAATGTCCCCCCAGCCAGGACAGGCTGGTGGGGGCATGAAATGGGATGGGGCAGGGGGGAGGAGAGACTAAAGTCGCAGACTGGGCAGAAGCCCACCCTGCTTCTGCTTCTCCCATTTCACCATCTTCTGGTAACTGCTGGTCTCTAGTCCCGGGTAGCCCTTCAGCTGCCTTTGGTGGTCACTGATGATTTGGGCACTGGAGGTGCTGTGTTGCTTGTTGTGATCTGGAATAAGGGACTTCTTGCCTCACTCCAGAAGCTGAACTCATAACATTAACCCCGCAGCTGCAGCAGTGAAAGGATCCTCTGGATGCTCCCTGCTTTGCTTCCAGGAGGTGGGCAGTGCTGGCTTGCGACGCCTGCATTTTCCCACTCGGCAGAAGGCATGGAGCTCCGTCCCCGGGCTGGAAAAGTGATCACTCCCCAGCACTCAGCATTGCTGCTCTATTTCTGTGCAGCAGGGTGTTAGGATTTAGTATGCTAAAGATAAAATGGTGGAATTTAATACTCTCAAGTCCCTTGCATTCCAAAACCCGGTATGAAATCCCTGCTTATGTTTAAATAATCTGTATGTTTGAGTAAAGGATTATGAGCCAGTGGAGGAGGCAGTGCTTTTTTTCATTTCCTGCAGGGAAGTGCAGAAGGGAGTCCTTGGGAAAGTCAGCTTGCCGAAGAGCAGGAAGGGCAACCCAGGGATGCTTCCAGCAAGCTCCAAATGTGAGCGAGAGCCAGGAGACAGCTGCTCACAGAGGCAGGGGAAGCAATACCGAGTGAGAAATAACATTTAATTACTTCTCACTCCTACCAGCCTGGGAAAGATCATCTCTGATGTTTTCCTCTGACGCCTGGTGGAAAGGGACCATGTTCTGGTTGTGGCTGATTATTCTTCATCAGGTGAAGAACCAGCCTGAGTAACAAGGATCAGAGCATCCCTGCTGCAACCCCTGGTAAAGCATTGGTGGGACTGCAGGATGGCAGCCACCGTGGAGCTGCTTGGGTCTTGCTGCTGGGGCTGGCTTGCTAATAGCAAAGATGTGGCAAGTGGAAGGTTGTGCTCGAGCTGAGCTGGCCAGCAGGGTTCCTGGGGCTGTGGAGGGGGTGACCACAACAAAAGGGTCCCTTCTGCCCCACCTGTGCAGGATCCAGCCCCTGGGTGACCATAGCAGCAGATACAACCCTGTCTTGTTTGGGCATGAGTGCTGAGCGGAGGGCCAGGAGGGAGTGCATGGAGGAGGAAGGCTTATAAACTTCCCTTGCTTCTGATGGAAGTGGGGCTGGTTGCTGCTGAGCCAAAATGCCTTGACTCTCCCTTTTGACACCCAGCAGCACTTGCCAAATTCAGCAGGGCTTTTCTACCCACCACCAACCTCCTCCATCTGTCAGCCTACTCCTACCCTTCCTCTACTGCTATAATGGGGAGAAATCAGTGATGGGTGCTGTTAATGCAGGGCTGTTGCTCTATAACAGGGTGCCTTTCTGGTGCCACCTCTGCTTTCACATGTTTCCTAAATGGTAATTTGAGGCACACCAGGTAAACATCCTGTAATGGTTTGTTAATTATGGGCTGTAACAAATGACTGCAGTCACACATGGTAGAGCCAGGAGGAGTTGCCCCATGGCCCGCAACACAGGTAGGAAGAGAGGAGCATTCACTTGCAATGAAATGGTATTTACCATGTAATTACCTTGGTGCTACATGGTAATTACTGTGCAATTAAATGGTCAACAGGTACTGCCTAAACAAAGAGGACTTAAGTGACATCTCTGTCCTGAGGCTTAAAATATTACAGTGTGGTAAAGGAGGGGGATGGAAATCATAAAGTATTCATGGAAATGTGATGGGTATAACAACTCCCTGACTTCTCTGAGTTGAAGCTGGCAAGGAGTGAGAAGGAAGCATCTAACTTGTCAGTGCCACCTTGGAGAACAAGGGACGGGTGTTTATTGCAAAAATAGAGCTTATAAACTCAGTGGCGAGGCTGCGTGCCAGGTCGATGTACCCTTGCCTTGTCCACGCTCTCTTTTTTCCCTGCTTACAGACATGCACCACAGCGTGTGAGCTTGGGGATGCCCCCCCTTGGCTGCCGGGCACTCGGCACGCATGGGGAAGGGGTACCTCCTGCTTAGCCCACGCGTGCCATCAGCCCCAGATACCTGCTGCTGTTCCTGCTGGGGCTTCAGTGACCGGTTGGTGCCTGCAATGCTGCACTGCCCATTCCATTCCTCAGAGGCTGTGGAGGGGCTGTTTAAAAACCAGCGGTGACTTCTCCACGCTGCTGTGTTGCTGCTGTCGTGTTCCCTGCGCTGTGACTTGGCCTCGCCTGACTCCTGTTACAACTAATTAGCACCTTGACATTTACACAGTGAGCAAGGCAGCCTTGATGTTTGCGAAAGAACAGAAGGCACATCTGTCTGCATGATCCGTTTGAAGAGGAGGAACATGGCTATGTGGTGTTTATAGCAGGCAGTTGGGGGAGGAATTAATTTACAAAATTTTTTGAATGAAAACAATTCCAATAACTTAAGTGCCCTCTCCCTCCCACGTCAGCTGTTTACAAACTGTTGAGTTGAATCTGTCCCACATGTCCTTTGAACCTACCAGTAACAGAGGAAAAAAATTGAAATGCACCATAAAAAACTAATTTTGAAAAAAAAAAAAAATCCTGCCCACGGAGTTCAAACAACTTGTCTTGCTTTAACTTATACCAATCTTCATGTACTTAGACAAATGTCACCAGAACCAGACTTAATTGACTCCATTTTGCTCTTTATCCTCATTAAAGAGGAACATAGCTGTTCTTTACTGTCTCTTCACCCTCTACACCCGCCCCGTGAAGGTGCTTTGTGTAAGGCGGTGATTAACTTTATTTGTGTGGCGGCAGACCTGTGGAGTTTGAGGGCATCCAACCACTGCAGTGACGGAGCTGGGGTGGTGATGGAGCTGGGGTCTCTCCTCCTTCCCAGCCCAGTCAGAGCCTTGCCATGCCATGCCCTGTCCTTTCTCCGCAGGGAGGCTATGCCTTGGGGTATGGACCATGGAGGCTTTCAAAAGGGTCTTAAAAAGTGCTTATCCAGCTTTACCTGGGGTGTGGAGGGAGGGGGAAAGCCCCCACGCCTACTGTATCATCATCTTAGCTTAGGTCTGGCACCTATCCCTTAGGTGTTAATGCGTCACAGATGGGCCAACTACTTCTCTTGTGTGACTGTAGGCATGGCACTACTTCGGGGGTAAATAAAATGCATGGAGGAGTGCAGCAGCAGTTGGCAGGTGACTGCCACACAGCGCCGGTGATGCTGCAGGTGGGTCCTGCTTGCCTGCATCTGAAACTCAGGCTGCTGTAGAACAGCAATTTTCTTAGGTTTGCCTTGAATTCCTGATGACTTGTTCCTGCTTTTGAATGGGGGTGGAAGCTAATTGAAGGGAAAGGGTTGCAATTAAAAATGCTTCTTGTCGTTTTTTTCTTAAGGAGATCTCTGGCTCATTAGCATTGTGTAAGTGTCTCCTGTGCGATGTCCCTTGAAGCTTTCCAGAATCAAAGCTAAACTCTGCCCTCTGGTATTTAGCGATCTGCCCTAGCCAAGCCAGATGGTGAAGTATGAGGGAAATAGCGACTCCCCCACCCCTTTTTGCAAGGAGGATAAAGGAAAGGCAAACAGCTATCCTGGGACAAAGCTGATAAGGTACCACTTTTGTAGGGAGCTGATGGCTGTGGCTTGGGATTCCCTGCTTGCAGGTGATGAGTACAACCCATTTGGTCATGGCAGGAGTGATCTGGGATTAAAAAAAAAAAAAGTGAAAGTGTCCTTGGTTGGCTGAAGTCAGGGTACGACCCTGTTGAATTTGGGATGCAGGGCATCTCCAAGGGCCTGTGGGAGGTCAGAGGGTCCAGGTGGTTTCAAGGTCAGAAGCTGCCTGTTTGAAGGGAAAGAAGGTTTGAGGCTTGCCTTGCTCTGCTCTGGACTCATGCAGCCCATAGGCCAAACAGAAGTGGCACAAAAAATGAGCCTGGGATGCTGCCCTAGGATCCGACTGCTTGTCTGCTTGCAATAGGTATCACAACAGTGAACCTGGTCCTTTGTCATTGACTTCACTGTATTAGGCTGTAGTCCCAAGTCAGGAGGGTTAACACAACCTCCTCAGAGTCCTGCAGCATTGTAGAAAGACCCTTCTGCAAGACATGGGTCCTCACAGCAAACCAAGTTATGGGTTGCTCTGGGTAATCCCTCAGGCTTCCTTGGGTTTAACTTTGGATACCAGCACAGCATGGTGACCTGCTTTACAGGTCCATGCTGTGAGTTTTGGAGCTGTTTGGTACCTTTAACATTCTAGTTTAGGATGCTGTACAACCTTGAACAGTCTTTGAAGGTTTTTGCATGTGTTTGAGGTGGAACTCAAGAAGTTCTTGGGACTCTGCTGTTCTGTGGGATGGACTGGACTCTGGTGGCTACCTACCCATCCTGCCTTCTGGGATTTATGCTGGAAAAGCCTGCTTGGAAGTGGGAACACCCTGCTCTGCTCTTCCTCATGCAGTGAGACCTTGAGCCTTCCTTGAGATGGAAAACAGTGCGCTCTTGTTCCACCCTCCACCACCTGCATGTTGGAAAAGGTTCTCATGGTAGTGCTGTGTCAAGACCAGCCCCACCTGAAGAACAACTCTCCCTCTAGAAAACAGAGGCAGGCTAACAAAGCCTACTCTTGTATCAGTGAGGCTGCAGTCCAGCACTGCTTCTCCACCTCCATCCCTGCTCAGAGACAGGTTATCACCATGCTGCTGCAGAAATGCGGCAGGGCTGAAGCATCTCCTCCCGGATGTGATGAGTAGGCATGCGCCTCCTTTGCGGGCATCAGCAAGTTGTCAGTGTGGCCCCTGGTCCTGTAGCAAATCGTGGTGGTTTTGCTCCCACCAACCAGCAGGTTGTCAGGAGGGTAATACAGATGGACTTACTACCTCATGGGGAAAACACCTGGCTATGGATCGCGAGGGGCTTCTCCCTGAAGGGCTCTGCAACGTCTCCCCTGCTCACCCCATCGGCTGTCATGCACAGGGGTGTACGCAGAGGGCTAGGCTGATGTGGGATTGCTCAGAGTTAATGATTTATATTACGCTGCCGTGCCCTCTCTCCCACCTGTTGTTAAACCCTGTTAAACATCTGTTTGAATACATGAGTTAACACATCTGCTGACAGCGCTTTGATGAAGGATAAAACTTTATTCAATTGTGAAAGGTGACTTGAAATGGGCAAAAGGAGGGAAGGTGAGGGGAGAAACATGTGCAGCACAATAAGAAGCTGAATTTTGAAGGCTCTGGGATGGCTCCTCTCTCTTCCCTGTCTTGTTGCCTGCTCCTAGGCAGCAGTGCCCATAGCAACACTGCCTGGTGCAAGCAAGGCTGCAGTGATCCCACAGGCATCCCTACCATGAGAGAGACTTGAATTAAGGTGCCGTCTGCTGTGGCTTTCCCCCCAAACCTGGCTGAGCAGCGCTCGTGCCAAGCATCCCGTCGGGAGGAGGTGAGGGATCTTTCATCCATCAGGGATGCTGAATGAGAGCTACACCTCTCCCGGCTGTGAATGCAGCAGATCTACAAACCTTCCCCTTTTTTTATTAGCAACTTTCCCCATGTAACCACGTTCCTGTGGGTTGGGGTTGAATGAAGAGAAGCTCCTCTTTTAATTTTTGCTGTCAGGAGTAACGGGTAAGTGTAGGAGGAGGAATATTAATCATACCCAGCAGGCATTCTTCAAACTTAGAAACAGCATAAGGAAGGAGCCCAAATGGTTTAAACATTGCGGGGACCATTTCTATGGGAGTCTCATGCTCGAAAACGTGCAGAGTACTCTTTTTTTTTTTTTTTTTTTTTTAATTAACCCCGATTTAGTTTAAAGGGGAAGTTGCTGCTCTCCCACCTCCTTCCTGCAGCAGGGACCAGGGTCTGCAGCCCTGATGTGCCGGTCAGGTTGGAGAGATGGGGGAGAGGTGTGCAGGGGACATCAACCCTCCTGCTGAAAGCTCTATCACATCAATTGGCTGTTTCTTTTTCTAATTCATTCTCTATCTGGATGCAAAAGAAAAGGGGAAGGGAGTATCATGGTTTTGCTATTCCAAATTTTTGCACTGGCGTTGTAGTAGGCACAGCACAGCCACAGGAAAAATCAAGGTTTTTGCCTCTTTGGGATGATGTGAGGGACCATTGGAGGGTCAGAAAGGACCGGAGTCACACCATGGGCTTGTGAAAAGCAGGTTGCTTCAATCCCTCTCTTGGGCTTTGAGAGGTCCCCAGACCTCATCCCCCTGCCGCACAGGTGTGCAGGCTTGCTCACAGCTTACTCATAACTGAGGACACTAGTCCCCACCGTGTGAGCCTGGGTGAACTGCAGCATCCTTATGCAACCCTTTCCCTTCCCTTTTTACTTTTATCTACCCCTTTTTTCATGCAAGAAGCCCCTGGGCAAGGGCACCCGGTGGGTTTTTACTTCCCTGTAGGCTGCCTGTGTTTTCTAACAGAGCTGGAAGCCTTTGCACCCTCCATCTGAAGGGTGTGGAGCTGGCTGACCCCCTCCACTGGCCACAGCTGTCCGTGTTGCCCAGGGGCTGGCAGCCACCAAGAACAAAACACCCTTATTCTGGGTGAGCCAGGGTACAGGGGGTCTTCCCTGAGGCAGGGCATGAGGCATTGGACCCTTCTCCCACCTCCTCTGTTCTGTTTTGTTAATATATCACAGAAGCCTTTTTCAGATCGGCAGGAGGCTATGAGGAACATCACCACACTGCTGTGCAAAATTGCTATTCTCTTGTGTCTCACCACTGCTGAAATTGGTTAAGAGCATCTGACTGGGAACCAAATTTCCTCTCCATCTCCTTAAGCATACAGACAAGACTGCTTCGCAGATTTTACCACGCTTCAAACATGGCGGGGGGGGCGGGGGGGAAGATACGAGTTTTTCACAGAACTGAAATCCTGCAATGAATTTTCTCAAACAAAACACAGTGGTCCTGGTGCTGAGCCAGTTTGTCTCGCTGGGCTCCCCAGAAGGGCAGACCTCAGATAGGATGCTGGAGAGCTGGGCTTGCCCAGCAAGGGGGTTTCTGCTTTTCATCAGGGGATCATGAAAACAGATGCGTGAGTGAAGCATTTTGAGGTTTGAGACAAAACTTCGTTCTCCCAGCTTAATCAGCTTCCTTGCAAAATTCCCAGCCCCTTCTGGTAAGGCATCCCAAACATGACACTTGCGGGAGGCTGCGGCATTCCTCACTTGCAGAAGTTTGAGGCCTGATTCCACATGTGCAAAATGAGTTTATTCTTCTGAATCGGCTTATGTTCTTTTTCAGCAACACAGGGTTTGTTTGGGTAGGGGAATACGTCCACTGAGGGTGTCCGAGTCAGACAGTAGAGGAAGGGGAAGAAAAAGCCCTTGTGAAACTGTGGTCAGGTATGGCCTGGCATCAAGAGCCAAAAGAATTGTGGTACCTGGAGTGTGCAAAACTCCCAAAACCTGTTGCTTTGCTCTGAACCTATCTGTAAGGGACTGTGGACCCCCCCACCCCGCTCCAGATTTCACACACCCCCTGACAGCAGCATTCAGTGCAGCAGCACAAAGAGCAGCAAGCTGTAATTTGCCAACAGGGCTGTGTCCCTCAATGAAAGCTTCCTACGTGTCTATTGGAAGATTATCCTATCAAATCCCATGCTGCTCTAAAAGGTACACATTTAAAACATGACTAACGCTGATAGATGCTATTATTCTATTTTATTCTCCAGCTTGTGAGTAATGTCTCATTATAAATGGGGAGGCATTCAGAAAAACATCATCTGCTTGCCGGAGCGTGGGCTTCTCAGCACGGGCAGCTCGTGGCAGTGGAGCCGGCGCGTGGCGGCACGTGGCTGCGTGTGTGTTGGCAGCACCCCGGTCAGCAGCATCCCGTGAGTCCTGAGCCACCCTCGAGTTCTGCCTGCTGCCCAGGCCGGGCTGTAGCTCTGTTTTGGGATGGGTTTGTTGGCACTCAGCACCCGAGTGTCAGCACAGTTGCAGGGATGGCAATCTGCAAGCCCAGGCTGAGGAGCTGGCACTGGTGGAAAATGAGGGGTACTGGCAAAGTTTGTGCAGGTCATTGCTGGCAGAACCGGCAGACTCTTGCTGTGAAGGTATTTTATGGCCTTCATAAGGTGTGTGCAACCCTGCTGAATACCCTATCTTCTCAAAGCACTGGGGTTTCCTATAGGTGAATATCACAAAACCCTGGGCTGTGGAAAAGTTCATTATAACAGGGGATGAACAGGCTCCTGCCTGCTTTCCTGGCACCCCAGCCAGGGACACAGGTCTGTTTAGGCTGTGGTGCTCCTCTTAACGCTGCTCAGATGTAAAAGCTCTGTACCTCCCTGTCTAGAAATAGTCCCTGATATCCCGCTATAGAGGAATCATCTTGTGTATGTGGAAGCCAGGTTCCTCTCCCCTATTGGAGATGTCTGCTGTCATCGTGTTCCTTCTCCCGTCGTGCTAAACGCTTGCATTTTTGGGGTCTTCATCACAAGGTGAATGGCTGATCTCACTGTTGCATTTTTTGTGTGGGAAGATCTCAGGTTTTGCAAGCTCCCTGGTCCAGACAGTGGGGCCTCCTTGGCAGCTAGTACAGCCACCATGTCCATGGGCTGTTGTGGATCTGCTGGGGCTGCTTTGAACCACTGAGCAAACAAAATGCCTCCTCTCTAATAAAAGCCTAGATATGTGTCTGCCTGATCAGCATGCCTGGGCTATTGTGCCAGCTCTTCAGGGGATAAAAATATCAGAGAGCAAGCATGCAGCAGGCTGCAGGCAAGTGCTGGAAAGTCTGCCTTTGGAGGTGCCTACGGGAGCTGGTGGCAGGACCCGCTGGCAGTGGCTGTCAGGGCTGGAGTGTTTGGTTTGCAGAAACTGAGCCCACAGGGGCTGTTGGGAGCAAAATTGCCCAGCTCTCGGTGCAGGCTTTCTCCAGGTGTCCATCTGGAGCCTTCAATTCTTCCTTCTAAAAAGAGCTCCCAAAAAGCACAGGTGCTTGTGGAAATGGTCCGTGCTGGCCAAGTGGCTTGTTTGCTTTTTTAAGTGCTGTCTTGCCCTGCTTTCTGGGATTCGGTGGCTGATGATCTGGCTGCGTATAACTCTGGCTGGACAGCGGTGGCACTGACCTTCCCCGGGGCTGGTGCAATCCGGCCGCCTTGTCCTATGCTGCTGCTCAGCACCCCTGGCCCAGGGTCATTACAATCCGCCATCCATCCTTGACATCTTCTCTCTTCTGCCTCAAGCAAAAGAAAATGAGATGCTTTTTATTTTCCAGGCGTTGTTTTTTCCTTCATCTCCTGCTGTGGAGGTTTGGGGGGTTTTGTTCTTCTTTTTTGGTTTACATTGTTGGAACATTTATTTCCTCTCCTGTTTTTATTTTGAAAAGGGGAAGAGAGCCTGCATCCCCCTGAGGTGTTATTAAGCTGAAAGGCTGGTGATTTGACTGTGAGGCACGCTTGCACCTCCCACACTCGTGGAGTCGGTGACGCACGCCGCAATCAATGGAGAGGGGATGAATAAACCCAGAGTTTGCTCCTCGCCTGCCATCCCCAGAAAGAAGGGGGTGGAGGAGAGAGGGAGGGAAAACTCTCCTCCCGACCTGCAGTTTTAAGAACTGTTTTCTATATAGCCAAGGGACACTTGCCAAAACATCTCCATCACGGGATAGATCCGCTTTGTCTCATGGGGTTAGGGTTGCACTGCCATGAAGCTTAGGGACTGCTGCAAGCCTGGCTTTGGTGTCTCTCATCTCATCAGGCTCTTTTCAAGGCAGTGTACTTCAGGGTATGTTGGGCTGGTCCATGTGGTCTGTGGCTCTCCTCCACCTCGTGGTTCTTGCTGACTCTGGACTTGTAAATGATGGGAAAAGGACCTCCATCTCTGTGGTGTACAGCTCCTGGAACACTGTTGTGTGGCTCCCATTGATGCAAATTTAAGACGTTGAGTTCAATAATCTGTTTTTTGCTGTAATGGTCCATGTTGTGGTTCTCCAACAGCATATCCCAGACAAGGGGATTGCTTCTTCCCCTGATATGGTGCCAGTCCCAGAGGCCCTTGAGGAACGGAAACATATGGTCCTGCACGCGAAATGGGGGCATGTCTCTCCTGATGGAGGTGGCACATTGCCCTGGAGGACTGTAGGTGGCAAAGGCTGAACTGCAGGATTTGTGCATCTCCTGCCTGCATGAAAACAGTCCCCAAAACGAAACAGCAAACTGGCTGTTGCGTACCTGGGACCCACCATGCTGACTAGATGTCTTGAAATGGCTGAGCTGGAATCAGATGCTGGGCTCCAAAGGCTTCCTACTGCGTGGAGAGGATCAGGCCCTCCTCCTCCTTAGAGTGTGTGCTCCAGCCCCAAGGATTCCTTTTTCCTGGGGACGAAGTAGCTGAAACTCTGAATAATTAAGCACTGGCACTTGTTTTTAATTTTTCTACCTTGCCTTCCTACATGTGCAGCATTTCCCTGTGTTACAGTGAGCTGTTCCCTGTGGTGGTGTGGTGCTGGGAGCTGGTGTGCTATAGAATTAGGGGCCCACAGTGGGATGAGAGGACATGAGCTCTTTTGCTTCTGGTTCAGGCCATGCAATCCACACTTCAGTGGGACAGCACTTCCCTTTGAAAGACATCAGTCCTTTTTTTTTTCTTGCTGCCCATGTCAAGTGTTGCATCTTTAGTGCACCTTGGAAAGCTCTACCTGTAACGTGCGTCCTGGCAGCTTCTCACTTCTCAAGAGCACCCCTCCAGCAGTGCCACCCCCATGCCTCATCAGGGGAAGGAAATGGCATTGAAGAGGCTGCCATCACTTGTATGAGCAGTCAGTGCCAGCCTTCAGAGCTGTCACATTAAGGATGCAGCTTGGATGTAGCTGTATCATAGCAGCGTGTCCATCACTCATGGGCAAGTGGTTTTTATGCCCCATATTTCATGCCTCAGACTATTTTTAATAATTGATATTAACACTTTACAACAGAGGAAATGGACAGCAGGCCATCATTTACACACCACATCAATAATAAATGGAGCAATGCCAAAACACATCAGTAACAAGCTTGTTTGTCATCTTCTCATGTTCATAGTGATCCAGTCCTAAGGAGGTAGAGCACAGGCAGGTGATGATCTACTAAGGTACCAGTGGAGAGAGAGAGATCTGCTGAGGAAATAGAAAGGGGATAGTGTAGGACAACGCTGCCCTTCAAAAGGCTCAAATTTGGACAAAGGTATGTGTGCTATGCAGAAGCTACATATGTGCTATTTACCTTAAGACGACCTTTTTTCTGCTTAATGTCACATCCCCTGGAAACTGGAAACTCACTTGAGCAAATGGTTTCTGACCCAAATACAGACCCACGTTCCCCAAGCCTCTTCCTTTCCTCCTGATGCTGGCACCATCCCAGCAAGGAGCGCAGCAGATGCTGAAACATCTGTGCTAACTGCACTGCTGTGGGATCCCGTGTAGCGTGAGCTCAGCGTGAGGGCAGAGCTCGCTTGGCAACCACCTGCAGAAGCCCACATTAACTATGGGTGCATTTAGAGAAACATTTTCTTTCAGATCAGGTGTGTAATGCGTGACCACTATTAACAGGCATCCAGGCCACAGGATCCAACTAGAGCTATCCAAAGTTAAGTTCTAAAACATATATAGTATGGGTACAGAGCAACTGTTTCGCTCTACAAACCCGCTGCTCTGGTACAGCACTACTGATCCATGTAGATATAGACTGTATCTGCCTGAAGTCTTTCTGGTCAACTCCTCAGCAGAGGAAAACCGGGTAGTTTTGAGCATAGAAAATGATTATCTCAGCTCATGTATTTGTTAGATCTTGTAGTTCCTCATTTCTTGCGGTCTTTGAACCGGTTTCCAACTTATTTGTGTGTGGTTGCTGTAAGAGAAGCTTGTGGGTCCATGTGCAATGCTCTGTTATTCTTTATTGCTCATGTAATTTATTTCTTTTCTCTGTCCTACATCAAACCGCAAACATTTTCTGGGCTCCTCTGCTTCTAGCACTGGCCTCAATCAAACATGCTGGCAGTGTACCTGGTGCTGGTTTTCTTCCGCAGTCCATGAACATATTCAGATCTGCCTGAGCTATGCTGCAGGCACCTTTCTCCAGACATCTTAGTACTGAAAACATGATGCTCGCTCCAGCTGAGTTGTCTCTCTCCTTCCACAGCAGTCATTCTGTGCCTTGACTCTTCTGCATGAGCGGTGGCTCTTTGACTTGTTCTCCTATCCTGGCTATTTGGAGGCATTCCTCTAGAGTTACACCTCTAGATGTCCACAGCTTTCTCCATTTGCAGGAACCCTACCCCAAAGCCAGCATCTCCAAAGGAGTTGTTACAGATCCAAAATTAACTGCGTGTTTCCGCTTTACGCCTTGTTAACCCCATTCCTAACTCTTGGCCCAGTAAAACCCAGTACCCCTGCATCTTGGCTCTGTCCTGGCTACCGCTTTAGGCTGTTCTTACTACAGTTGGCTGCTTGAGGTGTAATCCTGGCAATAGCATCCCTTCCTACTCCATTCCCTCTGGCAGGCCTAGCAAATATGTATTTTCCATACCTCTGCTGCTCGTAGCCAGTTCTGTATACATTTTGTACTCACCCCCTTCTGCAGTAGGACCTTTTGTAGAAATCCTTGGTGCTGGGGAGTCAGGCTCTCTCTGCTGGCTTTTTTGTTCTGCTTTCTTAGCCCACAAGCTTCATAGACATGGAAAAGAGGAGCAGAAACTTTCCGGAGAAGGTGGAGATGGCAGTAAGCCAGTCTCTGTGGACCTGGCTACTCTTTGAGATGACCTGTGTTTATAAGCACTCATTCTCACTGTCAGGCTCCCTAGAGTGACTGCTGTCAGCAAGGCGATAGCAGGAGACTGTTGCAGGCTTGTAAAATGCAGCAGAGCAGGTGAAGCTGCAGATGCTGCTGGCGTTGCAACCAGGAGATCTCAGGCTGCCTTCCTGGCATGGCCTCCGAGTCCTCCTGAAATGTTCTGCTCGTTGTTCCAGGGTCCATGAAGTTTCCACCCCGGGAGAGAGACAGCTCTTAAAAGCTGAGCCTGAGCAGAAAACATGCTCTTTCATGCAAGTGCCTTCTTGCTACCAGTTTCTCTTGCCCCAGACTACATAATCCACTCTTCCTAATGTAGTGTGTTTTCACAGGAGCTGGAATAGGCATGTTCTTGAAGAGAAGAGCACCCTGAAGATCAGTACGTGACTGGGTTACCTCCTGGCACCTGCCAAGACAGCCTCTGCTGCGTTACCTGCTCCTCGCAGCTTGTAGCAATCGTGAGAAACTCTCCAGGCAAATGGTAATTTGGGGGGCTGGGGGGGGAGCGGAAACCCCTCTTGTGCTGATGTTGAAATGTTTCACAGGCTCAGTTTGACTTCAAGGAAGCTGTAGGGGAACCCAAGAAGGTTTCCATTGGATGCCTACCTACCTTCCCACTGCTTTTCTTCTTCTGCCTGCCTGCTGGGGAGAGGAGACGATTGCCCCAGCATCTCTTTCCACAGCCCGCTGCTGCTGGGCAAGGCACTTCTCCTCCTCCAGCTGACTGGCAGCTTAGTCCTGGCACTTGGCTGCCTCCCCTTCCACACAGAAGGTTCACAAAAGAAAATCCAAACCCCAAACCAACACCCCCCCCCCCCCCCGCCTTGAAACTAAACTCTATTTCCGACTTCCCTTTGAAAAGGAAGTACTTTTCTTTCCGTGTAGCTCTAACAATGACCCTCTTTGCTGTCTGTAATGTTAAACCGCTCTCCTCTGATGTCTTGTTGAGTCCCTACAGATTTTAAGTAGTTTGATGTATATTTTAAGGCACTCTCTACCATTCCCTTGCCAAGGATATTTTTAAATAGCCATTATTTTGGTCGGACATGCGAAAAGCCAAGTTCTTTCTATTGCTGGCTGTGCAAATCCTGTTCCTGAGGCTGTGCTGAAATGGCTGATGCCAGGATGCAGACAACGGTGTTTTTGGCACTGCTGGGAGGCGAAATTACTCTTGGCAGGAGTAGCCCAGCTGTTTATTTCATCTCTGCTCATGGCAAGGGGCTAGGTGGGGAAGGGAGGGATTAATGTTTGCCACGGGAGAGAACAAAAAGAGAAAAATTAAGTCTGAGTATTTTGGAAGCGCTATAAACAGTGGGGAAAAAAACCCCATTGACATTACCTTTTCAACACACAGTTTAGCTTATGCTTATCTTTGTCTTTGTAAGGACTTGTGCCTTCCTATCCTGTGAACCAGTGCAAAATTGCTTGCTACTTCTGAAGCAGCTGTTTTCCTCAATGTGGAATAGCGGGATTATTTAAGGACTTTATTGGAACTGGGAAAGATTGCCCAGCTGGTCAGATGAAGAGAATTTAAACCAGGCTCATAGAAAATTGCACTCCGATATGACTATTTTACTGGGGATACTGCAAGGAAGTTATGACTCCAGCTCATGTAACAAGCTGAGAAGTGACAGTGAGAAACTGTGAGCACCTTAAAGACAAAAGCATTATGCAGTCTGGGTAGTCATAAAGATACTGTTTGTACTGTGTCTTTATAAGAAGCATCGTTACGTGTTGGACGGTACTCTGGCTACCAGTGATATGATTAATTGTGCTTGTTTTAAATTAGCATAGACAGTCTAACCATGAATGGTGTCCTAGATTACATCCTGAAATGTCAGCACCATTGATGGCAGCTTCCATCTTCAGGATGTCTTCATGACAGCCTTCTGGATGTGTTATTTTTCCAAGTGGTTTCAGATAATAACACTGTATGCAGTGCTCTGCTATCAGTAAAATATCAACACAGGCAGCTCTCAGCAGGTATCCGGTAATAAAAGAATCAAATGCTAGTAGTTTTAAGAATCTGTAGATTAGGATTTACTGCTGCTTTGGCAATCTAGAAAGAGCAAATATTAAAACTGCCAGTGCCTGAAAATTCAGGGTGCAAAAGGACCTCAAAGGACCAAGTCAGGAGTGTCTGTGTACGTGGTGGTAGTAAGAAGCAAGGGCCGTGTAAGAGTTAACTGGTATAGGCACTCATCTTTTAAGATCACAAGTGTTTTTGGCCAGAGGCTCTGGAAAGAAATAGTAAGGGCTGGTGGCTAGGGGCTTAACAGCTCAGCTGAGCAGCGAGGACAATGTTCCCATGTGCATCCCCTGATTTATCTCTCTCTTATTCTTATCAACTTCCAAAGCGAGACTGACTGCACAGGGGACTCCGGTGGCCAAGCTTCTTGTGTAGGTTGCCTGAGGAAGGAGTTAAGCAGACAACAGCTTTCTCCTATAATTAACTTGCAAGGGAAAGGCTGTTTTTCAGTCGTGTCGGTTGGGACCAGTGAAGGAGACCGGTTTCCTACTGAAAGCACAGTACTGTCAAGGAATAACTGATCACAAGAGAATCCATCTTAAAAAAAGCTGGAAATAAATTAATTGGGAGGGAAGCGAAGATGCTGCTCTGCACCTTTCGGCTTCTAAAGAGGTTTGTCTGTGTCATAGCTCAAGACCTGGCTCTTCTAACAACGGCAATGGCTGCGGCTCTGTTGGACAGGTCGATTATTTTCCTGAGACAGAACCAGAATTGGGGTCACCCAGGTAGGATCAGCATACTCGCCGCTTGCTGCAGGACAAACAGCTTGTGGCGGGACCGGGCTAGAGGCACGATCCCAGACAGGCCCTGCTGATCCTGTGCATTTCATCCAAGTCTTGCAGTTCCTTGGTTTTGTCTCAGTCTTACACAAGATGTTTCCCTGTCCCCAAATTCTCAAGCCCTTCTCCTCTCCAGCATAATTTCCTGAACGGCCACAAGCATACTGCAAGCCACTATTTGAGGTAATTTGAATTAAGTTTGATTTGCTATCTTGTTGAAGATGGAAAGGGGCACTTCTCTAAAGGGTGGATAGTTTTTTGTTTGGTTTTTTTTATTTCTTGGATCCTCTGTTTTGCATAACAGCACTGTGTGCTGTGGGCAAGGATCACAGTGTTCCCTGATAACAGCAATCAGTCCATCAGACGAAAATATTGGGTTAGTTTTGCTTGTAGTGTAATGGCATCACCTTTCCATCACAAAGAAATATATCCTATGATGCTTAACAAAGACTTCTTGTTAGCAATAACTCAGGTGAGTGTAAACAAATCTACATAATGCTCCATAACACCGCTCAGCTGTTTAAACACAGAACCTAAGGCATAGCAGTAGATTACCAAAATATATAGCAGATATTATCATAATATCATAGAACAGCTTCTCACAGAATTAAAATGATCTTTTGGGGCATTTGGCTATCTTCAGCTCTTGAGGGAAATATTCCCCTAACTGAAATAAATTCAGCTACCTGGTAACTACAGACAAATGAGAAAATTAGATTGTCTAGTAACACAGGGAAAGAAAATAACACAGCCACTCGGGGAACTTTATACTGTTGAGCATGTGAAAATCTAAGGGTAGAAAATCTGATCTTGCTCCAGAAAGTAGGTGTTGCTGTGATGCTCAAGAAGGACGCAGGTTTTTAAACAATAGGTTTCCTGGGGGTTCCCTTCAGGCCCAGCTTTTTAGTGAAATACCTCTTTTGGACTTCCAGACTAGTCTGGGGGTGGCTGGGGAGGACTCTGCTGTGTGGCAGGGTTGTTTCAATTACCCTTGTTGTTAGCACATGAATGTTTCACTACTAGTCCAGAGACGGAGTCCTACTATGCTCAGCCAGTGGGTTCCTGAGCCTGTTTCTCCTAAATTCAGGAGACCTCTTTTTCTAGAACTCTCCTCCTGCTCTTCCAATATAGGTTGTTATGGAATCATCAGACCATCTCCCCAGCCCAAGACAAGATGACTTGTTTCAGCCTTGGACTTCAGGGCAGGTTTTCCAGGCTTCAGCTGAGATCTGTGCCTCTTCCCTGAGTAACTGCTTTCCAAATGTGCTTTCTGTGCTCTTCCAGCCATGGTCTTGCCAAAGTGCTTTGCTGATTTTCTGCCATGTATGTATCCAAGTACTGAAATGAGCTCTCCCTCTCTTCCTGCAGGTTCCTGTGCAGCTAGTTATTTGCCAGGGACTCCTTGGTTTCAGTCCCAGATGAATCCAGTCCCTTGTCCTCAAAATGCAACGTGTGCTCTTGTTCCTACATGCAGATACTTGCGTTTGGTTGTCTTGAAAAATACGTGTTGTTCTGTGGGGCCCAGCTTCCCATGCTTTCCAGATTGCTCTGCATCGTTTCTGTCTGTCAAGCTTCTTACATTGCACCCAATCAATATGACATCTGAGCCTCCCTTGCTGGGGAATGGAAAACATAGTAAATATTTTGTAGTCTGTGCAAAATGAGTTGGCGGTCTCAGTCTCTTTTAGGCAGGTGTTTGCATATATTCCCTAAGACCACTGTTAGATTTGGCACCTGATATTGTGCTTCCTGGTAGGCACTGCGTCAGGATTTGGGGCTGGATCCTCTATCTGCAACCACGCCAGCAAGGCTCCTGGCCTCTCCAGCAAGGTAATGCTCATCCCTCAAAGAAACTCGTAACTCAGTGGGCTCCCTGCTCCTGAGGAGGGCAGCTGGGAGCACAGTACCGTGGCTGGATCAGGACACTTGGGAATGCTGCTGCCCACATGCTGGCTATGTTGGGAATTATGCCGGCGACTTCAAGCACGTTCAGCTACCCCTGTGGTTAGCTTTGTGATTGGATCTAAATGTATTTTATGGATTTGCTTGAGGGCTGTGCCAGTATCTGTTGACATCAACAGGAATCTTTCCATTGACCTCAGTGAGTCCTGAATGTATTTCTATACAGCTGTATCTTATTCCAGGTTTGTTTTCACAAGGAGGAGGACAACAGCGGAGTTAGGACTGTGTTCAGTGTAGTTAGGTAAATTTTTTCTGTAAACAGATGCAACATCTTCTTCCTTGAACTACTTTTGGAGAGCTTAAGTCTGCATTTCCAGGCAGCCCTCTATCCCAAGACATACTACTTTTTCTGTGTTGTGCTCACAGCAGCACCTCTAGCTTTCCAACCTTCAGGCAGGGTTAAGCATCCAACACCACCCAAACCAGCATCCCAGATTTTCTAAATGAAGCAACTAGACCAGGCAGGTGCATCCATCAGCCTCAGCACTGCCTCCAGCTACCTCTGGGTGAGACAGGCTTGGTGGCGATCCGTAATTTCTTTCAGTATGCATGCATACTGATTGCAGACATTGATGCACTCAGAAGTCTTTCTCCGTGAAATGGGGGAAATGTCTGGCAAATGAAATGTTTTGAATAAAAGAAGTGATGCTTGTGAATTGTCCACTTGTGAAATGTGCTGGAAAGTAGCCTCATCCGTGACACTGGCTAGCTGGCAAAAAAAAAAAGTATAGAAGATTGCGAACTTGATTGCTATCCTGCTTCAAAAGCACTTTTACTGTCTGAAGATCTTTCTCCTAAAACCTACTGCCTGCACAGTAAGATTGCTCACATAAGGCTTATGGAGATTCAGGGAACCTCTGCTGTGTGACAGAGCAGCCATGGAGGTATTGCTAGCAACCACACCTCAAACCGCTACGGAAAGAGCAAGTGAGCTGAAAGCCAAAGCGGACATCTCGTTCCTTGACAACGAAGGTGAGCCAGGACTTCAGCGAAATCAATGGGAGGCTCTGTGGCTGCTGCAAGGGAAGAGGCTCCGCCGCTGCGGTGGTGGGCCGCAGCAAGACAGTGGCTGGGCCGCTCTGCTCCTGCAAAAGCAGAAGTGGGCACGTACCGAAATAGCCTAGTTAATTCTGGATCACCAGTCTCAGCTAACTTTGGCTTTATACCTTCTGCTTAGTGTTCTTTCTTGCTTTTTATTAATTCTAATCTGTGCAAGGGCCTTCCCTCTTATCCCATGGCATCTCAGAGCACTCGGTAAAGGAGAATACTGGAAACATTTTGGGAAATCCAAGAAGATTAGAGGAACTGTCTCCCTTACCCATATGCTTGCTGACTCCTTCACAGAACCACCATAGTTTGGTGAGGCAAAACTTCCCCTTACAGAAACCATGCTGATTCTCCATGGCTATATCCTTATTCGTCTATATATCCTCCTTTTTTAAATGCAAAATTTAAGGACAGGTACTAAACCAGCTTATGACAGCAGGTTGCAAGCTTGGCTGGGAGTTCAATTGTTTCTTTAATTTCCTTTAGAAGGCATAGATGACTTTGCTAATGAGAAGTAATTGATTCCAGTGACTTGATTATTGTGATTTTTGTTTGTTTTATTTGTCTAGTCTCTTCCTCAGGCACTTCACACATGGGGGTCCTGTCTCCGATTGTCCCCCATCAAGAAGGTTGTTGTGGGAAAAATTCCCCTTGCTCAAAATACTCCTTTTTCCTACCCCTGTAGCATGCTTTAGAAGTTACATCCATGCCTAAATCCTATTGACTTCAGTGTTTCTTTGGAAACTATATTTAGATGAACTGTTTTGAAAGTGCTGGCTCCATTAGGAACGCATGCTAGACATTCTCTCCCAGACTTCTTTCAATGTTTTCCTTTCTGTACCAATTATGTCCAGATCCAAAGTTAATCTGTGAAATGCAAGAGCAGCTGTACAAAGGCAGACTGAAGGCTCAGCTAGCTTTGTGCATTATCTCTGACACTGGCTGGTAGTGGACGCTTAATGGAAGGAGCGTAAAAACAGGCGTTACGTTGGCTCCAGCAAACCTTCCTAGCAGGCTGCAGCATAACAGCTTACTGAGCTAGAGGTTCTTCTCTATTGTTATGTTTCCTAGATCTTTTTGTTCAGTCCATTATTTTGGCTCACTGCCTTTGGAGCATGCTTACTTTTCTGGCTTCCACAACGGTCTATGGTAGTGAAGTCCAGGATTTGCGTGAAAAGTGCTTTGTTTTGGTTTTTAATCTGCATCATTTTAAGAATGTGTATCCAACAGTGCTCTTGTACTGTTAGAAGGAGTGATGATGCATTCCCATCACCACACACCTCCTGATTTGATGGAAAAGGTGACAGAGATCCAGAAGTCACCTCTTTTTCAGGCAGAGAAGTAACTGGCCGGACATAAGCTATAACTTAAGGGGAGGGATTTCTCAAGCCATTTCCTGGCAATTCCTTACAGTCTGTTCATCTCTTTGCTCACTGTTTGGGAATGAACTGATGTTTTTGTTGATTTGAATTGTCTCTTTCCTGAGTGGTAGTAACTAACAGAGGGACCATGGTGAGGTCAGTTTGCTTTGTGCTACTCCTTATTTATCAGCACCCGGTACTCTGTTTTATTGCCATGTCCTTCAGTCCTTCTGCAGCTCTTTGCAGATAGCACTGATTTCTGCTACTTAATTTTTTTTTTCTTTATCCTCTGCAAATTTTTTCCTATATCCCTTTTCCAGATCCTTTAGGCTCTGAGAAGAACACATGTCACAGCCCAGATTGCTGTGGGATTCCACTGGGATTCCCTCCGCTGTGAAAAATAACCATTTATTCCTACCTGTCCTTTCCTATTTTCTACCAGTTTTGAATTCACTTGAGAACCTTTCTTCTAATCCCAGGAGAGATTAATTTCCTAGGAGCCCCTGGTGAAGGAGCTTTTGAGAAACCAGAATACACTAAATTGCCCCTACTTACATATGCATTGATGCCCACAAAGAATTCCCCAGGAGGCATGATTCCAGCTACCAAAAGCATGTTTTTTCATCCTGGTTTTCTAATTATCTATAATGCTATTACATAGCTTCTACTTCTTTGCTCAGTGTTAAACTCAGTGATAAGTAGCTCAGTGAATTCCCCTTTGGATTATTTTTGGTTGGTTGGGTTTTTTTCTTTTTAACAGCGCACTTCCTTTTTTCAGAGGCTGACAGCCCTGGAGTTGATGCCTTCTTATTCCTGAGTTATCCCTCATCTGCACTGGTGTGCACTGGTGCTGAGAAAAGGTAACACCTGGATGTGAAACTATGCTTTCTACAACAATGCAGGAGAATATTTGATGTCCCACAAACACTCAAGGCATCACCTGTGGTGTGGTTTACGTGCGCCATGCAAAACAAGTGCTTGGGACATTTCATAGTCTTTCTCTTACTTTGGAATGAGGTGCTGAGGATTAACGTCGTGCCTATAGCCCCTCAGTGTGTCTGATGCTGCCAAATAATTTTTGATTTCTAGGCCCACCAACTGGTTTGCTATAACAGGTAAAGAAAGACTTAGAGCATTAGTCCTTCTCCTTTCCAGAAATGCAGTCGAGCTTATTCCACCATAATCAAACCTGTGTTCGCTTGCAAAGATGGGCTCAGGAACTCGCCTGCTGCAGAAAGTTGTTGTCTCAGGATCCTTCTGGGTCCTGTAACCCAGGTGCATTTTCCTTTCATATCAGTAATGGATTTACATGAGTGTACTCTGTGGCCTTGCTTTGCAAAGAAAAAAAATAATGGCTCTGTTTAAAAGGTGATTTTTTTTCTGACGCTGTGTAGGAACACTGTTAAGGTTGACAAGCTAGCTCAGTTCCAGAGAAGCTGAGTTCTCCTTCAGCCTGCAAAGGGCAGGCTGGCAGACATTTTTCTTAGCAGTATTTTCAACATCCCTTTGAAGCTACATGTTTTTGGGTTTTCTACCCCTCCTCATCCCCATTGTCACTTTTTTTTCCCCCATGGAGGACATCTTATGGTTTCAGGAGAGATACCACCAAGGGCTAGCCCAGCATGGAATTTCTGCAATCCTGAACCGCCCTATTAGTGTTCCCAGGGCTGGATTCAATTGACAAGGGGCTCTGCAGCCAACCCCCTTGGACTGCACATGTGTTTATTTAAATGTCAGTGGCCCACACAAGCTGAATACCTATTAGCTACAGCATGCATAAAATCCAAAGCACAGCTACAGTTCATATTTATTGTTCAAAGTACAGATCCCCTTATTGTTGTCATTTCAGTACCCTTGTATTTATGGTATTATTCAGTCAGCTCTGAGAAGTTAACTAGCACTTTGCAGTGTTTCTTTACTGCGAGGGTATAATATCCGTCTATAATAAATATATAGGTAAAGGATTTAAGAAACAAAACAAAATAGCAACAACATATTGCGTGTGAAAACTTTACTAAGCAAATAAAACATTTCCCGCCAGAGCTGTGGAAAAAAACGCATCAAGTTGGTATCATCTGAAGTCAGTTAATGAGCACTAGATGTGTACTTCCCCTCTATTTTTTTAACTCCGTATTTTGTCATTCTCCAGTATCTCTGTACCCCACTCTCTTTCAAGCTCCCATGCAGGCTGGAAATAAATTGATAAGAGTTGTAGCATGGATTTTTTGGTGAGGGCTGCTGGGAGCTGAGGACTTCAAGGCATCTGGGCTGGGTGTAAATGCTGCTCTTCTGGTGTTTGGACGTTCTGTGCATGAATGATACTAGAAATGCCACTTACCTGCAGAGCTGTGTAAGCAAACCTGCTCAGCAGTGACAGCACAGAATTGTTTTTGCCAGCAAAGTTTGTAGTCGTCCTGGGAATGATGAGCAGCTGTGGCAAATGGGTATGTTTTTGACATAATCACCCTACCCCTCCCAAACGGGAAGAGTTAAACAAAGCCTAGAGAAATGAGGATGCTTTATCCCTTCTGAAGGCAGGAGGGAAAGCAGCTAGAAAATATCTTTTGCAGCTGATAGTCTAGAAACCTGCCCTATTTAAATTCTAACAGTTGGCTTGGTGAGGAAACATCCAGAAAAAGAAGACACTTTCTGCTAAAAGTAAGGCTATTTCAAGCTGATTTAAAATTTCACTGGCAACATTCACCTGTGATCTTTCTTAGTTTGGAGTGATGATAACGCTTGCATTTGATTTGAGAGAATAACAGTTCAATTAAAGGGGAAAAAAAAAGAATTTTATATTTGGCTGGTGGTGTTCTGCTGACATGAATGAGAGTTACTCCAAGTGGGATTTTGGGCTCAAGTCCAGAAAAGCAAAAATGCTTCTTTAAAATAAACTATAAAGCTGCTTTTCTGTAATAAGGGGCTATCCTGCTTGCTCATTAAAACATAGAGAAGATGGGATGTATCAGGACTAGGGATCATTTTTGCTTGAGGTTGTTGGTTTGAATCCTCTCCAGGCTGGTAGTGATGGAAAGCTGCAAACCTCCAGTGGTTATTCAGTAACCAATGTGAAATAAGTTGGTGGTCTCGTTCCAGTTCCTGGCGGTCAGGTGTGTGCATCACAGAAACCACCACTTCACTTGGCATCCTCGCTGAAAGCTGGAGCAGACAGACCAGCAATTGAATTGACAGAGAAAGTCACTGAACAGTCCTACAATTTTAGGATTAAGTCTTCAAGGCTGCTGTTGAGAAGGGCTGGCAAGACAGTCGGGGGGAGCCTGCTTTGCCCTGTAAGCGGTTGCTGCTCGTACGAAAGGAAAACCAATACCAAAGCCTGTTGGCTTTGCATCTTGCATGACTGCTGCATTCACTACTTGAAAAATTAATTTTGATGGGTAAGTTGCCTTGCAAAAATACATATGGTAGAAGAGCTGCAAGTACATATTCTGCCAAAGGTGTGCAGCTGTACCTTGTGCACTGTACAGTTGCATATTAAAGGTTAAGGATGCCCATGCTTTTAAAGTGGTTTCCAGGTCTGACTGTATTATTTCTGTATGAGGAGAAACCTCAGGCTAGATTTTTGAACTGTGACTTCACAGATGGTTTTGTAGACAGTCAGGCCCTTAGCAAACAGAGGTGCCAGTCACCCAAAACTGATGGATGCTCCTGGTAATTCAGCTTTGAAATACATAAAAGATCTTCAGAGAACTTCTTTCACTATGGCACAGGTGTCCACTTTCCAAAATCCTCAGTCTTGTGGCAAGATCCATATGCCCGTGCATGGGCCAAATGGGTCTGCAGTGATACTGTCATGTCCGAAATACATTCCTGTACCTGTGTAGGACACAGCTCCTTCCTCTGCTCTGATAATTGCAATTCTTTTAGTTTTGTGATGTTGAAAATTCTTCTTTTGCTTTTGTCATGTTAAGGATATCCATTTCCGTTTTATTTTTGGCTGACTGTGGAGCACCAGCATCTAGGCCAAATCTCAATGGTAAATCTGTGACAGTCTCTATCAGGAAAAAGAGGATAATGATTATACCCAGGAGTTTTATCAGCCACAGCTGTTACACTGTTTGCTGGAGAAACTGTTCTTTGAAATATACGACCAAAATAAACAGCCTAGCATCTGTAGCATTGTGGATAATTTAACAAGTAATCTCCCCTGAAACAGTTGTCTGGATTTACCAAAAGCAAGGTGACAAAAAGTATTCTTGTGCTTCGGTGCTAGAGATAAGCAGTTAGGGTTCGCAGGTTTCAGAAGAAAGTATGAAACTAAGCAACATGCCTCTCGCACTCTTCCGCTAGTACTCTGTTGCCATACTCTAATAACTCTTTCGTACCTACTTGCGGTATCCAAAATACCGGTTAGTTCACTAGTGTTAGGTTTGCAATCCGGCCAATTACTGCTTGTCCTTTGTTCACTCGACCAGATTAGCAGGGGGAAAAAAAAAAAGCTCTAACACTTTCTCTTTTCTCCTTGCTCATATAGAAGCACAGCCCAATTTTGCCCCACTACACTTCCTACCATATGATCACTGCATCTCAGTCTCTATGTATGAGCCAGAACATGTCCTGCCCCTCATTCCAGTACAAGGCAGAGGCTGTATTTATCATACTCACATTTCCCAGCCAGTCCAGTAGCTTTCCTAGAAGTAATCCATATTAGCCTGCTAATGTGTGATGTTTGAAAAGTTCTCATCAGTGTTCATAACTGAGTAATATGCAACAGGACACCTGCTCACCTGATAGGAAGCTCCTGATAAGGATGAACCAAGATCCATGTGCCTCGTCTCTTCAGATGCCAGAGTATCGCAGTATGAACAACCTAATCCAATTCTACTGGAACAATACCGGCACGTCCCATTGCAACATCATCTCTAGAGGTACCTATTGCAAACTCTTCCTTTTCCAAAAGGAAAAACATACAGTACTTATTAAGCAGTGTAGGTATTATTGGTCTATATCTCAATTAGGTTAAACGATAGGACTAGATGATCTTATAGGTCTTTTCCAATCTAAGCAATTCTGATTCTATGATTACTTACATTCCGTTTCAGGGTTGGTCTCCATTGCCTTGCAGCTTTTTGAAACAACTCTTCAGTTTTAGTTTCCACTCTATCCCATTCAGTTCCTTCTGTGAATGCAGTCCATGGCACCATGGGGTTTCTGCTATCTGCTCTTTTTCAGAATGTGAAGTCTGCCTTTTTCCTTCCTTTTTTTTGTGGAAGAAAGCTACAGGGACCTCCTGTTCTTTTACAGGCCTGATCTTGACTAGTGATCGTGGAAGAAAGAAGTAACTCTCCTTTCTGCCCATGTTTTATAGACACATACACAGACATTTCTAGGGCTGCAGAGGTTTCGACTCTTCTGACCTCTTGTCATAATACATTCTAAATTTTATTTTTAACATTAATGGCTAAATACTCGTGTCTTAGCTTTCTATTAAACAACATATCTGCAAATGAGAGTTCTAGATTCAAAAGTCCCACCCAATTATTTAATAGTGCCAAACAGGGTCTGAGTATAACTCTTCAGAATTTCAAGACATTCCTTTCATGATTTTGATACCATTTTCCACAAGCCCATTTCACTGTTGCTATTCTGGACATTTGTTCTTCTATTGGCATGTCTTGATCTGCTGTGATGCTTTTTAAGAACTCAGGGAAAGTGCTTGTAACGAACACAAGTTTCTAAGATACAACGGGTAAGGAACAAGCATTAGGAAAAAAACCTTAAAGAGGCGAGATAAGGATGTGAGCATTTTCCCTCTTTAGATGCCTCTGTGTCTCTGCATAAAGAGCTGAACCAGTGCTACAGGAATGATCTGTAGATGACATGTTTCAACACAAGACCTGTACATCCACAGGCAGCCTCCCAGTGTGAGCTCCAGACTTTAACTTTCAGAAATTTCCTGAATTATTTATGTGAACATGTTCAGGTATATTCAGCAAGAACGCATCTTGCTCCTTGCTATATTTTATTCTAATGCTCTACTCTGTTTTCTGAGTGTACTCAATTGACACTTCTCTTTGTGTATTCCTCCTTTCTGTGCCCGTCTTTTTGCCCCGTCTTTATTGGACGTGCAACAGGAAGGTTTGATCTGAAAAGCTGATACACCACAGTGACAGCTCCCCTGTAAGCAGATATAGAAAACTGGAGGTCTTTTAGTACTTCCTAGTGGGTTCAAATACAAAACTAGCTGTGGTTTTGGTTTTGTCATAGGAAAGGGACAACAAGATGACAGAGACTTACTTTGCCAAGTGCAAAACACAGCTGCCCAAGACTTTTAATAGATATAGGTATGCAGGAAATGCATGGACTCTAAATAAGCAAGCTGTGATCCATATGAAATGAGATTAAATAACCCTTAGAAAAACAAAGCAAAGGAGGAAGAAATTGGGAATTTGAAAGGTCTGCGCAGTTTTGCCCCCACACATCATCTATCAGTGCTCCTTTTAGTCTCAACTCCTTAAAACTGAAATCATTCTCTCTTCTGGACCTTGGTCAAAAACCACCATGTCTGCCAAACATGATTTATTCCTGAGCAGCACCAAGCTCCTGTCCCTGGGAACTGTTGATGTACTTTGTATCTGGATTGGTCTTGGCTTCAGTGTGCATAAAATAAACCTCCTGACTAATGGGGCTTTGACTGAAGGATGCTCATCAGCATTGATGTCAAGTGGCCGTCTACAACCAGCAGACAGAACTAGGCAGTGATAAAGTCAACACATAATGGTACAGAAGACAACAGAGAATCTATGTTTACTGATCTTGTACAGCTGTGACAGATATTTGAGTTGCCATTTGCTTTTAATGGAATAGAGTAGGCAGAAATTTTCAGCAACTTAATTAGTCTGCCACAGCCTAAAGTTTTCCTTCTTTAATGGAATTACAAAAGTGCCTGGTGATGGTCTGGGGTTTTTTTCATGCTCTACTGCCTCAGTTACATTTGCAGGTCTCCCACTAATGGGTGAGAAATCCAAGTGCATTTATCCTCGCCTTGTTCTTAGGAAGAGAAACAATAATATTCCTATTTTACAGATGCAGGACCAAGGCACTTACAGGAAAAGGTCAGATCCAATAATATAGTTAGCTTTTGTTTAGTAACCTAAGTTCAAAGATGCTCTTCCCCAAGCTACAGGAGCTTGCTACCTTATTATGAAGGCAGCTATTGACTGCTCCCCAAAACATCTTGGTCCTATGCTGCTGGTCCTGTCAACTTCAGCCTAAACTCAGATGATGGTCCAGAACCTAAATGTTTCTCAACTCTCTCTATAGCTTAGTGGCTAAGGAACTTAACATTTTGCCTGCTTTCTCATCTTATGCATCCTGCACATCTTTCTGCTAAGTGGCCTGGCTTCGCAGCACGAGGGATGTTATCCTATGCCATCACGGTCACAGTCATTTATGGAGGAGGAACCTGCCAGGCAGAGGAGGGAAGTGAACTTGGATCTCCCCCCTTCGTGGGTGTGTGCTCTGAACACTTGAAAATGCTGCAAGCTGTAGGCATCTCTAAAAAAAATTAAAGTGCCTCTAATTCAGTTTTTGAATGAGAGAGTGAGTTGTGGGTCCCAAGTGAATAGCATAACCTCCCTGCATGCCTTAGTGACAAGAAGTATTTAAGACTTGCTCCTGTGCTCAGCTTTCCCCATAGACCAGCTACATGCAGCTGCATTGAGAACATGCTGAATTCAGGCCACTCGCCATGCTGGCCATTACGGACCCCATTCTGCCACATCCTTTGCCTGTGAATCTATTTGCACACTCTCCCATAGAGTCCTGGGTCTAAGAGCCCTGGGTTCGCTTCCGGGGGCTGTAATTGTTGGCTTGGCTTTTTATTCAAGCTTTGTCCCAAAGTAGATTGGATCTGCAAAAGGAAAGGCTCCAAGTACAAGCTCTGCCAGCTGCTACTTGTCTGTAAAATCTGAAAGTTGCTTCTCCTTAAAGGCAGTTGCTGCTCCTGAAGCCAGGCATTTTTATTTGCATGCGAAAGCTGTAACTGACTGCAAGATAGTCTATGATCTTATTTTAAAAGAAAAGGATAAAAATAAGTTTAATTGTGTTCCTGCTCTGCCTCAATTTAGCAGCTAGCCGTCCTCTTTTGTGCTCCCCACATTTTTGGAGAGCTGGTTGACACTTATTTAGGTTGGCACAAACTAAATATAACCAAGTGTGTGTGAAAGAGCATGCACTGGGACACAGCTTCAAGAGCAGCAGAAAGAAGCATGCTGCCTTTCAATGCAGAGCAATACAGCTATTCTGAGACAGCTCAATGAAACACACACAACCTGAACAAAAAGTAAGTATTCCATTCAACTTGTGAATGCTTGTGAAATTTATTTTTTTGCCAGCTTTTACAGTCCACAGCCTTCTCATTCAGTCTTGAATAATAGCTTTGAATTGAGCTGTAAAAGCTTCCGAAGTTTGAAGTCTTTTGACAAGTTAATTTAGCTATATGGTAAAAAGTTTTTCCCCCAGATAGAATAAAGCCATCATATCATGAATGTAGTAGTCATCCAAGGGAAAGAAAACACCATTAGGATTAGAAATGATGGGCTTTATGGAGATAGTTTGTGGTTTAGTGTAATCTACTATCAATATTTCAGTAGAAAAATATTCTACTCGTCATTCAGCTGGAAGTCAATATCTTCACTTAAAACCAACACCCAGGGGCCAGACTGCATAAATTTTTTATTGAAAAAGTAACTTGTTGCTTTTTTGGTCAGGTTTTTTTCTTACATTTATTTAGATTTTAATTGTTTTTCACCCTGTATCATGCAGGATGTCTTTCTTTTTTTTCCCCTGGTTGAAAGAGACAGAATAGAAAAATGAATCAATATTTCCTCTAAGGTTCCTGCTATAGAGACACACACTTTTCTCCCAGCAGCTGCCATGAATGAAAATTCAAGGAAAAAAATAACAAATATTTTCCTCTTTTTTTTTTTTAATATTAAGAATCAGAAAACAATCATAGGTAAAATAAGTGTATCCAACAATTATTACAGCCTCAGCTTCACAAAGATTCCATATTCATTTTAGACTTATTTCTTAGTTATGTCTAAATTTAAGCCTTAGTGTGCCAGTAAAACTGGCTAAACTGAAAAGACAGTCAAGAGGGAAAAGAGATTTCTTTTGTACTCTTAACTCCTCAGTTTAATCAAGAGGGATGGTGACACTCTAAGAACTTTGGGACAGTGGTTTGTAATGGCTGCAGAACATTTGTTCTCTATATAATACAGTTGAGAGCATAGCTCTTTTTGCTAAATAAATACAGAGTTTATAAAATCCAGCAAAAATTGTTCACAACAAGTTTTAGCAAGGAAACTTATTTTAAAAGTGTATTGTACTTACAATAAAATGACTACCATGACAATCTCATGTATCTTCATTAGTGGTCTTCATATGTAAACATTTTCAGTAAGTTTTCTAATTTTTCAGCTTACGTTTTCCTTAGACTTACTTTTCAAACAGCAGCAACATGATTTTTCCTTCCTGCAGCTCAAAGAAGAAAGTGGTTGCCCCTGTGATCCGGGCTGCACAGGGCAGCTATTTCCAGATGTAATTCAGGGGTGGAACATGCTGGAGCTAAGCTACCTGACATCTCTGCAGCAAACAGGCAATTGTGAGTTCCCAGTTGCGTTGCATCAAGCCTCCACCAAACCTCCAGCACAGGAAGTAAGTGCTGCCTGTTGTGTGGCTCTCTAATCTACTGTCACCAATTCTTGCATTCAGTGACATCGCATTGTATTTGATATTACTGAAATAAAGAGTATAATTTGAGAAACAGTACATATGACAGAAGGATTTTTTAAAAAGCTTAAATATGAAGAGGAGAGAAAATTTTACATTGTGACCTCTACTTTGAACTTCACTCCCTTTTTTTTCCCCAAGTTGGGGACCAGGACTTGAGTTTGTCCAAGAGAAGAACAGCAATAACTTGTTTCATAGAGACTGGCTCTTAATGCTTCAGAATTTAAGCTTTTCAGTCCTTGAGTGATGAAGACTTGATGAAGTGTTGGGTCTGCAGACAAGCTGGAAAAATAGCTTCTGCAGCCAAATACAGGCTTCTTCAGCCTCAGACGGCACTCCCTTAAGTGGAGGAGAACCACCTTGTTCTCCTTTATAGCGCACATTAAGCCAGACAGGACTGCTCTGCACAGAAGACAGATTTTGCAGCACAGCTAAAAAGAGAAGTCTCTCTCTGCAAGAGTATTGTGCAAAGATACAAGGAGTTCCAGCTGAAGCAAATTCACCACGGAAAAAAAAAAAAACAAAAAAGGTATGTCAGAGGAAAACACAGGAGTGGGGCATTGTAAATTTAACGTTCTCTGTTCCATTACAGCTGTGTCTTAAGTCTGGTTGGTTTGTTGGGGTTTTTTTTTGGGGGGGGGGGTTGATGGCAGAAAGGAGTAAATAACTATGCTGTAGGAAGGATGCAGAACAGATGGGAGTGGGAGATAAACCAAAGAAGGGTGGCTGGCGGGAGAGAAATATCAAGGGAGACCAACAATGGCAACTATCTGATCAGGAGGAAAAAGAGAAAGCAATCACCAGGTAGAAACTTGTGTCTAGGCTTGACCTTCTCTAAAGAAGCAAGCGCCACTGGCACTTGGAGTAGCTCTTCAGTGGCGAGGCTCTAGAGGAAGTTCCTGCTGGCTTTCTTCCTAACTTGATACTCTCTTTTTGGCCACAGAGGTGGTGGGAGAGGTGGGATTAGCGTGGAAAGCTATGGCACCCTATTTTACTTTCACCAGACCCATTTGACTAAAGAGGGAAATTAGCTGGAGTGTTGTGATGGCTGTTTCCTGCTTAAGAACATAAAAAATGGAACCATTCCTGACAAACAAGAAGTAGAGTTCAGCTAAAGATGAGGTGGAGGTAGGCGGGAAGTTCTGTAATTGCATTTTATTTAAGTCTTTATGAATTAGCTCTGCCAATTCTTTTTTTATTTTTATTTTTTACTTCAAATGGCTTCCGAGTAAATTTTTCAGCTGCAATGACAGTAAAAACAGACTTGCTATATACAGTTGGATTTAACGTATAGGAAGAATACTTTTTCTTGTTAATCTCTGAGCTCTAATTTATATGAACAATGACAAGGTTTAATTTTCTGTCATTATGCACAGGTTAGCCTAGACTGGATATTAATAGATACACATATTCACACCCACAACCACTAGTACTCCATCAATCAAATTTTGAAGATAAAACTTACACTCCATGACAACTTTTAAGGCACGATTTTCTTCTCATTTCCTCTTTTTAAACTACTTCAGCAATGCAGACAGCATTGGAGGCAACTGATGTGGCCAAGCAAGTAGCCTCTGCAGTTTGTAGCCAAGAGAATGGGTTTGCAGTACAACATCCAGCCCTCAGTGTTGAGGGTATGGGGACAGGGGACGCGGGTGGGGGACCCAAGGTAGGGTACCTCTGGGCTCTGTTACATTTAGAAGTTGCAATGACCACTTAGGCAAAATGTTTGTAACCCATGTTGGTGACCAAACCGTCTCCCAGGCGTAGCAGTAAGGGGGAGCCGCAAGAGAGGGCAGCACAGGCGGGACCTGTGCTGACCACCCATCATTAGATCCGCTGAGGAACTCACAGCCTTTGCAAATATTACCTTGTCAGCTACACAGTCAGCATTAGTAAACTTCTAGTCCCAAAACACTTACACCCATACATCTCTTGACACTTGAAAATAATTTAGAAGATTATTTATACACACATACATACATACATGTGAGCACACAAACTGGCCCTCAATAAAGACACCAGTACAACCATACGAGGAAACCTAAAACCTCACCAACCAAAGCACAACAAACAAACAAGCCCACAAGCCAATATAAGCTAAAAATGAAACAAAAAGGGCTTCAGCTTTATGCAGAAGTGGCATTCTTCATGCCAGTGGTGTTCTTAGGTGCATATTACAGGGAGAATATTCCAAAACTTCAGGCCTTCTCCAAAGCAGGCCATGCTGCCTGTATGCTCAAGCATAGAATAATCAAAATGTAATGTTTGTTTAAGTTGACAGAAATAAATTAATCTCTTAAAAATAAAGTAAGACTGGAAAGCTTAAGTTAATGGGATGCTATTGCTGATGGAACTGTCAGAATAATTCTGACCTCTGCCAAGACCTGAGCATGTTGTTCACAGCATGGGAAAAAAAGCAACTGTAGGGGTCAGATCAATATGGCAAGGATTTTTAGATGGGTGGCCCTTTCAAGTGGAAATGTAGTTGCTAAATATCTCAAAGAGGAAAAAAAAACCCAACCAAAAAAAAGGAGCAGTGTTTATATACTACCATGTATATGTAAATTTTGATGGAGGGACAAAGTTGTTAGCAATTCCCATCAGGTCCCAGAATTTATGTAAATCCAGATGGCTGAACTACAGGAGTTCATTTTTCTTTAAGGAAAATCTGGAAGTTTAAAAACAATTTAGCAGGAGCCAATTAATCAAAACCACCAGAAGTGTGCTGGGATGGCTGCCTACAAATAGGAATGTTATATTTCATATTGTCTTACTCAAGGATGTTAAGAAACTCCTTGAAGGCTAAGTGGGAAGTCCCCATGTATTTAATGGGCTATGAGTATGGCACAGTGACTGCACTCTAGGACCCTGACCGCTACAAGAGGTGTGAAAGCAGACCACTGTGCCCCAGGGCTGGTACCATTAACTCCTTTAACTTTGTGCAAGCTAAGGGCTCCACCTACGTGAAGCACAAGAACCCTCTTCGAGCTGTCCTTGGATGGGAGAGGAGAGGTTTGAAGACCATGCAGATGGCCTTCACCTCAGACAGAGTGGAACTGAACAGAAAAGGGGTCATCTTGCTCCTAGGACCATCATGATGGCTTACCTTCAAAAAAAGCTTACCAGCCATCACAAAAAAGGCAGTGATAATATTTGATGTCAAGGCATTTAAGACTTAGACTTCCTTTGGCCGTTGGCAAACTCTTCAGTAAAGCCTGAGATGGTTATCATCTAATGTGTCTCAGGCAGGATGTTCCCATCAGCATGCCTCACAGATATCCCTCGGCTGAGCTTTCTCATACCAGCTAATACAGATGCTGAAATATTTTGCTTCCCATGATAGGGAACATTTGCAGCATGACTTCTTAATTTCAGGCATTGTGCTAGTCAAAGGTAAAACAACAAAATGTAAGTGAAGTGAGAGTTGTGCCAGCCACGGGCTTGGCCAATCAAAAAGCTGCAGCTAGATAAGATTTGACAGTTCAATAGGGTAATTCTTTAGAAAATAGGAAAATCAATTAAATATTGAATGGTTGCTAGGAAAACATGGGTAGAGGTAAGTATGCTGAACAATTTTTTTTTTTTTTACTCTTGGTAATTCAGGCAAAGATTTGCAAAGATTTTGAACTATGCTTTTGCCTTTTCAGGTTTTATATCTTGATTCAGCTGTTTGCTATTAAAAGCAGTGTACTCAGCAGCCATTTTTTACAGACAATACTGGATGGATTAAAAACCCAGCACTTCAGGAGTGGAATCTTGGATGCAGAAAACTGACGCAAAAAGTTTCATGTTCTATTAAAATACTATGTATCTACCACGGCTTGCGTTTTCTACCATATTTCTACCTAATCCATCTCCATTAGTATCCTGAGAATCAAAAAATCCGTAGTTTCAGGTATTTCAAACCACCTAAGGAAAGAAGACAAAAGGATGTGTAACTTTTCTTGTTACAAGTGAAAGAGTTAACTCCAAAAGAATGCATCACCTGGAGTTGTTTCTCTACTAGTTCTGTCCTCCACCTCCTGTTTCCCACAGCCAAATTAACCTAGATTTGGGTTTTTCTTTCTGTAACCTTTCCACCTCTTGGTAGACAGAGACGAAACTGAGGAGGAGACTACAGGCAGCAGCAGGTCAAGGGGAAACGGGAAAAGAAGAGTTTGCCACACTTGTGTGACTTTCTAGAAGGAGCTGCCCTGCGCCGCGTGGAGCTCCTGCCGCCTCACGCCGGTCCTTCGACACACACAGTTCGTTCTCAGCCACGAGGCGCCGGGGGCCAGGACAAAGTCACCAGGCAGGAGGGGAGATGGTGCTAAGCAAACGCTCCATCCCAGCCCTGGCTCCCCTCCAGCCGTTTGTGCAGACAGTCGTCTTTTGGCGCGGAGGGGAGATGGGGGTGCTGCGTCCAAGCTGGCGACTGAGGGTCCTCTCCCTGCCTACCTGGGCCTCCGAGGCTGAGGGGGGGCACGGCCTGCCCGGCCTCGGAGACCCCAACCCCGCTTCGGGTTCCCAGCCCGCCTACCCAGGCCGGCTGCTCCGCCACGGGCTGGGCTTCCCCGCCGCTCCCTGAGGGGCTGCGGGATCCAGCGCCGCCATGGCGGATCGCGGCCTGAGCCCCCCGGGCCGGGCCGGGCCGGGCCGCGCCGTCGCCTAGGCGATAGGCCGCGCGCAACGAGGCGGGGCCGGGGGGGGGGCCAGGGCGTGGCCTGATTGGTTCCCTTCCCCCCGTCGGGATGAGGAGTAGCGCGGAGGGAGGGGGGAAAGAGGGAGCTGAGGCTATAAATAAACCGCGCTTCCTGATTGGCCGGGGGGAAAAATGGTCGCACCACGTGACTCTCCATCTAAAAATTCCAAGATGGCGGATCCCGTCACGGGCTGAGTCAGTTGGTGGCGCGCGCGCCGCGGTGTCCGCGCCGGGGACGTCGCCGCACGGCTTCCCCGCCTCGCCTGCCGCCACCCAGGTCAGTACGTGGCGCCCCGCCGCCTCCCCCTCGTCGGGCCGCGCCGCCCCCGGCTGGCCGCGGCGTGGCCCCTTTAAGGCCGCGCGCTTTTTCCACCCACTGGCTTTTAATTGCGGCGGGGGCCTCTCCCGGCCGCCGCCGCGGCGCCTGCTCCGCTCCTGGCAGCCATTTACATACTTTGAACATTTCAAAGCAGGAAAGCCCAGCGGGGCCGGTTCCTCCCGGGGGCTCGTCTGGCTGCCGGGGCCTGGGGGCCGTCCCGTCCACCCCCCCGCCCCCCAAACCAGCGCCCGGCGCGGCCTTTGCTCCGC
>JAVKLA010000001.1:10869009-10935130 GCA_034782735.1 Sagittarius serpentarius
GGACCTCCCCGCCCCGGGAATAACGTGGGACTTGGGGAAAGTTTCTGTCGGAGCCGGCTCCACCCGCGGCCCCGCCGGAACGCGCCTCACGCCGGGCCCGGGGCTGCCTGACGGGTCAGCGGCTCCCGGGCTGGGCCAAGGAGGTCGCCTCGACCCGCGGGGCACCAGCTCCCTCCGAAAAAAAAATCATGAAAACCGGCGGTTTTTTTGTAACTAGGAGGAGAAAACAAGGGGTATTCTCCTCATCATCACCGGGCTTTTTGGAAGTCCTGAGGTAACGCTGGGCTGCAAGGGAAAATGACAGGTCCAAGCCGGGGCAGGGCTCCGTCCTCGGCCACAGGCTACGGCTTCTCCCCCCAGAACAGGCATTTCGGGGAGCTGGTGGTGAATGAAGTGCGCGTGCCGCTCTGAAATGCGAAGTGTTGGTTTGTGCAACGATAAATTAACCAAAAAAAAAAAAAAAAGGTTATAACGCGTTCGGAGGAGCGCGAAGGGAGGTGTTGCTGAGCAGTTGTGTGTGGGTTTTGCTGCAGGAATTTATCAGGAAAGATGCTGTGCAATCCCTCGGCTCCTTAAATGTTATCTTTTGAGTGTTTGTGGCCTGGCGAAGGCAGCATGACATCTTAAGTAAGCAAATGTATTTACATAACAATTATTTGACATTATAGCTCAGTGCTGAGTACCATTTAAAGGGAAGTAAACCTGCCCTTTATTCAAAACACTTGCGTAATTGTTTTGTGCACGCATTGCATGATAGTGGAAGGTGTTTTGTTTTGGTTTTTTTTTTTTTTTGTGGTTGTTTGCTTGTCAATAGCCTGCTTTGGAAGATTTGCATAAATTAGGCTTGTCACCGCAACCGCTTGTTTTCTGGCCATAAGAGCGGATTTCATGTTACAGGCTTGCCTGATATTCCAGACTGGATTACAGGTCTAAAAATGTTCCAAAGAAGTGGGATCTGTGTTGGAAAGGTGTGGGTGGATTCAGGATGTGAAAAATCGCTTGTAAATCTGGGATGGGGCGTGCAGCTCAGGGTGGTGGAGTGGAGTACAGGCGCTCTTCGGTGTTCTGCATTTCTTCTCAACAGGGATATACAGGCAGCTTTATTTCATGCTTATTTCCAACAGCTGTATTCTGTTGTCTTCATAATGCTAATTTGAGACTGAAGAGATGGAGCAAGCATTATTTTGGCTCTCTATGCTACAGTGAATTTCACCGTTGAGTGAATAATCTCCTTGCCAATGCATTTTGATTTACTGGTATTATGTACTGTCAATAAATGGGACTTGTGCTGTATTTGCTGCCGTCAAAGTGCTTTCAGTTATTGCCAAAAGCTACCTGGAGTTAATTATCTGAATTGGACTTTTTTTAACGGCAACATTTTTTAAAAGCTAAAGAGCTCTGAAGTTTATATAATAATCTGGTTCTTGGCAAGGTTTCTTTATTTTTTTTTTTTTTTGTAATGCGGTCTGTCATGGCACTGAGTTTTAATCGTTTCTGATGTTTCCACCACCTCTGTATGGAGTTTTCAGCCTAAAAGCTGCCATTGTCACTCAGCCTCTCTGAAAGAGTTAAGAGGGCATTGAATTAAGAAAGCTCAGCTGCTTGTATACAAATATACAGCAATTACAAGGCAACAAAGTTATTGCAGAATCCTACTGTAACCATGGCAACATGTTCACTCAATTACATTTGGAAATGTAAAATGCCACCCAGTTAAAAAGAGTAAGTTTTAGCGACTGCAGATTTTCAGTATAAAGTGAAATGTGTAAGACGCGGCTTTCCAGGATTATATGCTTTTCTTCATGTTTGGATGGCATGTTTTAGCATGTGGATCTGACAGATTTCTGTTGCTGATCCTAAGCTGTGCTCTTGGTTGTCTGAACTTAGGGGAAAAAAATAATCCACAAATCTTTAAACCTTTAAATTTTAAACTTTGCTGTCCTGTAATTCCCTTGGTTTTGTTTCAGGACTTGGCTTTAGAAAGTGGACAGATTAGAAAAAGCATGAAGTGCATTTTGAAAATTACCTCAGAATACCAGAGGAATTTGTCATTTACTTAATGGGATGGAGGCATGAAAGAAAAGCGTATGTATGGCATGAAAGCTTTTATTCCTTTGGGAGGAAATGTTTGAGCAGTCTCTGTTCATGTAGTGCAATCTCCAACAGACTGTCCTAAAGTAGAAGAGAACTGACAGGTGTGAGCTACTGAACTTGTGGTCACTACCAAGAGAAACCAGTGAAGAAGTTCTCAAGAAGCCCAGGGAGTGTTAGGAGACAGCAGGTTGAGTACACCAAGGTCCTGATGTGCGATGCAGGTGAACTCCTTAGTGGAAGTTAGTTTCATTTACTGTTTGCCTTTTGATGGTGATTTACTAGGAAAAAGAATAAAAGAAGAAAAAGTAGTTTCTTGCATATGTTAATCTTTGTGTTGGTCAGGATGCAACTTCCTGCTTTGCTGTGCTCATGTTTCACAGGCAGTGTCCCATTAGTGCAGAAAAGGGAAAAACAACAGTGCACTTAAAACAAGTTTGGTTGTTTTTTTTTTTTTTTTTTTAACAAGGAGTGATGTGTTTACAGAAACCTGAAGATTGATGGAGAAGTTACCTAGTAACAGGAACTGGTAAGAGATATTTAGGTGGATGCAGATTGCCGTGGGTTGTCTTGAAGAAATGCATTTTGCCTGGATCTTCACTGGCTTGAACTCCAGGCTGCCTCCTGAACCCTCGGAGTATCTGCATTGGAAAAGGTTCGCGGGTCCCATGGACCTGTGTGGGATTATGGATGGTGTTAGAAGGAAGCTCTGTCCAACCTGTCAGGTCTTTCTGCTTTCACCATGAGCAGGTAGCTTGCCTGCCTTGTGGTTTGCACGTTCCTCAAAAGCAGCAGCTTGAGCAAGTGTGACTTTCTGCTCCCATGGTGAGCGCTCTATTTTTTTCTTTGCCTTCTACCATGGGCAGAGGTGGAGGCACAGGAGCTGCCTTTTTACAGACTGCTGAAAAGGTGGGGTTGATCTCAGTCTTCAACCTTAAATCACAGGTTGAACTGCAAGTGCGAGGAGCAGGACTTGTTAAAAATAGAGGCTAAAATTGAGCAGGAGCCCATGGTTTTAGATTAGGTTGCTCTCGTAATCTCTCTTTGAAATGGCTTTGTGCTTTCTGGGGAATAGACTTTTTAAAGCCATCTTAAGGTGTACCTGTGGTTCAGAAACTTGGTGCAATGCCTGAAACTTGCCCTCTAGGATCATTGGTAGGTTTCAAGTCTGAGGAGGCTACAGACTTTCTATACATGAAGGTGCCCAAACACATTTAAAACAAAGTGTCAAGACAAAAACTTGCCACCAAATACGTAGTATGTGATAGGATCAAATATTCTAGGCCAAATTTCTTTCATCTTCCAGAGCTGAGAATAGGCAAGAGCTTTTAAATGGTTTGCTCACAAATATGCTTATCAAATAACTTGTGCTAAAAGGAGTTAGTATGTTGAGTGTCTCAAAACTTGCTGCGCAGCCTTACCTTAAGGAGGGAAAACTGGTAATTTAATGTGGGGTGTTTATGTTCTTGATCAGTTCAATATTGTGTGTGCTCCACCGAAAGACTGCTGTCTTCATTTTTGGCACTTTTGGATTGCTTGAAACATTCCTCTAATGCTTGTATGCCATGGCATACCTTTGTAATGTCCCAGTAACTAGTTGTCCTCCTATTTTCTCAAGGATAGCATGTGTCTGTCTGAGTTAAGTGGTGTAAGCGTGTGCTAATATGATGTTCTCTTCAGGTTTTGAAAACCTGAATCCTCACTGCCCAGATGTGCCAGCTTAATGTTGGGGTTAAAACATTTCTTCGATGTCTTCTTCCAGTTAAAAAAGTGATTGTATGTATTTATATTTACTGGAAAGAAATACTCCTTGGCATTGTGTGTGTGTGTGTGTATATATGTATAATATAAAATCCCGGACCCTTAGGACCATATTTTTACTTGTCTTGCATCTGTGGTTGAGTACACATGGTAATATTACCAGAATAGTTTATTTGCTGAATAGTATCTGTTGCTAGCCTGTTCCAAATGGCAAAGCTTGTCACAAACCACAAAGAAATATTAATCGAACATGTTATTTGGACACTGGTAATGACATTCATTAAATATTTGCCAAGTATTCTTGACTATTCTTGCTGGCTTCTTTGGTGGTGTAATCTTCTTCATTGTACCTCCAGTTCACCTTTAGCTTGTTTCCAGTTACCCCATTGCTTTTCTGTAATCTTTTTCAATCATGCTACCTAGTCTACAAGGCCAGCCATGGGGTTTAAATTTTATCAGATTCCTGCTAGAATCCTGTGAGTTTGTGCTGTTACAAAAGCATGTTTTACTAGACAGAGGAGCCGACAGGATGTGTCTTGTCACTGAATTCAAAATTGCTTTCCAGTTTTGAGTCCTATTCCCTAACTGATAGCTTTCGTTTTCCATTCACCTTTGCTTCCAGGTCCCCCAGGTCCAAGCATACCAATGCTCCAAAGCAATGAAAGGAACCTGTTTCTCCTCACTTGCTTGCTGATCTCGGAGGTCTGGGTAGGGAGGGAAAAAACCCATGAAAATATGTGGCTTTGCCTCAAATTGTTTAAGCTGAGAAACACCAGAAACACTAAAGCTGTCTGCTTTAATAATTACAAACATGGCAATGTTGTTACCTAGTAAAAGGGGTAAATAGTCTTCTAAAAAATTAAAGTAAAAGCTGTGTGTAGTGGGGGAGGAAATGCGTCTTAGCATTTTGATTTGATTTAGATTGTTTTGCATATATATTGTCTCTATATTTGAGTCCTTGGATGAGGGAACTCCTCAGACCACTCTAGTAATTAATGCCACTTGCATTTTGATAGTGTTGTGCAGAAAACTGAAGTGGGCCAGGTTTACTTTATCCTGCAGTGGACCATGTTGATAAGGCAATGTATAACAGATGATTCATGAAGTGATGCTTGTCATTGCCAGGACTGCTTGAATAGCAAGCAGATTTTGGGCAACGCTTCTTCACCAGAAAGACTTGGGCAGTTTAAACTGAGAGGAGGAGAAGAGACAAATATGCACTGTATTTCTGGCTGTCTTAAAGGAGCTGCCTCACAAAATTCAGTAGAAGTTGCAGGAGGAGGGGAAAAGAATAAAATAAGGGGAGTATAGAAGCAGGAAAGCACACAGAGGTTGCATAATGATGTTGAAAAATGGGACAATTAGGAAAAGACTGTAATATCTCTTGGAAAGCTTCTGTGGTTTTCCCTTTGCAAGAAGTTACAGCATGGCCTTCCTCTGTAAAAACTCGGGCCTTTTTTCATGGCATTCGTTACTAGACACATCTTGATCAACTTCATTTTTTTTCCTTTGTGTTTTCCTGTTGGATATTACCTCAGAAAAGTTTGGTTAAAATCGGCTTCAAACTGCCATCTATTAGTGCGAAGGAATGTGTATTGACTTGTGGTCATGGGCACACTTAGCCGTCTGCCCTCATCAAATGATTGAACCTTTGTTCTCACACAAGAAGTATTTAAAAACCAAAAAGGTGTCATTTGAAAATTGGATCTTAGGCTAATAAGAAGCCTCTCTCTAGTTTGGTCAAGATTAGGTTTTGTTAATTTTTTTTTTAACAGCCTAATAGTTCTCGGAGACAGCTATTTAGTTTGGTTGAGGACCAGAAAAGAGACAGAGAGGTGTTGGGAGGAGCTGGAGGGTGAAGGCGATGTGTGCAGTGTGGCTTATCCAAGGTCTGGGGAAGGAAGAGCTGCTTTCTTTGGGGCGTCATTACAGTAGTTTGGACAAATCCATAGGATATGACAAAGCATTGCTCTGGCAGCGTGTTGCCCACAAGGTGATGATGTCTAGGAAAACACTCGGCAAGTTTTTCAGCTCTCCGTATTGCAGATATGACTTGCTGAAATGGCAAATTGAAGACCCTGACTTGGGTACAAGCTGGCTGTCTTGTCTGGGTTTGTTGCTGCCTTCACACTTGTTTTCTTTCAAGTTTGATCTTCTGTAGACCTTTCCTGGACATGCGTATCTGTACATTTTATAATAAGCCAGTAAGCTGTTGGATGAAGAATTGTATTGTAAGGGTTTTGGTTTTTGTAGTCATAGGATAAAATAACATATAGAAGATTAACATCTCAGATTGGATGCTAGCAGCGTACCAATGTATTGTTTTAAGTGATCTTTTTAAGTGTGTCACTCTCAGTCTGGTGAACAGTGACATCCAATTGACCTTAACTCCATTTATCTCTTATGAGTAGTGAAGAATTTTGATATTTCATATGTAGGAAATAATTCACTTTATTAATTTTTCTGAAGAACTGGTGCTTTAATGAGGTGTCTGTCAGTAAGACTTAATTACTGTTAAGTTCTGTGAACGTTAGTATACTGTGGCTCTTTCTATGTAAAATCAAATTTCATTTGTCAAATGCACGATAGCATTAGTTTGCTGATATAATTTGCGTTAACTTAAATTTGAGAAATAGCAGTTACTCGTAACTGGCCTGTCACTAGTACTGGTGCGCAAGATTTTGTGTTGTACTTGCCTGAACTGGTGGTGCTTTGTCCTCTCTCTGATTGCGTGAGGACCCTGGTAAGAAGGTGTAGCATCACAGCTGCGTCCGCACTGATGTCTTTGAGTGTTTCATATTGAATAAGCAGTTATTCAAATTAGCTCTTCAGGATTAAAGGTAGATGAACACATTATGCTGTTCCCCTTTCCACTAGTGCTTTCCAAGTTGTCTTCCCGTTGTTTTCATTTTACTTCAATAAAAACCTATAGCTTTCGCAACATTGTCTCTAGTCAGTTAACTTCTACTGTGTTGCATTTTCCTAATATGCTAAAATAGCTTACCTTGCATTTGCTCAGTGGAAAAATGTTCAAGTTAGTCCTGGTGTTGTGTTGACAAAACTTTGTCTTGTGTGCATTGCTCCAAGAAAAGGATCCAAAATGTAAGCCTGAAACAGTGAATTAATTCTGTTGTATGGTGTTCCCAACAAGTATTCAGAAGGGAGTGTTGTTCAAAGTATTAGGAAAGTTACATTTTCCCCCATGGGAGCTACAGTTATCTAGTTTGTTAGTGTTTCTTCTGGATTCTGTTAAAATCCGGTATACAGGTAGTTCTTGCAGTGAGCAAAAAACCAGCCTGCCTTCTTGCTGCACATTCGTATAAAATGTAGAGCAGTGAGATTTACTTTTCTGTTCAAATAATGTGCATGAAAGTGAAGTGTTAAGTGAAGAAATATTGCATTATTAACACCTTTAAAATGATGAGGATGCTGAAAAATGGAATAATCTGAGTTTTAACCTTGCGAGCTTGGTAGCTCAGTGCAGTGAGAAGGGAAAAGTCTCCACTCTGGAAGCACAGCGGCAGTGGGGCAGGTGTTTGTGAATGCTGTCTAATTTGGAAGGAGATGGAATGAGATGGAAGATGGGCTATTGGCCTTGATTCTGAATGCAGTGGCTCAAACTGCAAACAAGTAAGAATGTAAAGATTATTTAATTCCCAAGGACTAGCGGAAAGGGAAGACCTATGGTGCAGACTGTCAGGCAAGAGGGGTCCCAGAAGGAGAATTTGTAGGCAAAACTGGGCTTTTCTGCAGGCTGGATTATATTTTAGAGCACTGCATAGGTGGAACCTGTCTCTTCAAATGAAAAAAAGAGTTGCTTCTCCAGACAGCATAGACTTTAAAAATAAAATATAAAAAAAATTGCTGTACCTAGTGCTTTGGCTGAGTCAGGAGGGGACTTATCTGAGTCATGGTGTGAGCAAGGTAGCAGGACTTTGATGCAGAGGTTGGCCTCTTGCAGCACAGCAGGATGTACACCCTGTTGGGAAGCCTGGCTTGTTTCTTGAGACAGTTTGGGGAAAAAGGGAGCACAGGCATCCTTCTGGAATAGCTCAGAAGACACTGGGTCATGTTTCTTGTGGAGGTCTTGTTGGAGGGGATGAATGATGGCACCTTTTATAAAACTGGAGAGGGCAAGAAAGCAGTAAGGTGCAGTTTCCTGCTGCCTTGTGTCGCCTCCCCAAGGAGATGATGCAGTTTCTGAGGGTGGTTTGTGCTGCTGGAGCATCTTCGGGGCAGTGAAAGAAATGGCTCCTTACAATGCTAGCAGGATCTTTGTTGGGTTGGTGCTAAGCACAGCCCTTTCTTGCTGCATGTGCAAAGCAGAAAGCCTGGTTTGTTGCTGCTGTTTTCTGCTGTTAGTCAACAAACCAACCCCTGGATTTCTGTAACTGTCATCTCTGCTGTAGGTGGTGGTTACTGTCACAAATGAACTGAAGTTCTTCAAGTTCAGTTCTGTTGCTGCCGCTCTTACTCAGCGGCAGTGTGATGAAGGAAGGCCCAGGTGTGTTTGGTAGTGAGTATGCTCAAAACTTTGTGTCTTGTATTCATTCTGTGATGAAGATGAAGAGGAAAGGAAAGCAAGATGAAGAGGCCACACACAGTTAGATATGTTTGAACCTAGTGTTAGATACCCTACTGAGTAACCGATCCTTCCAGTGGACTGGAACAGAAATTGGCTACTGTGATCTGCATTTGCATTTCAGTTTTTCCTCACCTACTTGATGTAAATGAGCCTCCTAAAATAAATTATTTTCCATATGAATTCTATTGTGCACTTCTCCTACCCAAGACTGATTTTCTGTTTGAATCCAATGGCAATGCTTTGGTTGGGAGAAAATTTTATTTACTTATTTATTTTCCCCAGCTTTTACCTGCTGTTAGATCCTGGTGGAGGCTGAAGGATGCATTTGAGTGAAGACTGCCTCTGGTAGGTTTTCTAACTTGGAAGCATAATCAAAGGAGGAGGGAGAGGACTAGAAGTGAACAGTAGGGTATTTATTTTGATTGCACATCGTAGGTATTGAATGCTTCATCGGGGGCTGTACTCGCCTATCTTTCTGTAGGGCTTTTCTTCATCCCTGTGCAGAAGTCAGTGCTATGCACTGCACTGAAGACAGGCTGCTGCTCATCTGCTCCCTGTGCCTTGAACGGAGTATTTGATGATGGGCTTAATGATAATTCTGAATGAAATCTCAGCATTAGGAAAAAAACTTCTTGCTTGAAACTCCGCAAAAACTACAAACTTGTGACAGAGAACGGTAATCTGAGTTTTTACTTTATGAATTACCAAACCTAGAATAATGCAGAAGAGCTTATGTTGATGTACGTATCGATGTAATTTCAGGGCAAAGTGTAGCTCTGTTACTGGCTACAGTATACCGTGGAGATGATGGACTTGTAAGTTTGAATCTTCTTCATGAGCACATACTGTGAATCACTGAAAATAGAAAAGACTTCTACTATGCAGTTTTATGAGCAACCCATGCTGGTTTTGGGTGGATTTACACAGATTACATGGTTTTGTTCGCCTCTGTGGCTGTATGTGGGTATCTTGCTGATGTTTCCTGTGCTAGGTTATGCTTTGTAAACAGAAATAGGTGGTGGTGGTACCTGATGAATCTGATTCTTGTGTCTGGTTTGTGGCACTGCAAGTGTAAAGATAGGTGGTGTTCTCAGTGCAGAAAGCTCAGAAAGTGTGCACACACATGAAAAAACAAAGCACGATCCATTCTTTTGATGGGGAGGTGAATGGTGTGAATCCCTTTTGGGCAATATTAGGCTGATCTTTGTGAACTGGCTGGTAACCTGGGAGTGGTGGTGTGGGGCAGCTGGGAGAGCGCTGCAGTGAGTGCTCAAGGGTTGACAGTGGTCCTGGATGGCAGACATGTAGCTAGTGCCAATTGTCTATGACCATCAGACTAAAGTGTCCTTATGTGAATTAATGATAGTATTAGAAATCTCAGCTGAATTCAGTTTGGCACTGAAAGTGTGCTGATTCTGGTCTTTGCTATAAAAATGCTGGTCTAAAAATAAACTGACGTACAGGGATGCTGAAAGTGGGGGAGCAAATGAAGAACTTGTGCACAGAACACAAGGCAGAGCGCTTGACTGATTGCAGAGATGTTATCACAGAGCAATGCTGACCATGGTGTGAGTGAGGTCAAGGCAGGAAAGTTTTGCACAAGGTAATAATTCCATTGTAAGAGGAGAAGGAAGTAAGAAAGCTGAGACTCTGAGATAGACATCAACCTCTTCCGTAAGCCTACTGGCTGCTGGACTGCCACACTTCAAAGGGTATATGCCGTAAAAGCCCAAATAGCGATTGGGTGAGGAATATTACATTCCAGATAGGAAATCCTGTAGTGTAACAGCTAAACCAGGGTGTCCTTGTGCAAGTCCTGTTAGAAATTGGAGTTAGGACTGCATAGACAATATATAAAAAAAATGCATTCATGTTTAATTAGGTATTTACCTCATTTAATATGGCAGAAAACCCAAGCAACTTCAGACACGGCTGTCTAATGCTAGAAATGAGAGCACCTTCTTTGCATGGGGCTTATCTCTCCTCCTTATGAGAAGGATATCCAGTTATTGTATACTTCCCATTCCTAGATCTTCCCAAGTGCCATTATGAATGACATTCCCCACATTCTTTCCTTTGCTGGAAGGAGCTGATCAAGGCGGGAGGTTTGGAGGCACACTGGAAACTGAGAGATAGCCTAACAAACTAGAGCCTGAGCTTTCTCTTCCCTATTCCAAGGGTATTCCCCGTGTGGTTACCCCCTTGCCATCAGAGAAGTTTGGTATGGATGTCTGATCCTCCTTGCTGCCTTTCTGCCCCAGTAAGAAAAATCTTCAGTGTCTACATTCACTAGAGCAACTTTTAAGAGGAGCAAGTTAGGCTATATTTAAATAAAAGGGCGGGGGGAAAGGCAGCATATTCTTGGCAATAATTTAGACTTTTGCTGTAAACTGTCTACATTCCCTGGGGATGAGGTCTCCTTTTGTGAAAATCTGTTCTGGATTCAGTATGTTTGACAATTTCTCTGTACGACTACCTTCAGTTTTTCATTTTGGTGGTGTAAATGAGCAGACTAATGTGTGTGCTTCTAAGTGCTCGGATTGTTTTTTTAGAAAAAATAATCAAAATAACCTCTTAAGTATAGTGGGGACTGATGAGGCTTGCATTCCTAGTATTGCAGCACAAGGTGTTCTCTGTTCTAGACTGTAAATATTTATCTCTTGTCAAAGCAGAGCAGTTACTATTGGGAACTGATCTGGCATGCAAAAAGGTTTTCCTTAAGGAATTTGTTTCCTTTTATTTACAGTGTTATCATATATTTAATTCCAGGGCCTCAGTGTGTAGCTCTGAGGCTCGTTCTTAACACTGGCAACAAAAATCTAAATTATCACAGCCTCTGAATACGATAAGTGAATTCTGAGCGTATGCTGTAGCCAACCAACAAGTGTGGGTGTGAAATTCAAGCAAACATAGGAAAAGGTACTAATGCTTTCCTGTAGCTACAGGAGGATTACTAAATGAGAAAGACGGGAAGCCATGTCACCAGGTGCTTTCTTGGCAGTAGGGAATTAGCTTCCAGTGCACCGCTTTGGGTGGCTGTGATGGAAAGAGCACATATTGAGCACAGGAGTTTCATGGCCTGGCACTTTGCAGCCGCTTGTCTCTTCTCCTCCTCGTTGTGTGGCTCTTCCCTCCTAGAGCAGGCCCTCACGAACCCTTCCTGTGTCTCCATTTAGCCTCCCTGCCAGCAGCCATGCTTTGTCGTAACCTTTCTTCAGGAGCTTCAGTGCTGTGAGTTTTGCTGAGCGATCTCTTGTTAAATTGTAATCTGTTACATTTACCACAGGTATGGAGACTTCTAGAGATGGTTTCCTGCAAGTGGTAATACCTGAATCCTCACTGCTTTTGTAGAGTTGTAGGTTGCTTTAATCTCTCTGCAGTGGCTTATGTTTCTGAGTAAATTGTTTCTGTTATATTGTGCCATATATGGGAGGCTTATTCAGCCTGGAAAGGTCTGATTTTTTCTTTTTTTACATCTTCCTAGCTTTTGTACATACTTGTTTTTTGATACGAGCAATTACTGAAGTTCTCTGTGCTCGTTAGGTAGTAGAATTCCCCATGTGCTTCGTCTTAGAAGAGAAGCCAAGGGCTGTCAAGCAGGTGTCCTAGTTGGAGTACTTTTTTCTCCTCTTTTAGGAAACAGGCTTGTTGAGTGAAATAAGTTACTGAAGCTGAGTTCAGTCCCTGCCATAGTAAGGAAGAGCTGCTTTTGCTTATAAATGTGCAAAGTGTATGTCTCAGGCTATATCCAACACTGGCCTTTGAGCTTGTACCTCTGATTTAGGGGTGGCAGGCAGATAAAATGAAGTGAAAATAAAAAGAAATGCTTTCTTTGGCTCTGGAGTTTTAATGTGTATATATTTCATATATATAAAAAAAAGAAATAATTTATATAATTCATATTTCTGCTTGATGGGTCTCAAAACTTCAAAGACAGGAGATAGGTGTCCAAGTATTGCCTTTTTGAAACAGCTCTCCTGAGCTTATCATGCTATCAAGTCACGTAAACTTTAGTTCTTGCTCTGCAATATCTGTCTTCAGGGATGCACGGTCAATACAGCCTTTATTTTCCCCTCTCTCTGAAGTCTTGTGTGAAATTTGCTGTTTGCGGCTTTGGGGCAACAGCTCTTTCCTGGTTTGTGGAAGGGTTTGTAAGTGGTAATTGATGCAGCTTTGTCAGGGGAGTTTAGCTTTATGTAGAGTCTTTTTTACAGTACTTCCAAATTAGAGTACTAAAAGGTAAATGTACATATTTATTCATAAATACTGTGATATTTAAAGTGGAGACATTTTTTTGAATAGAAACCTTTTTTCAATATTTCCTTAAATGAGAAGTAAAGCTGTCTTGGTCAAAGGGAACTGTTCTGTATAGTTCTGTGCTGGACTTGTCTCTCTTGCTTTAATGCAATGTATTTTAGCAGAATTGAAGTGTTTTTGAATGTTACTGGCTTCTTGCACTCTTGGCAGAAATGGCTGCCTGTTTGCATGTTTACTGGCTTCTGCATCTCTAGATATGTCAGCAGGCTTTGCTCCTTTTCACTTGATCTTATCTCCCCATTCCATTTCAGGAAAAAATTCTTGCAATCTCCTTCCCCCCTACCCTGCCTTGGAGTGTGCTTTGCATGCAGAGTGTTTTGAGGTAACAGGGAGTCATGTTTGCGTTGCAGTGGCTGTGTACTGTTGCTTGAATTTAAAACTGGTGCTGAAATGTAAATCTTCAGAGACGACTAAAATCCAAAGGAGTTACTTGTCTTTTGTAGCGCACTGTAGCTAGCTTTGCATTTTCACTGACTTCCTACGGAAGACCACAGTGTTAGCTAGCGGTGGTTGCTAGCGTTGGCTATCAGACCCTTTTTTTTTTTCCTCTAACATAATGGGACTTACTAATCATTATGTTCATGGTAACACAAGATGCATCCAGATTAACATTTAAAACCAACAAAACCAAAGATTTTGAAAGTATCTTGTGTTCCTTCCTGTTCATTTATTTTAGAGTATTCCACGTAGCAGGTGATAAAGTGAAAGGAGATTCTGCACAGCAGAGCTTTCGTGGCTAATGGCAGCTCATCTTGAAAGCTGAGCAGTTCCTCCTGGTGTGGTAACTGAAACTGTTAGTGTGAAGGTTTCAGAAGGATATGTGGGAGCGTACAAAGGTGCACAATCCCAAAACCGAAGGAGTGAATTAAAGACCCTGAAGTTTGGGCTGTGGTGTTTTAAAAAAGGAGAGAGAAGGCTGAAGAGGGACAAAACCAGGTTTAAATTACTTTGCTTGATTCCTGCCCAGAAAAAGGAATGTCTTAGAGGGAAGAATATTGTGTCTATGCTTTCAGTGTGTAAAGGCATAAACGACAGTATAAATTTTAATCTAGATCATGGGAAGTTAACAATGTGAATCCTTGCCTATCTGAGCTAGGGCTCTAAGGCTTCCTTGAGGATACTGAATTGAAGTCTGTCTTTTCAGCTGGTGACTGACAGTGTTTTAAAACCTACCTTAAAAAAAAAAACCATGGCAGATACTGTATCAGTCCTTGAAATATGTTCTGGTTTTTGTGGCTTTACAATCCAGTTTTCTTAGTTCAAGGAACAATTCCAATTTGTCTTGCTGTGTTCTCGTTCTACGAACACACAAAATGGGCTATATAAAATGTGGTGTAAATCACAGAATGAAGGAAGAGCTCCATTTACTTTGAGTTAAATAACAGCCCTGGTGTTGGAAGCAACACATGGCAAGTAAAGTCTCAAAAGTTTGATGGCCCCTGTCTCTCTGAAGGTAACCTGCAAGTACTTCTTTAACGGGCTTTGTCCTTTTTTGCTTTGGTGGTGTTATAAAACAAATAAATAAATAAAAACCAAGCCCAAATGCCCTCAAGTATGAGCAATGTCAGTTGTTCCTTCCTTGCTTTTCTTGCTTGTCAGCTGCAAGCTTGAAATATTTGACCAAAGATTCCAGTTTTTATTAAAAGGTGATGTTGGCCATTAAAAACTTAACCCTACTTAGAGAGGTACCACACAGGAATTTACATTTTTCTGGTGAGTGAGTTAATTTTCTCTTCTGGCCATGTTTGTGGCTTGAGAGTGTGACTTGTAATTTAAAAATGGAGCAAGTGGAAAACCCGGAACCCCTGTGAATACAAATGCATACGTTAAGCTTCCTGTGGGGATTGCTAACCGTTTGGTTACCAGCAGACTTGTGCTTGAAGTCTCAGCAGCTTTGGCAGATAAGCCAGGGACTGAGCAGTATGCCCAGGACTGCCCTGCATCCCAAGGGGTGATCTCCCATGCTTCAGACATGACCTGTGAGCAGCAAGGATGGTCCGTGAGGAGCTGGCTCTGCTACTTGCTGTGCATTCCCTGCCTGATAAACCTCATCCTGAAAGCAGTGTTTTAGCAGAGGTGGCTCTCTGGATTTTTCCAAAAGGAAAAAAGTCACTGCTAACTAACGATTTACATATAATTTAAAGAAAAAAATTCTAGCTACCATTTAAAGTTCTTGACATGGCAAAAATAACTGTTGACTTAGCTTTTAGTACTCCATCAATTATCTGAATTTCAGTGTCTGACTGCCAGCTCTGTCATGCTGTCACAGGTGTTTGCATCACTTTTCATATGCTGATGATGAGAGGAGAAAAGGTTTTCCCAACAAATAAAAAAAAGTTATATTGCACTTTAAAGGCAAAGTTGTATTTTGTATTTTTTTCTGTTCAATGAGGTATCCTTTACGCTCATACGTAAAATTTGGGTTTAGGTGGTGCCCTGGTTAACATCCTTTGAGCAAAAAGTTACGCAAATACATAATGCACTATAGTTACACACTGTAACACATTCTCATCGGCTGTAGGAAAAGAGAGGCATGTTAGAAGAAGAAATGGAAGAGTGACACCACAAGTTCATTAGAACTGGGGTCTGGATCACTGTGTTGCTGTGGGAAGTGCAGTGTTTTGGTAATGGTATTAGCATTCAGTGTAAGACAGAAGTAGCAAAACATATAAAAATGTAAACTTTGGATCCCATGATGCTAGCTTTTGTGGGTGAGGGTGTGCTGTTGTCTCAAGAGCTGGGCGATAACAACAGTCAAGGGCACTTACATGAGGTCTGTACGCTTTCCTGCAGTGTTATTTTGAGAAGTACAGCCCTGTTCCTGTGGGGCAGGCTCGTGGGAGGTGGAGTTGAGGAGCAAAAGGGGATGTGTGTATGAATGGTGGTAGCTGGCATTTGGTTCCTGCCAGTGGCGTAATAAGGCTGCATTAATAGATGTTTATTGTAGGGGGTGTGTGTCATTCTAGATGTAGAAAATGGCATCAGATTGTTCTCAAACAAGGTAGCTTTTTGAAGGCTGACAGAGTATTTAAGCCACTTAACTGGGGCATGGAAAAGTGTCATGAAGAACCGAGCTAAGTGGTTCTTCCCAGAGAGTATGGCTGGATGAGGGAGCAGGCATGGGTGTGTAGAGGGACCCTTCCTCTGGGAGGGAGGTGAGCTCATGTGCTGGATACAGGGAGATAGAGATGGTGGAGCAGGGCTGAGATCTTCAGGGAGTAAACCAGTCCAGCCTCTGAAGCAGTGGGAGAGTCTAGGAGGAAGTTTGCATCATGCCATATGAATCTTAACTGATTTTAGTCTGTGCTGTTAGCATGATAACTCTTGTTGGTTTTTTCTTTTTTTCCCTGTGCCAGAAAAATTTGAGTATCTGTGTTGCAGATTAAAATGCACAAACCTTTGTAATATCTCTTTCTGTGTCGCTATTTTGCAGTGAACAGCAGAGGGCTAAATGTCCACTTGAAAATGATGCAACTTGTTTGTGGAGACCTTGAGGCATGTTTCTTTCCAAGAGCATGACAAAGGTTGGAACTTAAAAAGCACGGTGGTAGTAGGTGGGAATGGCAGTGTGGTTAATATCGTGCAGCGAGCACGGAGTATTTGAGAACATGCATAATTAAGTTTCTGGTTAAACTTAATGCTGGTTAAAACTAGCGTTGCAATGTAGTCAGTTCCAAAAGAAGCTTGGGGAAATATTTTAGTAGACAGAAGAATTGCACGAGTTATGTGACAGGGTTGCTTTTCAGACTAAATTATTTTCTCTTGGTAATCAGATAGCATTCAATTAAAAAAAAACAAAAAACAAACCACAACCAAAACCTAGACTAACCTTAAACAAAGTTTGTTCTTTAAAAGAAAGTCAATATTCTTTTTTCAAGTTAATGAAGTTAATTAACAATGATTGATGACACATATACTCAACTGTTTTATGCTGGTAGACCAGATGGGTTAGTCACAGCTAGTGACCAGTAATTTTGATTCCTTGTCAGAAGGAACAAGAAGTTCAGATGTGGGCTGTAATAGCTGAAGTACATGAATAGAGAAGGTAGATGTTTTTCTCTCTGCCTTTCCCTACATATATATGAGGATTTGAAAAACACCCCCAGGTAAAGAATTGTGGGGTTTTCATTTTTAGCAGTTGAGAAAGCTGAGCTAGAGTGAAAATGTGGTTGGCAAGCTGAAGGCTTTCAGTTGTTTCCCAAAACTAATTACATAAAAGTGTCGGTATCCTTCTTTTGGCTATATCAAGCTGTTTCAAAAGAGAAAGGAAGATAGTGTGTGTGCAGAAGCAGGTAAAGAAAATGAGAGTCGGTTTGAAAGCTGCATTACTGAGGAAGTCTACAGAAGAATGGTGAACTTTCTATCATGACCGGATTTTTTCCCCTTGGTGTTTGCTGTGCTAGCAGCATGTGAGAGGATTTGGCAAGTATCTTCGGTGCAGCACACTGAAGACGAGTGTCAGCAAAGTAGAGAGATCTCAGTGCTGCTGAAATGCTTTAATGGGACTTTAGTATAGTGATACAATGGTAAGTTTTAAAATGTTGGAATACATTACAAGTTGCTGAAACTTTAATTTGCACAAATTAAGGGGGATCTTAATGTGTTGTTGAAGTGTTGTGTTTAGATCACAGGCATCAATAGGAAGCTTCAGTTGTTCTGGAGTTTGCATGGGAATGCTTCAGTCAGTGAGATGAGCTCGCTGTCTGCTGGTCACACAAACTTCCTGGCACTGAAAATGTTGTTAGGAGGATTTTGATTGAAAAGAACATACAGTTTTTTTATCACTTCTCAGTCAAGTATTTAAAAGGAGTTTTGATTTTTGTGCTTCTGAATTATTGCAGCTAGGGCGATCTACAAGGAAAGAATGAAGAAATGAAACGGATGTTGTGCATAAACTCACAGTATTCATTTACCTTCTGTCAAGTGCTACCTTCAGCTACCTAATTTGAACTCTTTCTTATGCAGAAATACTAGCATGGAGGAAAAACATGGGGTAGGGGAAGAAGAGGGCTTCAGAAAAAGCCAAGACAGTAGATTTTTTTATAGGTAACTGCCCAATTTGTACCAACTCTTCCAAGGCTTCAGTAGCAGCTGGAACAGGCTCCCGAGGCAGACTTTTATCCTTTCTCCCTCCCACGCGGATCCATCTGTGAGACTGCTTGTTCTTGCTGCTCTTGCTGAGAAACTGGATCGAGCTCAGAAGCATCCTGCTCTTTCAGACCCTCTGCCAGAGTCTTGCTAGTCAAGGAGGGCTCTGTAATCCTGCAAATCTACATATTCCAAGGTTTTACACACAGTCAGTTGCATTTCTGAATCTGCAGCTCTTCTATGAGCTATGTTCCTGCTTGACTAAAAAAATTTTTGCAAGCTGTTGACCACTTTAAATTGGAGCTCCCACAGAGTGAACATGAGGTGGTATTTCCAGATTTGCTCAGGTTCCTAAAGATGATCTTTTGTTCATAGTCTTGGATTATGCATCAGAGGATTTAAATCCACTCATCATTCACTTGGTTGTTCTCAAAGCCTTGTTTTTTTGCTTCTGTGTGTATTTTTGAGATACCTGCAATACTGCTTCGATGGCAATGTTTGTTGAGGTCTGAAAGTAGAAGAGATAGCAGCAGATCCCCTCTGTAGTATTGCTATTGATATGAAATCTGTGGAGGCAGAAATAATGTTAATACTCTTCTGGACTCCTGGCAATGAAGGAGAAGGGCCACAAACTTGTGGGGTTTCATGGTGACCACCAGAAGACCTAAGGTTTTTCTTTTTAGGACATGGAGGCACCTTCAGCTTTCAAAGCAGCTGTAACTGTTGATCAAGGTGGTGATTTGCAAAAGTGTCTCTAGATGGTACCATGAGGGATTTTGTGCAGAATAGGCAAAAAGCATATTCTGCCAAGTGGCCCTGGGTTTAAAGCTTAGTGAGGAAAACTTGAAGACTTCTGCTAGGGGCAAGATCTAACAGTGGCTGGTATGTATGTGTTAATTTAACATTGAAATGGGTGAAGAGGTCTTCACTTCCATTGAAACATCAGCGTCTCCTGTGTTTTCAGTTTGCGCTAGTATCTCAGCATTTGGATTTACACTACTAAAGTGCAAGGGCTGGTACCAGAGATCAGTTTGAGCAGCTGACTTTACTTAGAAACACAACTGAAAAGAGCCTGGGAAACGCACCCTTACTTAAGGAATCTGCGTACCATGGACTTTAGTAGTGGAGCGCTTCTTGACAGTAAGAAGCAAAAGGGTATGAAACTGTAGAAAGCAATTTTTCTTGATTATTTTTATTGAGAATTTCTTACACATAGATTAATTATTTCTATATAGGTTTGCTACCCTTGAATGGCTGTGGATTAGTTCTGTGTTAATAAAGTAGCTCACAATTAGTTAATAGTGTCTTGCCATTTGTGGCTATTCATTTTGTTTTCTTTTAATGTCTAATGGTGACTTCAGTGCATGTATAGCACTGCTTATATTGCAAAGGCTCGCTTAATGAGCCGCTGCCTGAAATAATAGCAGGATTGCTCCAAAAGCAACTACCAGGGACTGTCTAGCAATGTATTACAGCCTTCCCTGAAGGAACTGTGTAAATACAGAGTAGGTATCGGTTATTCTTGAATTCTTAAGGCACATATACTGTAATTTAACACTTAGGACAAATGTAGTTAGAGATTGAATCTCTTTCTGAACATTATACCATATAAAACGTGTCACAAAGTTAAAAAGTTTAGTGTGGGCATATAAATAAGTCTTCACAGCATGTATTTGAAAGGGGAAGTTTAAGGGAGAGGCAGAAACACAGTATTTGTTCTCTTCTAGGCTGTCATTTGAGAATAGCACTTGTAATGGCTGGCATTGAAATGTCAGCATTTGCTAAACAAATGTACTATGTTTTAATTCCTTCAAGTACTGGGTAATGCTTCTATGTTTCTTAGATGGCTAGTATGTTTGAATCGTTGTCTTGAGCTTTTGATCTTAAAGGTAGGGACCTCTGGTTTTGCAACTTCAAGATAAGAGTATGGAAACAACGAGTTTAGCAAAGATGGGATGCCCTAGGAATAAGGGCTAGGCTGGTCAGTCTGGATCTGTACTGTGACATGTATGTACCCCATATACTATTGGTGAGAAGCTATTTGTAACAGCTGTATTAGGTTGGGTTTTCTGTTTAATTATTAGTTATACAGTTCTAACTGTAATGAAGGCTTCAGGTACTCAAACTGATTTTGCTCTCTGTTCTTCTTAAATGTGGATACTTAAGTGTCGTGCAGATACTTCCACTTGCCAGTTCACTTGAGTATGTTCTTTAACTTAATGAATGCAGCTGAGTTGATTTGGTGACTGTAGGTTGGTGTGTAGGTGGGCTTTTGTCTTTAAATTTGATTGCCACGTTCTCCAGCAGCATCCAAGAAGGTGTTTCACAACAGGACATGCCCATGGTGACACTTCTCTGAAATACTCTCCCATGAGAGTCTCATGGGTTTCCTGGCCTTGTGCAGAAGCACTTGGTGTTTGTCCTCTTTTCCAAGAAGTTTGTCCATTTGCTTTTGGAATTCAGGAAAACTTGCTTTTTCCAGCACACCGAGTCAGAGTTTCTTAGTGCAGCTAAGAAGGAGCATGTAATGCTCTCCGCTTCAGCTTGCTACCTGAAGTGTCTTTTCTGATACCTTCTCTCCCTTCTGTGTCCACCCAGCCTCTCTCCCAGAAAAAGAATGAGAAAAACTTCTTGCTCTGAGAGAAATAGATGGAAAACAGACTGATTGGTGACTTCTCTGTATTAATCATGATTCTGCATCACTGTAATATCCTTAAGTCAGCTCTGTCTGGGCTGAAGGCTTATAATCTGCTTTACCTGTGTGAAGAATTTGTGCCACACCTCTGATCTTTTTTTTTTCCCTTGCCCTTCTTCTGCAACTCTTATACTGCGTACTTGGAGATGGAGGGGGAGTGTCCAGATTTGCACAAAATATTCATGATTTTGTAGGAGCTGGGCTAATACAGCAGCAAATTTGGTGTTCTATTTTTATTTTGTATTACTGTCATAGTATTCTAGTTGCTCTTCTGTCCACAGCTGAGCATTAAGCTGATGGTATATTTTACAGTGCATCCTGTTACTCCTGCAGTATGTATTTAGAGACAGAAACCCTGTCCTCAGAGACTTCAAACTCTTTGAGAGGATTTCTGATGATGTTTGAGGCTTGCAAATACATTTTCTGGCAGAGGTCTGTTTCAAGTGTCATTGAAACTGTAGGAAAACGAGCACTTCTGGAAGTGGGCAATGCTTGTGAAACTTGGTTTCCCAGGACAGATTCAGTAAAGCTGTATCCTGCTTGAGAAGGAGGAGTTGAAGTGATGTTGTCAAAAGGTTGTGTGGGTCCTCAGGACTACCGCTGCTGCTTTTATCGTCTTGCAAAGTGGTGGCTCTGGAGACACGGTCCCTAGAGAGATGAATCAGCTGGGGAGACTTTCACACTGCCTCTGCTCTAAATAAAGGTGCAGTAAATCATTTTGTGGTCACAGTAAATTATTATTGTTTTCAAACAGCTGTATGCCTCTTCCTTGTCCCCTCGTTCTTTCATATATAGATCCTATATTGGCAGTGTTTTATAAACAAGGCCTGAAAAGCAAAGGCAGCTTTTTTGTTTTTTTCTCTGGGTAAGGTTTGGGATCTGTTGTCAAAGGAGAGATTTAATCAATAAGTTCCAACAGAGGCACTTGCCTCTCATTAGGTCCATGAGTCTGTGTGAAGCACGTGCATGCTGCAGCATTGGGTCGTTCGCAGGCTACATGTTACAAGTAGGAATCCAAGCAAGCATCGTGATGATGTTGTCATCTTATGTGGAGCATGTGGGATTAAACTTGATGCTGTTTGCCTGTCAATGCAGCAAGGAATCTTATAGCTTGGTAGATTTTTTTTTTTTTTTTTTTAAATAAAGTTGCAATTGGTATTTAATCTGCAGCATCAGGCAGAAGGATTGGTTATAATGCTTTTTGGAAGATGAGTGTTTCCATGGCTTTTGGAGACCAAACCCTGTGGTGCTGGAGTACTGCTAGAGAAGTGCCAGGATGTGGAAGGCGTTCTCCTAGCATCCCTTCTGCTGTTGTCTCCACAGAGCTGGCTTCCTTGTCCTGCTAAAAGGCAGTGTCTTCTGCAAAGCTGTTAACATTCAGGGGTCTGAAAGGCAGAGCGGCTTTCTCTGGACCTAGAAATAAACTTCAAAGCACAGCAGTCTGGGTAGTATGTGTATGGCTTGCACCATGTTTTGATGCATTGAGTCAGCAGGCAGTTAGGTTTTGTTTAACTGAGGTTTTCAAGTCATCTTGTCAGCTGGCTGTAGTGTTCCCATCTGGAGGTGTTGATGGTATGTGTCTGAGAGGGCCTCTGGATGAAGTGAGGTCATCCATAGCTGGGTATCCTGAAGCAACCGGACTGGCTTGGCCTAAAACAATCTTGAAACTTCACCCTTAGGCCAAGATTTTTATCTTGGCTGAAGTACTGTAGCAATTTAAGCCCTGAAAAATAGAGCTTTGTAAATAAAGCTCTATCATAACTTTAATTACTGGTTACTGCACATCTGTACTTGTGACTAGTAGAGAGGTGCATCTGGAAGGGCTGAGAGAGGAAGGTGAACATTCATACTGTCAAAACATTTGTATGGCAGAACTGTAAGATTCCTGTTACTTATTATTTTTAAAAAAAAAGCTTTCAGTAGCTGCAAAATGTATGGAAACAGATTTGGAAAACTGTTGGATTACTTACATTGCCTAGTTCACATGCAATTCTGTCTCTTAATGGTTGGCTAGATGCCCAGCAGGGAAAAAGTGGTCTTGGAAAGTGTATGGAGGGAATAGTGTAGAACTGAGTCATGGAGCTGTCATGTGTATGGTTTTGGGGAGCATGCTGGGCCATGCTGTTGGAGAGGAAGAAGGTGAGAGACCTTCTGTTTTAGAGCTGTTAATTTTATGTTTAGAGCCATATGCTTTTTCCCTATATACATTATTCCTGTGTATAGGTGGTTTGTTGCCACGTGTGATGACCCAGACTATTGATGAATGTGCCACTGTTTTCTTTGCAGCTTCTGGAAGAAGCAGTTGAAGTCTCAGGAAAGTATTTTAAGCAGATGCATCCCTTCCTTGGCATAAATGATGAAACGTCTGCCTGCTGTACTGCTGAGGACCGAGTGTGTTGTGTGATGTACTCGCTGGTAGGGGATGAGTAAGAGAACAACTAAAATGACCAATAGTACCATTAATCTAGGGAAGCTGTATAGTGAGGGATGGTGCTTTGTTCAGGCACCAAAACAACCGAGAAACAAGGGGCTTTTGCTGAGGCTGCAGCCCTTCAGTCTGTTCTCAATGTATGGTGACTGCAGATACGGAGGTTTGTTATCAGCTGGTGACAAGGAGGTGACAGCACACTCAGGCTGTGGTTACCTTCTGAACCAGGGATGTGATGAGGATACAGCTGCGCATGCACCAGCCTGTGTGGTTTTAGGGAGCACGTGCTGTCGAGCATACCCTGGTAGAACTAGGCTGAAATAAATAGGCATTAATTTGCTCTTTGTGCTCCTATTCCAAAGTTTTTTTTAAAATCCAGCAGGGACCAGACTATGAACAATTCTCCTGCAAGGCAGAAATCTTGATCATACCGGTCCTGTTTGTTCCACCTGATTAAATAAGAGTGTGTTTTACACACCTGCTTGTTTTAGCCTACAGTTCTGCTTGGTCTTTCTGCCCATAGCCGAAATGTGCAGTGCCATTCACCGTCTTTTTGGGAATGCTCTTCGGCTGCCCTTTGCTCTGTGCCTAGGGAAAGACTCCATGTGAAATGCCAAAGCCGGCATGGTCAGTATGCTATTGCTTGTTGTCTGCCAAGGAAATTCAACTAGCTGTCAGGCAATCCTGGGGCTCACTCGGAGAGAGCAGGCAGGCAAAGTGAAACGCTCCTGTGGCAGCAGTTGTCCATCTCTTTTTTCTTTTTTTTTTTTTTTTTTTTTTTTTTTTTTGCATGTTGGAGCCCAGTGAGTCTGACCTGAGCACATGTGCAGCAAAGCCTGCTGTGCCCGTGATCCCGCTCCCCCCTGCCCCCTCCCTGAACAAGGGAGATGAGTGACCTGTTCGGCCAAAATAGTTGGTTATGAAGTTACTCATGAGAGGATCATGCTGCTAGAAACAAACACATACTCATCCCCATCATGTACGGCATGTGTCTGGGTTAGTAGTGGGCAGGCTGCCTAAGCAGCTCATCCCGGCCACGACCCAGTCCTTGCCTGTGCCTGAAGAGCCAGCGAGGAGTGTGCCTCCGGATGATGTGTGGGGTGGACTCTCTGGTCTTATGGCCGAGATGTGCAGGTCGGAGGTGATCGCCCTTGTCCTGGAAGGCAGTGGAGCAGAAGTAAAACAAGCTCTGTGGTATGGGTTTTTTTTGTTGTTTGTTTTGGTTTTTTTGTCTTAAATGAAAGAATGCTTGGAAGACTCTATAGACCTCCAAATATCCTAGGCATAGGGGTAGGCAGCATTGCTTCTTCTAATTTGAGAAATGTTTTTGTGAGATAGTGGCAAGATGACAAATTTAGGTAAGAATTGTCACAAATAGGGATCTGAAAACAGCTCTTGACCTCTTTGGAAATGTGTCATTGGACTGCATTGAGATCCATGCAAGTAGTAACTGAAAGTAAGATTTTGGTGGTGAAGTAAGTTGGAAAATGATGGCTGTCTATATCCTAGGAAGGTCTATTTTGCTCAGTCTTCTAAAAGAAATATAGGAAATGCTAAAAAAAAAAAGTATAGGTGAACTGAAATCTGTAGCTTGTCCAGTCTGAGCATGTTTATTTTGTTGTCTCTCTTCTTCCCAGGCACTGGTGTTACTAAAACATGCAGAAGCTTGGTATTTTGGGGTCTCATGCCTGAGTGAATTTAGACAGACCTTTGGGGGAAGAACTGGGAATAGGTAAACTGGTGGTGCTGTTAAACGGATTTGCTGCTAATGTTTCAGTTGAGATTCTTCCGGAAATTCATACATGTCTTCTCACTGTTCATGCTCCATCCTTCATCCTTGCGTTGTGAAAATGAGTAGACAGAAATCTGTTAACTTCATTCCAAATCCTTCTTGTCTACAACTGAGAGTGCTTATGTTATAACATTACCTGCTGTTTTTATTGGAAATGAATGATGTTAATATTTTGCTAATGCCTGGTCTAGCTGACCTGACTCTCTTCAACAGGATGTGCAAATTAATGGAACTGGAGGATCTTGAACGTTTAGGATAGCAGAGACCTGTAGAGATTAGAAATGATACTTAAGTAATTTTGTCTTGAATTAGATGCATAACATGAAAGAGCATTCCAGGTCTCTAAAAATGCAAGACGGGCAGAGGAACTTGGAGAGCAGTAGTGCTGAGACACAGCCAATTAAAGACGTTTTTTAATGAAATACAGCAAGGAAGACCCCTTTGTTCAACAGCATCTGCTTGGGCAGTATTTTGCAAACCAGGGAAGTACCTTTATAAAACAGGGCCCATCATAAGCAGTAATGGTGGTATTTAAGTCTTAGACCTGGTTTTGCTGCTGTATTGGAAAGGAACATGAATATCTGAGCATGATAAGAGCTCTTTCAAGAATAGATGGGACTACTTGAAATGTAATAGCACAGATAAATTGTGGACAGATGCTCATTGTGCAAGTGGCAGTGGTAGTTACTATCATAATCATCCCCCGCCCAAGGAATATTGCTGTCTCTTTGCCGGAGGTCACCACACCCTCAGATCTGCTGGTGGAGCAGTTTGGGGTGAGTGCTCCCTGCTCTGCTTTGAGCAGAGTCAGCTGGATTAATTTAGATGGGTTAACTAGTTGGCTTCTGCCAGCAGGCTGACAATGTCTGAAGTGGGTTAGGGAGTGCTGGGTATAAGCTGTTCTTGCTGGCCAAGCTGTGAGGGCAGAAATGCCTTCTCAGGGCAGCAAGGAACTCCTCTGGGTACCAGCTGTCTGTTAACATGTCATCCTCAGTATCCAGGAGAGTTTATCTGTTGGGAGCCTGAATGCTCATGACTCTTTTGGTGCAAAAAAGGGAAATAACCTGTGGTTGTGAAATACTTTGCATAAAGGGCACAATTTGTTCTAGCCTGTTTCAGTAGCTTTAGCTGAGAGCATGTATCAGTGGCAGGTCTCTCTATGTATATTAAACCAGAGGAATCTCCCTGAGACACCCTGCCTGTAAGACATGGCTATTTAGAAATACTGGATGCTATTTGGTATAGTGCCAAAAAACCCCCGAACCCCCAAAACTGAACTTCAGAATACCTTGCAGCAGGTTCTTTTGGTGTATTGCTGGTTGCATCAGAGACACCATCTGTGGGGGCCTCTGAGGTGGGGGTTTCTATAAGCAAGGGTATCTACTGCTTTTATATTTTTATTTGGGGGGTTCAGGGGTACACTATGTTGCTAATTCAGTGGTGTTTTTTTTTTTTTTCTTTCTCTCTTCCCCCTTCCCCTAATATACAGCTTAAAAATAATTGACAACTGGGGATTCCCCCCCCCCCCCCCCGCCCTGGGGCAGTATGAATTTGCTTCTTAATAATCTGCTGGAGGCTTGGGTAGAGTGGGAGTGGAATTGATTGTGTGGGTTTTTTCCTTCCTGCTCCAAGACCACTTCTTGGCACTGAGGAGTTTTTCTTTAGACTTCTTTAGGGAACAGATGCATGAAGTACAGTTACCACTCATCCATACGGCTTTTAAAATATGGAAGCTGTTGGACTGAAGTGGCTTCATATGGTACTGTTGGAGGATGAGAATTAACACACAAGTTTGGGTTTTTAAGACTTGAATATGTAGTTAAAAAGTTTCTTTAATTTTACGTTAAATATTAGTCTGCATTTTTATGGTTATGAATCAAAATTACATCTATAACTCTGAAAGTTACTCTCTCTGCAACCTTTAATGCCTAGAATAGTATTCTAGTTTAATCTTTTTTTCTGGGTATAAATATGTTACATAATGCGTAATTTAAATGGCTGTAAATCTTAATTCTCTAATGTAGACATCTTTTTCTATACTTGCAGGTTTCCATTTTGAAAGCCGTTAGAAGATATTCTGCCACCCTATTGGATTACTTCCTATACAACTCAGCATGTCACTGTGCCCTGGATTTTATAAGGTGGCCATGATTTAATCCCCACTTCCAATTTCTATGTATTGGTGAAGCATTGGAGCTCTTTAGAGCTGCTGTTACTTGTGTGGAAACTGATCTGTCTCGAATCCCTTCTCCAGAGGACTAGACATTACTAGCAATGAGCTCCCAAAGCCATCCAGGTAAGGGCAAAACCACTTTAAATCCAGTAACTAAATCTAGTAATGAACAGATTTTTTATTGTGTTAAAATGATAATCCAGTCTCTCTCTGCGTACTATTTTGTTTAAAATGGTTTTGCGTGAAGGTGGAAAATTGTGTTGCTGTTACCAGAGTTCCAAGGAAATCTTGCCATTTTAGGTTTCTAATTGTTGCATTACATATCACTGAAAGGTGTAGGTATTTTCCGAGATGTTAACCAGATGTTTAATTTGTTAAATCTATGCTGATAAGTCTTAATGGTATGTAGTATACCTCTGAGGAATAGTCATGGTTCTGCTGGTGTGTCTTTGTTGATATTTAAGAAAACTCTTTGACTTTTAAAATACTTCTTAGTATGAAAGAATAGCTTTGCTGGAACAAGAGTCAATTGATCCATCTCAGTGTTGCCTGGGGGATTATCCCTAATGTGTCTTGTAACTTAAGATGTATGATTCATCACTACAAAATTGTGCATTTCTGTCTGTCAAGAGGATCTGTAGATACTCAGTTACCTGCTTTCTAGCTTAAAGTGGTCTTGTACATTTGTATTGAGTGAGTTTCAGGTTAACTTTGTGTTAGGCAGAGCTTTGTGAGCTTGTGCTTTGGAAGAGGAATTTTAATTGTGCTCTGATATGCCTGCTTTGACTGTTTCAGTTCATGGTAGAGAAAGTGACTGCTGGGAAGCAAGTAATCCAACAACAGGGCACATGAAAGTACTTATTTAATTGCGCCTCTGAGAGATTACTTTTGTGACTTCAGTTTAATCAGTTTTGGGTTAACAGTCAAATAAGACTGAAGTGTTAAAAGCCAACAAACAGCTCCTAAGGTTTAAGGAACTGTATACTGGGGCGGGGGGGGGGGGAGAATTTTGTATTTGCTTCAGAATTAATTCTAGCAGCCCATTTGTGTTTCTGAGGCTGGGAGCAAGAAATGCTGCAGTTAATAGGGATGTTGGAGTTTGCAAGCAGTAGCGTTGAAAATCTGACCTTCGCGTAGGAACTGAAATGAGTTTATAAGTCTCTAAAATTATCAGTATTATCAAAAGAAAAAATCTGACTTCTACTTCCATAATGTAGCAGTCATATTTTGACACTTGCTTCTGGTACTATGGGGAGCTGGAAAACCACGTATTTTTGTATGAGTAGAGTGCGTACGGGTATTCACCTGTGACACGTTTCTTGCAATGTGATGTGTTTCAAGAGATCTGTTCTTCAAAGAAGTGGGTAGTTGTTATTTGAATACTTTCATGTCTCAAATATGAGTGAGACTGAGGAGCTAATGACCACCTGCTTTTTTCTTATTGTGGTGGGACAGGTTAAATGCATACATATATTCAAAACCCCCAAACCAACCTAACTTGATATTGCTTTACTTCTTGAGGAGCAGCTCATCAGATATTTGGGAAAGAGGGATGTCCTTCTTAGTTGGGCTGTTCTGTTGATGCAGGAGTATTGGAAGCCTGCTGCTGATTTGTCTTGTTTTCCTTTAATTCATCTGCTAACCCTTTTTTTTTTTTTTTTTTTTGGTCTTGGCCTCTTTTTACTGATTCTGCTACTTTTGCTCAATTTCTGTGCTGATGGTGTAGCGGGGAGTCACGTAAGAAGGGCTAATGAAAGAAAACAAGAAGCTCCTCCTGTAAGAAGTGTTTCTGTAATGCTAAAAATGGGTTTGAGCCTATCTTTTCTAACTACCGTGTCTAGAGTAGCTCTTGTTGAGAAGGCTGGTATAATGAAAATGCAGAGAAGTGGCAGCTCAGCTGGCTGGCTTTGGATATACACGTGTTCTCTGGTGCTGCTGTTCCTAAACCTTCTTGGCCCTTGTCACGTAAGACCTTAAAGTGAGGTATGACATGGCTCAGTAACAATTAAAGTTGACTACTGTATGAGTGGTAGGAAATAAGACTACTAATAGGGGAAAGTCTTGCCTACTCTGGTAGTTAGCCCTTTCAAATGTAAAGACAGCATTGCAGTTTTATTATTTAGAAATACAGCTGAAACTTCCTATTGACCGTAACTCTTGAAATGAAGGATGTGTGGTAGAAACTCAAGGCCCATCATCAGCACATTCACTGGTGATCATTAAAGGGTGAAAAACTCAAAACTGAAAAAGTGGAGGAAATGATCTGCTATTTTTTACAGAATGGTGTTCTGCAGGGTAGGCTTTGTATGAAAATATTTTCAAATGGTATCACCTTCTACAAAGTCTGTATTCTCATCAAATGCTGTTTAGAAATTCTCCTTGTGCCCTTCCTAGGTGTTGGGTTGTTATTTTGGTTGTATTTCCAAGCATGGGGTTGAAATTTTAGTGTATCATGGTGGCTTTTTGCCTCTGGCTTAGACTGTGATATTCTTACTGCTTGTTTCTCTTTTAGAGTCAGTTTTATAATAATTGGTAAAAATATTTTCCAAACCTTACCAAAGATGACATCTGGGCTTCTCATGTCAGTTATGATAGCTATTTTGATTATACAGCTACAGGTAATTATTACTAATGATGTGCATTGTTTAAGGGAAGGCTCTGACTTAACTCAAGAGCCTATTAAACTTTGCTTCAGTGGATACAAGCTTTCTTCTCTAATCTTCTCCAAACCTATCACTAATGGGATGTTTTGGGAACAGTGCCATAAAATTGTTGCAGCATAGATGAATGGAAGTGGTTTCTTTTTTTTTTTTTCTCTCCTTCTACTCTGCAAAGCTCTCCTGTGAGAAATGTTGGTTACTGAAGGCTTCTCACTGAACAAGAGAAAAAATATGGAGAAGAATAAGTTGTCTAAGAAAAGTATTACTTCCCTTCCCCCCTTTCTTTCCCCATCACTGCCACTTCTTTTGTTTCATTTTGGAGTAAACTTTCTCAGAGAATAAGAAATAACTTTTGGAGAAGTAAGAATACCCAGGTGGGAGAAGGTAATCCTCAAGAACTTCCAATGGGTAAATCAATCTATCCTGAGCCCTAGACATAAAGACATTAACCTTTGATTTTTGGGCCAAAGGCTTTCTCCACAGTCTGCTACTTGAGCTTTGGGTTAAGACCAGCAGTTCTTGTGAACTTAACTAGCCATAAAAACACACGTAGCTGTGCTGTGTGCTTGAGGAGCAGGAGAAGCAGGTGGATTGCTGGTGTCCTTGCCACAAGCGCTGTGTGCCCATCATTGTGTGGTGCCCACTGCTTTGGAGGAACAAACAGCTCCTGGCAGGTTTCGGTAGGTTTTGTGGATTCCCGGGTGGGAATGGGAATTGCTTTGGGTGGAACTACTGGGCAGGATGGAGCAGGGCTGGGGAGGGGGAGGGGGAAAGGGGCTGAAATTGGAGGGTGGGGTGGCAGGAGGATAGGCTTTCCCCTGCAGTGATGGGAGCAGAAGGCTATGTAGACCTAGTCAAGATGAAGCTCAGAGGCATTCTGGGCCCTTTGGCTTTTGGCAGAGGAGTCGCTCCTTCTTCCAGCGCTGGAACAAAGCTGAAAAAAAAATGCTGAAATTGTGCTATAAAAGATCAAGATGCTGCAAAGTATAATTAAGAAAATTAGGCTAATTAAGATAACATTTAGGATTATGACAAAGCTTGGGGGTGCAGGGGAAAGCATGTTTAGTTTCATTTCTTAACCTGTTATGTTGCCCACAGTTTAAACTTACCTTATGTAACCTGTGGTGCTGATGCTACTCACCTTACCCAGGCTGGCTGAGTTGTATTTGGGGGGTGTTTTTGTTTTTTTTTTGGGGGGGGGGGGGATGTGGGGGGTGTGGTTTTTTTTTTTTGCTTACTGACCTTAAATGATTTCTTGCAGTCCCCTTCTACCTACTCCCTTAATTTTCAGTGGCTTGAGTTTCACTATCATTTGGTTCTTTAATCAGTAAAGATTGTTCTGCTGATGCTAGTTATACATAAAGATTAGTTTAAAAAAACAAAACACTTAAAGTTAATCACTCAACTGATTTGTATTTGTTTAAAGTTCACTTTCCTTTGTAAAAGCTGAAAGTCTCCATGTTCAATGAAGCAGTTTGTTTATGAAATGTTATCTTACAGGAATTAGCCAGTCTGAATGCAAATGCTATATTCTTTCTTCAGAGCTACTCTTGCGGAGATGCAAATTGTATTTACATTTTGAAATGCTGAATGTTTGATAATTAGGAATATTGAAGTTTAAGAATGAGCTGCCTATCTGATGTGGAAAAATCTGCAGCAGGATCATTAAGACTGAGAGGAGATACCAGAGAAGGCAGAAAGCTTCATGATCACACAACACTGGGAAAATGAGTTAGCAAGTCATGTGCTGTGATTTGCTAGATTGATAAGTACTTTTGTATGGCATTTTTTATCAGCTGAGTGCGAGAAGCCACTCTCCTTTCATACTTCGTGGCTCAATGAGGCATGGAAAGCCATTTCATACAGTATACATAAGAGCTTTCCCTGCTAGTGCCTCCAACATTTTGCACCATCCTGTAAATATTTTATGTCTTCTCTTTTTAAAGATTAAGAAGTTTCTGTGGAGATGCATTTCAAACTGGCTTTAAATGACACTGACCTACTTTCTGGCAGTAATGAGTCTGTTTCTGTAAGTTATCTGGGGGCAAGAGCATTCTTTCAATAAACATAAGGTCTAGAGGAGTAAGTTTCAGTCCTCCTTTAGCAGGGCTGGGGCATGACTGATACTTGGTGGCTGGTGGCTGGAAGAACATCTGGACACGGTATATCCCTGCTTGCCCTTACCTGTCTGGTGCTCCAGTTCCTTATGGCTGGATTATTCTAGACTGGGCATTCAGGCTGCTATCTACAACTGAAACACTACTAGTAGTGAGTATAGGTAGAACAGCGTTATCTCTGATGCTGTCTTTTCTCTACATGGAAGTACAAAGATTTCTCCAGACCTGTCCTCTTCCCACACTGCCATCTGTGTGCTTCATGGGAAGCTGAAGTTTTGGGGAAGAGTTCAACTGTTTAGCAAGCACAGCGGAAGTAATAGGAACTCCTTTGAAGGGATGCTGCTGCCTGTCCTTTGCAGCAGTAGTGTAAGCGTTGAGCATGTGGAGTAGGAACTCAGTAGCAAGAGCTACTGCTGTGCCTTGAAGCTGTTGCCCTGAGCAGTCTGGTCCCACAGGTTTTGGCGGGGGTACTTTGAGGTTGGTTGAGACATAAACTCAGCCACAAGATCTGGCAGTAAGCAGCTTTGGTTAGAAGAGCAGAAAACCCTTGCGGATGGGAACTGGGCATGTCTCCGTTTACTTTTCTTTCTTCAACCTACAACAGAATACCTACTCCACCTGCATTCTGATTCTTTTATATGTGTAAGCTGAGCCTGTCCTGGATTTCCTCTAAGAAGAACAGAAGAACGGTATCATTTTGAGGACCTTGAAAGTTTTAAGGCTGCTACCATGAAACCTGTGAAGCTTTCACTTTCTGGAGCATCAAATAGTTGAGACTTTCTGTACAAGGTTTTTTTATTGTACCGTCAGAAGAGAACTGTTTTGTGCTTCAACTTGGGGTTCAAGTTGAAGTTTCTTCCAGGTCAGTGTCCCTGCTAAGTACATTCTTCTCATTTCTACTTTTTCTGTAAATGCAGTTCTTGCACTTTGGAATTCTTTAAAAGCCTGTTTTTAAAGTAAGTTTTTTAGCCTGTCATGTATCCTACAGTGAAAAGATAAGAAGCAGGTACTTATGATGAGAGGCAGAGAACTCTTATTTTGAATGAGGCACAGGGTAGGAAAAGGATGTAAAAAAAGTTGTACTTTTAAAGTCAGATGATAATGTTCGAGATAGTCCCTGGGACCTTGCATCTCACTTGGAAAGGAGACAATCCTTTTTCTATACTTTTACTAAATTTTTGTTATTCCCTTTTGGTCAACCTCAGTTTGACCTGTACCTTATCTCATGTATACTTCCCAAATTAAATTTGTTCCTGGTCTGTAACAAGGAGTATATTTTCAGTGTTTATTTTAAATTATTCAGCTTGTTGTCTTCGCGCCAGGCTCTCGCACTGATGAGGCTTGTTTGTGTGCCTTTGATGTGGTCAGATCAATTAGGACAGAGCTGATGTTGAAGGAATGTTTCAGTCATCCCACTGATTCCGAAAGTGATTCGAGAGCAGGGGCAGAAAATCCACTTACTCTCAGATGGATGTCAGCCATACACACCATTTTTCATCCTGTAAGTCTAGGAATTCAGCTGCCTGGCTACCTGTGCTTTGACAGGTACTGCTTACCCTCACTGCAAATGAAAAAATACTGCCTTATTTTTGAGAGCTCTTGGTCAAAAGCTTTTGGAGGTTTTCTTTTTTTTAAAGTTTTCGTATTGTTGGGTCAGGGAGAAGAGTGGAGAAACAATTGTAATAACGTTTCTTCTCTTAGTGTAGTTTTTAGTACTTTTTTTTTCATCCCTTAACATCTTTAGAAACTGACTTTACAGTCAGAAAATAGCCAGGAGTGGCTGAACGTGGAGTACCAGATGCCTGACTGGAGAAGCAAAAATTGTGGATGTGTTAATTCTCCCATCCTTCAGTAAAGGCTTGACAAGTCCCTTTCCCCCATAGGCTGCAATATGCCATGAATTTCCTCTAACTCTTTGTTCTTTTCTATTTAGGCTGTTAAGCAAGAAAGGCCTTGGAAGTGCAATGACACCTGCAAGGTTTGAGGTACCAAGTGGAGTGGTCAAAAGTCTGGGTAAAGTGTGGAGTGCTTTTCTTGGTCAATCTGTGATGGCAGAAATACATTATTACAAATAAATGAGAATGATCTTATAGGTAACACCTATGAAATACAACACTGCGTAGATTTTAGGGTAGCTTTATATGTCTGTTTTCTAGTTTTCATGAATTTGCACTTCAGGACTTCAAAGATGCGCAGTGGGGTTAGATCTCAAATAACTGACCTAACTAATTATCTGGTAGTGTTGCACAATTACTGAGGCAGGATGAGTAGAGTTTAACCCTCTCTGCAGCCGTGCTTCAGAGCAGGACTGCAGCATCCACTTTGGTTTTTAGCTCTTGTGATGGTCTGGCCGAATGGAGCTTCTGTGGCCATTTGTGCAGTGTGTTGCTGTCATCTTTTCTATTCCGATCCCTTCTCTTTTTTTTTTTTTTTTTTTTTTACCCCCTCCTAATTTCTTGAATTGTGGTACGTGCTTTCCTTTCCCTTGTCCATTGGTGTTTGAGAGCTAGAGGCTGGCTGGGGCAGGGACCATGGCTCCAGTGACTTCCTTGCAAGAAGAAAGCAGGCAAGTGAATCTCCATTAGCATCTTTGATGTGCTGACTACTGAGAAACGTGGTGTACAACTATTTCTTCCTTTAAGAAAGCTAAAATCAGCAGATCTTTTAAACATTTTGTTTCTATAACCAAAATACTGTTTTATCAGTTACTGGGAAAATCAGATGCTTTATCTGCAGTGCCCTTGTTTGCTTTGAAATACTCAGCAGCTCTTGGTGTTCCCCCTGGGAACTACTGTCATGGTTTGGTGAAATGATGCTTGATAGACTGATGTGCTGAAATGCTGAAGCAAATTTTTAGCCTTTCAGAGGTGAAGCTAATATTAAACTTTGTGCCTGTTGAAAGCTGAATTACATACAGAAAAATACTCGTGGGCTTTTTTGAGATCTTCCTGTATCCCTGTTCTCTTTAAAACTGAACTAGATCAAGATTACTTAGTGTCTTCTTTCAAACAAAACAAATGTGTGGTGACTGTAACAATTTAGGGATTTGTCTTGAATTTTGAGCATGATTCAAGCTTAATTTTTCAGTGCTTAAGGAACAGATAAGTAGTATGTAAAAGTCCTCCAGGACTACACCAGATCCAGCAATACCCTGGAAAGCTGCTGTTGCAGCCTATGAACCTTATAGCACAGCCCTGCTCTGACTTCACCTGGCTCCATGGGTTACTGGCTTGCTGACTTCCCACTCATTCTGCTGTCAGCCCAAGGGGAGAGTCCGTATATCAAGACCATAACTAGGAATATTTGCTAGTTAATACACTTGTATTTGCAAGTTCTGCAGCTTAGTCTGTTTACAAAGTACTGCTAAGCTGCTTCTCTTTGGTTGTCATTTAACTTTCCTAAGGGCTGGTCCAAGGTGTCCTTCTGATTGTGAAGGCCTTTCCCTGCCTGCTTGTCAGCCAGCACCTCTGGAGAAACTTGGCTTGAAGGTACCACTGGTGACACCAATTCTTCTGAGTGTTATCAGAAGCCCATGCATGTGTGTGGGTTTCAGTGGGGCCTTGTTAATCCTCCTTTGAACCCCAGCAGCACAGACTTTGCTGGAGAATCCACGGACTAGACTTAGTCTTCCCAGTGTTTGTATCTGGTCTGCTCAACTTTGATGTAGCAACATTAGATTTATTTTGAAGGCATGAATTAAGAAGTCTGAGTACGTTCTGCAAGGCTGGCTGTGGAAGGTCAGCCCTGGGGAGACCAGGTCTAGGAGCCTGACTACATCTAGCTGTGGATGCCTGGGAAAGAGAGCGGGAACAGGTAAGGTTCTGGCAACAGTCATTAATATACCCTCTCAACCTCTAGTCATGTATGACCTGGATTTTTTGGAGGGCTAAGTGTGGTAAATCTTACTTTATTGGTCCTTTTTCTGTTTCTGTCATCTGTGCAGTTGCTTTTGAAAGGTGCTTAAGCTTTGGCATTTGCAGGGAATTGCACAGTCACACCTTGCTGCGTGAGGAGTGTTGCATTGTCTCCCTCTGCTTCAGAGATTGTGTGGCTGAAATCGATGTTTTTGAGGGTCTGCTTCTTTCCACTGAGTGAGAGGTGGAGTGGTGAGATCTGAGCTCTTCACTGTAAGCACCCGAGCTGGGTGCTGGGTTACTGATGGAAGTGTACAAAACCGTTCCATCAATTCTGTTTTGCGCTGTTTTGGTTGTACCAAGGGCTGAATAATCCCAGCACTGAAAAAAATCTTTGTGTGTTGATATTTGTTGACTTCAACATGAGCAAGCAGTATTTTGCCAGTGCCACCTTTTCCTCCAGGACAAACTTCTAATCATGGGCGAGGTAGAGTTGCTTGCAGTGGAGGGGACTACTGGAAACTCTCACTGTGCTGCAGCTGCGCTCTGTGGTAGGGCTGGGATAAGGCTGTTGGAAGAAATGACAGATGAATTCAAAGAAATAATTTTTTAAAAAAATCAATCCTGACCCTTTCACTATTCAAGAATCTATGTACTCATTTTGTTTGTAGCTGTTATGTTGCCAAACCACATAAATAGCTTTACAGGGAAAATTGTAATAGGAGTGAGGTCCAGTTTGTGAGCTTTGAACTGCTAGCCTTGGCTTCAGGTAACCATTTTGTCCTGAAAGGTGGCTGCTGTAGTCATGTAACCCCATCAGACTTTATGTAATAGCAAGGAGCATGAACCTTGGGGTGAGGGGGTGTGGGGTTTGCTGCCTCTCTTGGCAGTGTACTTATTGTATTGTGTATTTTGCCCTTTTTTTTTTAATAGATGTTGCTGTCCATGAACTACTGTGTAATGACTCTTTGCTGTCAGGTTTCACCTTCTAATCAAGAGACCAAGATCAATGCAGTTATTTGTACGTGCGGTCACTTTAGATACACAGTCAAGCTGGGTGCAGCTGGGAGATAGGTAATGGTCCCTCAGTTGGTTTACGTGTTGAGAGATTGGAGTGCAGGTTTTTTTACTACTTCTGTGAAGTTGGTTTCAGTATTTCTGATCAATTGACAATTCTTCAGGCAGGAAACCCTTCAAGATTGGTGATTAAGATAATCCATTGAGAACTATTTTTTGCTATTCGGTTTCAGCATTCAAAACTTACACTTTCTAGTTAAACAGACCTCCCCCTCTCCTTTAATTGTGACGTTTGTTTTATGCTGGCTATAAACAGAAACATCTTAGTTTAAAACTTTTTTTTCACACTGCTGTGTTCCTGCTCTATAAAATGCTTGAGCTGCTCTTGTGGGAAGAGATAAGCCAAAACCCCATCTCTTCTCTGGTCAAAAAATAACCCAGAAGAATAAAAAGACCAGAGCCTGTACATCAAACTCCGGTAGCCCATCCAAGTATTGAATCTTTGACATCTGTCACTTTACAAAAAAATCTCTGAAACTTCCAAGTACTTGCTTTATTCTAAATAAGGTACCACTGGTCTCATACAACCTTTGCCAGGAGAAGGCATGCAATCCTTACAGCTTAACAAACTGAGAAGAAGGGCTTTGGCATCTGTTCCCCACCAGCAGCAAGTATCTGATTGGCATTAGATTTTTTCTTTTTTTTTTTTCTTTTTTTCTTTTTCTTTCCAGCAGGTGGAAGGCCTGTTCTGCAGGCTCATAACTCTTGACAGGTTTATCGTGATGGCTTCTTGGCAGGTAGGGGTGATGCTGTTCATTCTGTCTGCCTTAAAGATTCTTGTTTTTTTTCTTTTTTTTTTTTTCTTTAAAGTGTAGCTTCATGCAGTAGCTATTTCATATAGGTCATGGGACTTTTGCCTCTGGTTTACTACTTTGTATTCAGAATTGCAGCAGGTAGAGCCAACTTGCAGAGTCACTATACCTTAATTGCCACCTCCCTCTCCCCCAAATGTGTTTAAGACAGGGTGATCTGAACAAATGTAGCATCAGTTTGTGTTAACAAAGGTTTGGGAATGCTCTGAATTAGTCTTCTCAATATGTTTTCTTTTTCATGAGGAAAGGTATGTATAGTAGTTCTGCTCTGGCACTGGCTTCTTGTGGTTTCTGAAGTCTTCCTAAAGGAACTGCTGTGTAAAAGTTGGTCTTTTAAATTTTTTTTTTTAATTGCGTTTTGTCATGCAAGACCTCAGCTTGTTGTTTTTAGCAGTTCAGCAAAGCGCTTTCTAACTGGGTGCTGAAAGAGAATTCCTCCTCCTCCACTGATTAATTTCTGGCTTGGAGCATGAAATAGCTCTTGCGTCAATAAATCGTCACAACCTTTGCTTGTCTCTGTCAGCGTAAATACAGTTGGACTCTAACATGCCCAAAAGTAGGCCAGAGGTTGCTAATTTTGCAGCTGCAAAGTGGTCAAGTCCAAGAGAGTGCTGTGGGATGTGTGTGCTTGGTGGGATATCAGAGCTGTGGCATTTCAGGTTACAAGCTGGGCCCCTTTTCCCCCGTTAACTTTTTAGGTTCTGGAATTGTATTTTATATAAGATGTTGTTTTACAGCTGCCTTAGACGATAATGTTTTTAGGTGCATTGGTGTTATTTACTAGAACAAATGTGCGTGTTTATATAGCTATGAGCAAGCCAAATGCCTTTCTCATTGTACCTGAGTTGCTTGGGTTACACTTGTGCTAGTTATGAAACAAAGATCACCAGCCTGCGTGACCCTGGTACTCAAAGCTTTGCTGATTTTCTTCATTGAACTCTGGTGCTCCTCACACCTGCTTACCTCTTGCTATCCTGGTGTGTATCAGTTGTTTTGCAGCTCGGCTGCTGCAATCCTGTGCTCCAAGGCTACCTGTGGGTTGTCGCTTTGGAGATGCAGCCGAGCTCAGAAGAGCATCTGTGATGGTTCGTGGCTGTGCCTGCTTAGTGCTTGCTGTCCTTGGGGAGGCTGCTGAGTGAGTCCAAGACCTTGTTTTACTTCTTCACCTTTGGTCACTCGGGAAGCTCGCTTTTGAGCTGGTTGCTCAGACTGCTTTTTTTTTTTTTTTTCTTGTGATTTTACAAGGCAGAACTGGTGTTTGCTTTTGTCAGGCAGAATATGGATAGCATTGCACAAAAGAACGGGATGTTTTGGGGATAATTGCCCAAAGTAATTGGGTAACAGTTACTTGATCTTTAGGTGTTCTAGCAATCAGATGAAAGAAACTTTCTACAAAGCCGTTTGCTTGAACAACTGTCGTGCAAATCAGCTTCAAGAAATGGAAGGTAAGAAACCTGGTAAATGACTTAGCAGATTTTAAAGATAGGGTAGAGCTTAATTTTGGGAAACATAGTGTCTGTATTTATTAGGTAGGAGGAAGAAAACGGATTTAATTGCAAGGATGACTACATTTCAAGTACGCTGGTCACTGTTATCTGTATGCTTGTCTTGATTAAGAGATCCAGTTGCAAGCCTGGTCTCATTTAAAAAGGAAAAAAAAAGTACAACTGAACAGTAAAGCAAATACTTATCTTCAAGTTGCTTTTCTATTGCAAAAAGCAGCACAAGGTGGGGTTTTTTTTGTGTGGTTTTTTTTTTTTCTTTCTCCGAGTGAGGTAGAATCCTTCTCTGCAACAAGTTTACTATTGGTCGTAACCAGGATGTACTGAATGTAATCCACTTGTTACTGTGTGCCTTGTGACAAGCTATGGCAGTGGCAGAATAAGACAAGTTGTACCACTTGGCTTGTGGGTTGCTGTGGATGCCTTCTAGCTTGGTGTTGGTGTATGGCAGCGGCTAATAGAGCTGCCTCTTTGCTGGAGTAGCTCACTAAAGCCACTGTAAAAATTGCCAGTAGTTTATTGACAGTGTTCCTCCCAACTCTCAGTAAAGCAGGAAAAGAGCAAAGGGAAAATGTGAGGTGTTTGAAATGACTGAATACTATGAAATGTTGTCCTGCTGATTAAGGCACACTAAAGAAGTGTGTATAACTGGTGGCCTTAGATTTAAAGACTCTTCCCCCTGCCCCCATCACGGAGTAGCTGCAGTCCGACACTTCAGACTCGTTCTTCTTTCGGTGTTTCGGTTCTTGCAGAGAAGCTTGAGGGAGCTGCTGAAGAGGCTGAAATGATACATGTGCAGCTGCTTGTCAGTGCAAATCAGAGGTTGGGATGAAACCTGCAGGTTCCCTGAGACTCCAGCGGTTTCTCCTTGGAGAATGCCCTGATGAAGCAGACTGTTCGATCTTTCTGGAAGCATCTTCCTCCTCCCACTTGCATCACTGTACCAGTGCCCCCACAGCTCCCCTACCTGTAAATTGAGTACTTGAGCAGGCTTGATGGACCAAATGGCAGAGAAATGTTAAGAATATTTCTAAGGTTTTAGATGGATTTTCTTTTTTTATTCTCTTAATCTGCATCTAAATACAAACAAAAACTGCTGGAGGGGCAGGGGAGAATTCCTAGACATCTCACTCCTGGATGAAAGCTTTTGAAGTTATTTTTGCCAGTTTTGAGAGAACAGCTGTAGCTGCTGTCAAACAAACAGTTTGTTTCGTAATAAACTTCTGCAAATATTCTTTCTGTCCTTTGAAAAACAAACAATCTGTTGATCCTAATGCCTGTGTCAGCCTACTGCAGGCAGGAGGAAGCATGAAAGGGCAGGCCTTCATGTGATTTGTATCTTTAAATACTTTCATAGATATAAATAACTGTCCATTTGATGAGAAAACTGTCCACTTAAACTTTACTTTCGTTACCAGAAAGGAAAGTGTGGCTTGTTCTCAGCCTGAAGTAGGGATTTGACAAGCTCTGTGTTTTCTAGTACAGGATCCTTCATTTTGTGGCAAGTGTTGGGGCTACAGCATTGCTGTCTCTCCTTTCCCTTCCTCCTCCTCTCTTTAGTTGTAAACTAATATTCATAAAGAGATCTACATGTTTTGGTCAAGTTTAATGCATAATATGTGCAGAGAATATTCCCACCGCCCCCGCCCTTTTTCCCATTAGAGCTTGAGGCATGAGAATGAAAAAATTTCTTTTAAAATATTTCACTGTGTAGTTTGTTCATACATCTGAGATGTGCCTGCTGGTGCCAGAGAAGCCACAAGATGTTGATGGTTGCAGGAAAAGGCAGCAGTGGTTATGTCGCCATGACTTTTTGGCAGCTGCTTGCCCATACCTGTGTTGGTGTGCAGACTGCGTGTGCTTTTCCTTCTTTTAATTGTAAAGTCAGATGGTGGTGTTTATGCTTTTGTGCTGTTCCTGTAGTGAGAGTCTGTGCCTAGCCTGAATTGGAGGATCTTGGCAGAAAGTGACTGCTCAGGAGTATATGATGCTGTTAGGCAGCAACAAGGCTGTTTTGAGTTGGCTCCGGGATGTAGGGTTATGTGTATTCATGTGTGTGTGTATATATCTCTGTGTGTGTGTATATATATGTCTGTCCTAACTCTGTCTTGGTTACTAAAGCTTGAGTTTGTGAAGGATTTTTTGTTGAAGTTGACTATGGGGTCACCTTTTGGTTCAGACAGGAACTCTGCAGTGGGTACAGATCAGCTCCTGTTCAATAAATGGGGCATCAGCATGGTGTGGTATAGATGGTAAGTGATGTTGGGCTAAAGACAGACTTCCTGATTGCTGAGTAAAGCTGTGTGTTAAATCAAGGTGTGCTTTGCTTTTCCTTTTCCCTGGGAACTGGTTGCTGAAGAGCTGGAGATTAAATACCCATGTTTATCAGGCTGGGACGTGGCATGGTTGTTTACCTCCACAGAGGTGAGGGTTGGTTCTGGAAGCTTTCTGGGCAGCCGTTTCAGCAGGGATGGAAGGTGCCCAGCGCTGGCCATTACATGTAGAGTTGTCTCTGACTTCCTCTGTGCCTGAAGTCTCAAGAGGTGACCTCTGAGAAGTTGCTGCCCTGTCTAATGGCTGCTGCAGTATCGGCTTTGCTGGTGCTCATTCCTGGAGCACCCAGCATGCTGGTAGTGCCCGTCACAGCATGCACAGAGTGTGACAGGATGCATCTAGCAACATTTTTGTAAATTTTTGGGCTTGGCCAGCTAGACACCATCTAGAGAAATGCCAGCCTTGGTAAGACTTAGAGTGGATAAGCAAGTTAAAACTCGACACACACAGTGCAGCCTTTGCCTAGCCAAAGAGTTAGTGAAGCATTTGCTCTGGGTTTGTTGGTCTCAAAGTAAGGGTAGATGACACTGCTGCTGAGTAGATGCTTTTGTTGAAAGCCAGTCCTTCTTTGCCTTGTTGTTGTCCTGTTAAGGCTCAATACCTGTCAGGCCCTCAGTGGCTCCTCATCAATACTGAGCTGTAAGGAGGGCAGACCACAGCAGCCCATGCATTGATTGGGACTTTTAGCTGAAGCAAGAGGCCTTTGTAGCCTAAAACTGTATCAGTTTCCTTCCTTCTGGAAGGAATTTTAAAATAACTTCATATGTGCTCTAAAATTCCTTCTTTCCTGCTTATTTTGGTTTGTATTTTACTGTTGAAGCTGCTTTCTTCGTGAGAGGCTGGCTGGAGAACAGTCGTTCAGGAACTGCCAGTCGCGAGAGTTGGATTTCTTTAGTTGTGGGAGCCTGACTCTGTGGGCCTGCAGGGCTGTGGGACGAGCCCTCCCTCTTGGGGAAGGTGAGCTGGGAGCAGGGCTGGCATAAAGGAGTGCGGTTGCGGTATTTCGTTTTGCTTTTCAAACTCCTGAGGCCTACAGAGCTCTGCAGAAGGAGCTCCTTTTTATATTGAAATAATTATGCTTGTAGTTGGTTTAGACACACAGGTACTTGTGGCTTTAGCAAGCAAAAGTATGAGACGTAGTTGTGTTGAAAGATTACTTTTGTGCTAGAAACTTTTTTTTTTTTCCTTGCAAGAAAGAAGTGTGGTACTATTTCTTTGGAACTGTCATGGCTTTTCCCCCCCCCCAATATCTTAAACTGGAATTATTTTGCACTAAGAAGTAGCAAGTAGTGTTTAGAAATTGTTGTCAGTGAGATTGCAACTGGTTCTTATTTTGAAAGAGGCAGAATGCTTGGTATTCACTCTATTATTTTTACTGTTTTCCCACAAGACTGCATTTTCATCATGTCTGCAAGTTTGACTGTTTTTGTCACATTTGCAAGTTGTTAATAAAATCCTTGTTTGTTAATATATTCTTTCTATTGGCAAATTTAAGTGATTTATTGGCTTAGATTCCCTTTATTTACCACTCTGCCACTTCCAAGTTAATAATTTTGCTGACAAAGCTGTGCAGAGGATACCTTTGTGTGCAGGGAAGACACGGGGAGGAGAACTTGGACTGAGGTGTTTCTCCTCCCTCCTCCTCCCAAACTGAAACTAGTGGAGCCTGCTGGACACTTTCACTGATCACCCGCTGATTCCTTTAATTAGCAAATTTCCGACTTGGAGCTTCCACATAACCTGATTCATGTGTTAGATACAGTCAGAGGTGTTTGAGCTGTAAGGCAGTTAAACATGGCTAAAGTAGGCAGCCCTGCCTCTGCTAGTGAATGCTGGGCTGCGTGCACTGTCACTGGTCTCCAGATTTTAGTTTGAGCTTAAGCCCTTTTTTAGATGCCGAGAAAATAAATTCGACTGTGTGGGTTCCTCCCCCCCTCCCCAGTCTTGGACTCATGAAATGCTGCTGTGGACCTCTTTCCAGGATAACAAACACTGAAACATCTAATTATGGATCAGTCTCTCATTCCAAGCATCACATGCTCGTAGGGCTTTCTGATACGTTGCGCAGATTCTTCAAACCACTGACCTTTGCAGAGTGCCCTTGGCTGTGCCAGCAGAGAAGCATGCTGGCAGCTCAAAGATGTTTTGTCTGGCATCTGAGCAGAAGTGAAAACTTACTGCTGGTAGAAACAGATGAGAGGGCAGAAAACGTAATGTGTGCCGAGGCTTGGGATGTCTGGCATTGTCTGATGGTGAACGGCCATGGCAGTTTGTTCTTCTGTGTTGAAAGGTGATGTTAATGTTGAAAGCTTGGAGGGTTAAGCACAAATTGGACAGTCGTTGCAACAGCTGTGTTGTCAGCTGTGGCTTGCTGGTCATGTGCAGCCCTTTATTAATTGGACTGTCCTATAAATAAGCAGTTGTACACAGCCTTACACACACAACTCTTTGCAATGCTGCTGCACCGTAGCAGAGCAGCCAGATGTCACAACTCGCTCCCGGTTGCTCTCAGCAGGTAAAGCTACGGGAGAAAAACACCTACAGCTCTGGAAGACACAATAGCTGAGTGGAGAGAGCTGGGGGTGATGCGTGTGAAGGATATGTGATTTGTGATACCGGAGGCTTAAAGGCAAAAATAGCATCATTTATAATAGTAAAAGTGAAGGCTTCTGTGCTACGCCTTTGCATTCTGCCAGTCTGTAATGAATGGAGGAGTAGTTTGCTTACAGATGACAAGCAGGAATGAATAAGCACTTAAAATTTTGGTGCTGAAGAAGCAGGTTTTTCATCTTGGCCTCCGAGAAAGTCAGAGCCATGTAGCCCCTTTTCTCACACTGTTGCATGCTGATCTAAATAAAAATGTTGGGAAGCATAAAATTAAAACTCTCTGCATCCTTTGTCCTCCCTGTGGAGTTCACTGTTCTGCTCTTGGTGTGCTCGAGGACTTGTTATGCCTAGGGCTCTGTGCTGACTTTTTTGGAGAGGACCCCTTTGCTGCCTGTTCCCCCTCTCCCCTCCTGTCAGCAGGAGGAGGTATTAATAGAACAATCCACTGCTTTTAACTTCTTCACCAGGTATAAACATCTTGTCAGCATGGGCTAGGAGGTGATATAGGCACGGTCTCTTACTGAGAGTGAGTTAAGGTAGGGCAAGCAAGAGTTCAGCGGGAGGATGACTGAAGTGAGTCAAATTAGGTATTAGTTTATTGATGCCAAAATGTGAAGCCATTTCTCCTTCCGGCTAGTGGGTAGTTGCCCTCTTGCCAATGTGACGGCTTGTCCTGGGAGTACATTGTGTGTTTCAGTCTTTAGCGTGAATGTTTCACAGAAAGGAAAGCTGGATCCATTGTGGGTTTTGCAGTTGAAATAGTGGCTGGTGTAAATGCAGCTTTCCTTGCTGATGTAGCGTGTTGTGAACTGGTTGTTAACTTTCTCCTAGTTGAATAACAGATTTTTACACCAATTCAAATTTTGCCTTACCAAACTACTAAAAAAGCAAGCTACCTTTGAGTAATACACCCAACCACTAGGATTTCTTAGATTTGTAAGAAAGCTGTTGCAGCTAAATGTTTTAGGCATGTAATGCAACCCTGATGCATTTTAATAGACGGACACTAAAGATCTTTTGAAGGCAAAATGGAAGAATAAGCATATTAATTTTGATGCTTCGAGAACAGCAGAAAAGTGGGGGTAGGTATGAGCTATGTGCTGGAGTAAGGAACTGCTGTCCGTCGCAGTATCATCTGAAAAGTGCTGGGGCTGTTGGCTAGAGCAGCTCTGCCTCTGCTTCTTGCTGCTTGCTGTTTTCATCTGAGCTGATGCACCTGTGTGTTGTTTTCACGGAACTTCCTTAGGAGACCTTAGATATCTTAGTGGTTGGTGTTTTGTAATGGAGGTGGTGTTGCTTTTTCTTTTTTTTTCTTCTTTTTCCTTTTTCCTTTTTCTTTCTCTTTTCCACTGAGCCGCTGCTTCAGGCAGTTCTTTCTGGGCTTGCTGAGAACTTAGTGCAGTAGGGAAACATTCAGAAGGAAAAAGCACCTTGTGGTAAGAAGTAGAATACACCTAGTACTGTCTTTTTGTTCTAAGATTAGTACTATTAATTGCCGCCTTGTTATTAATGATAAACCTGTTAAGACATGGCCAGAAGTCTTTCCCTTTCGAAATATTCTTTTTGCTTTTGTTTGCCAGGCTGGTAGCAGATACTGGTAGTACTGGAGGGATAGGCTTCTTGAAAACTATGGTATTTTTGGAGTATTTTTCCACTTACTTGCCCATGATGAATGCCTTCAACATTTCTGATGCCATCTGCACACCACGTAATGTAAATATGTGCAGAATTACATAAGAAGAAGGTGGGGAGAAAAGCCAGTAACTGGTCTTTGGAAATCGGAAAGCATTAAGGTGGTATCAGTCAATGGTTTTATTATTTTCGTAATTGGCTCCTACTTAAATGTCACTAACCTCTCACTCTGAGAGATCTCATCCACAGGAAGTCTTGGCAGGCCTATCCCAAGCAAAGCGGGGGCATCTTGTACCTGCTTTGGATGGTTTGTTGGTTTGGTTCAGATGTCAGGGCTACCTGTTAGCTCTTAGGGCCTTTAGGTACCAAGCTGTTCTGGTACAGACAAGAGTACAGAAAATCTTTTTAGAAAGTTTTTGTCAGTTCTAATGATTAAAAAGTAGATTTGATCCACTTCTACTAAAAGCAATGTTAGGTGCTTGCAAGCCTGATAGTAGATAAATGTGCAAATGAGTCAGTCGCTGCATTTGCTTGAACCTTTTTCATTAGGGTGTAGAAAAGAGGAGTTGCTTGCAACATCATTCACCAAAATCTTTAGTTATCAAAGGGATATGTACCCTCCAAAATTTCCTGTGAGTGGGCTCATGCAGAGAAAAATTATAATTAGTTCTTATAAGTGGTTGTGCATGATACACGGTTAAAGGCTGTATGATAGGAGTGTATGTCTGGATTTACGCAACCTGTGCTGTGCATTAGGCCTCCTTTTCTTCATATAAGACCTATTGGTTCCTTTACAGGACAAAATTTACACCCTTAGATTGTAGTGATTGTTACTCTACCTCTTTTATTCTTCTCGTGCAGAGTGGGGTTCTGCGTTTGCTTCTTTTTAAAATAACTTGTGGTGATGAGATTGCTGTGGGCCAAAATGGGGAAGTCACTGTTGGAACTGGTCTTTACTGAAGCTATAAATGCAATCATAGAGTGTGTTGTACCTGAGCAGGCTGAAGGCATATATAGTCCAGTGTCCTGCCTGATAGTGAGCAGTAGGAGATGTTTAGGACTGCTAAGAAACAAAACGGAGAACCCAAGATGGGTATAGAGTAATATATTGTATTAGGTGAGTATATAATTCTTGCCATTATGATGCTTGATAATCTGGATGATTTTGCTGGCCCAGGTGCTCTACCTATGCTTTGCAGGACATAAACATATGCAAAAGTGCAGGTAAAGAAGGCCAAGCTGACAACTTAAATGTGCAGTGGGAAGCTTGGGGTGACTTAAAGCTTGGGGTCACTTGCTGCATGTTCTAGCTGTGGAAAATATTTTGTGGATGTGATGTTCTATGAATATAGGATTTGTAAATGATTCAGAATTGTTCCAGATAAAACTTGAGCATCCTGTAGAGAGAAGCGCAGGACCATCGCAAGCTACGTAATTTTGCATCTCTTGGGGTGTTCATTTCTGTGTGTTTTGTTGTGAGGAGGGAGGATTCATTTGAACTGATAACTGGGGATGGGGGATAAAAATACATGTTTTGAGCACATGGTTTTAGAAGCTTCAGAGATGGTATTGTACATTACTGTAACTCCACGACTGCATTATTATGTCCTGTTTCTGAAATATGTTATACTCAGATGCAACTGTTTTGTTGCATTTTGCAGTGCTGAGGAAGGAAGCACATGCAGGCACACTCTGGAAACAAATCTGTAATCTGTTCTGATAAGGTATGCTACAGGTTTTGTGTAGTGAAGACGGACTGGCATGTGAAGATCACCTGTATTCAGCTGAATCAGCTTTATAACAACTGCATGACTTCCTGAATTGCTGTGAAGGAAGGATGTGCTGTTGACTCAGAAGAAAGTTTGTAATGTATGTCTAGGGACAAGGTCAGCAAAGTACATGTCTGATTTTGAAAGTTACACATTTGCCATATGCTCTTAAGACCGTGAATCACCATGACAGCAGAAGTGACTTGAAAGTACTGTTGTCTGCAAAAAAAAAAAAAAAAAAAAAATCATTTTACAGACCCAAATTAGAAGATGGAGAGGGGACACGAGGAATGTGGAGTCGCATTTCATTAGATGACAGTAATGTGTCAGGGCAGAGTGGAGTTTGTGTTTGCATCATTAAATTTGGCACTTGCTTACCTGTTTCACTCGGGTGTAAATTTGTGTGTTCCCTGTGGCTTGTTCATATAAACTTTGTCTCCACAGCTGCAAGTACTGTTATATGCAGATTCAATTTCTGAACTGGATTGTGAAATGTATTCTTTTCTATATGGATTTAAACACCCCCCCCCCCCCACCCCCTCCAAATCAGTCTTATTTTTTCCTTTGAAAACTACTCATTTGTCTTTGCCTTTGTCTACTTCAAACATGCCTGTGTGTGTGGCATAGCTTAAATTTTTATGAACAAGAATGTAAACACCAAATCAGCACAAGACTTGCAGAAGAACTCTGTAGCTCGAGTGCATTGTCTGTTTGTTACGTAATCTGATATAATGGAAGCAAAATAGAAACCAGATGTCAAGGCAGAGCAATTACAATTTTTCATCTGTGAGTATTACAGTAAGTGTACTTTGTATTCCTTCCCTCCACCCTGAATATGGAGTTTTATTTGTTGGGGGGTTGGGAAAGTGCTGCAGGGGACTTCAGAGCTCTCAGCATGGTTCTTGCTTAAAGACTTTGTTATTTGGTACTTGTGTTCTTTCCCGTAATTAAGGTCTGTGTGCTGCTCCAGATCTTCGGGCTAGCATTATTTGCAATTTAAAATGGGCTGGACAAAACTGCTTAGTCCTGGGAGACCACCTCTGCATGTCCAGCTCTGTGGGTTATATGGTCAAGCTGCAGACTTGCACTAAATTTAGCATTCAAAGTAAAGCTGCTTTACCTATGCTTAAGTTTTGTAAGAAAATCCTATCAAAACAGGTTTGGTGCAGACTCTGCTGTGGATTCTTTAGCCAAAGAAACATCTGGGAGGAGAGCAGATGGGAGCTGCGGTTAGCTCGTTTTCTCAAATTCACTGAGTGACTAGGAGGATAAAAGGGAAAATGGATAATCATTGATTCTTTCTGTTGGGGAAATGGATTCTTCCACTGCTAGTTTATCCAAGAGGTTTATCTCTGCTGTCTTCCATTAAATAAGGCAACCCCTTGCTTGAGAGAGAAATCGATAAACATCCATCTTCATCTTCATATGCATCTTCACAAGTCAAAGCATATATATGATCTCACCGAGTGGTAGCTGATTTTAATTTTCCTCTTTCCTTTTCTCTTGTTTTTTAACCTCCTGGGTGCTTTGTGTTTTGGGGGGGAGTGTTTTGTTTTTTTTTTTTTTTTTCCTGAAGATTTATTTTCTTCCTGTCTGTATTACTCTGTCTGGTTAAGCTCAGAAGCCAGCAGTACCTTGCTGGTAGAGTTTGTGCTTGGAGGAGGCCATGGGGGCCGGAGGTGCAATTTTTCCGTGGGAGCAGGAGGGCGCCGGGAGCTGTGTCAGGCATCCCAGCTGCATCCTGCAGGCTGGGTTTAGCATTGCTGATTTACGGCTCCTTTCGGCACACTGTTTCACTGGCGGCTGCGAGTGCGTTATGGATGAAACTTTCATGTTCCACTGAATAAAAATCTTTCTGTTCTGCACCAACAGCTTTTTACTGGGCAGCTGCTGTGTAGTGTACCTTAGATGCCAAACAAGCCTTTACTTTCTGTGTCTCTGTAAAGAATAGTAAGTCAGAAATCTTTCATGAAGCTGGTATCTTCATTTATCTGTTAAGTACAGAAAACTTCCAAGAAACCCTTAAATCAGTTGTATGTTCCAGCCAAAGGAAGTGTTGGCAATGAATTAAAGATTCTTGCTCCTTTTAAACAGCAAGTCTCTTCCTTTTAAACCTAGGAAAGAATGAGTATAAGAGATCAATGTGAACACTTGCTGCTAGCCATTACAAATAGCATCCAATCCATACCACCTCTCCTTTCAAAGGACAACCTGGAAAGAGGACTTGGGTTCATTATATGTGGTTACTGCTCAGCGCTACTAACACTGAGTAATGACTTCAGCAAGTTCCAGTGATGAGGGGATGTAAGCTCACGTGTGAAGAAGTTAAATATTTGTGAAGCTACCCTTAGAAAACAAAACAGGGGATTCTTCCATTCCTGGAAAATCAGTAGCAAGGTGGGCTTTGTCTTGGGACACGAGGCTTTTGTAGCTAGCGCTCTGCAAGTTGCTGGAGGCTGAGCAAGCAATCTTTGGAAAACGAGACTACTACCATGTGAAGTGGTGATGAGTCTTGATAATGAGCGCTGTACCTGGACTGCTAGAGAGGAGGACAGAGGGGACTTCAGGACTTGGTGTAGTTTCGCTTCAGTTTCAATTCCCTTATAGAAATACACGCTCAAGCTTTATCCTGCGTTGAGTCTGTACTGAGCATGGCGTGTACAAAAGGTGGCAAACGTTAAGGAAAGGAGGCTGGATGGGATGAAAATGAGAGAAATTATCTGTGTTCCTCATACGCTTTTCAAAAAAAAAAAAAAAAAAAAAAGGCAAAATCCTCTGAAAAAGTCATGATGGGAACAGGGACTTGGCTGTTAAAAGGTATTTGGTTGTTTTCTCTTGTAACTTGATTCTGATCTAAGTATTTAGATTCAACCTTGAGATACTAATTTGCCGTGGGGGTTCTATTGTAACTTTGCATGGGCTGCTTTTTCTCTCCTGTGCTTTGGCCAGTTGTCTCCTGCTGTTGTCTCCAGTAAGGATGAAGCTTCGTGACAGAGTCCATTCCCCTAAACTGAAGATTTAACTATTGAAGACACTTTCTTTCCTCCCACATGAAGCATGCATAGAAGACTTTACAACTGCAAGGAAGCAGCAAGGCCTTTTGCACCTGTGAAGTCCTTGAGATAGCAGTGAAGTCAGATCTGAAGGCAGCATCAGGCATTCCTGGTCAGAATCGCTTCCTTTCTAAACGGAGACTGGGGAGCCCAGACTGAGTCCCCAGGGTCACCACGGAGAACATCCCCTCAGGTTAGTTATCATGGACATTTGGCCAGCTCGCTTACAAAGGCACCCTTCTAAAGGTAATGATGCTCTTCTCTCTACGCTGGTGCTCTGCAAGGCCAGAAGATTGGGAAGCCCTGCGGCTTGGTCCATGTAAACACTTCTAGCGCCGTGCTGACTCTAACGTTACTGAAACTGGGCCCTGTGGTAATGGGGCTTAAAACCATGGAAATGCATAACAGGAATGTTGGCCAGAGCGTGCTGGTAGACAGAAATAACTCTTTTCAATGTAAGTCAGTGGAGGATTCGTTTTAAGAAGGAAAACGAGTCAATCAAGTAGGCGTTGAGCTTGATTTCTCTACTGTGGCACGATCGTATTGGTTGTGACCAGCCTCCATGACCTTAGTTCTCAGCCAAGGGAACCTGATTGTGTGGTGTGTTTTCTGGGGACAAAAATACTAGCAATAGCAAGTCACATGTCACCAGGAGCTCTTACTATAAAAACAGCAGCTCTGCTGAAAGCGACCTTCAGCATGGCTGTGAGCATTCGCAGTGTTATTTTTAACCTGTCTGGGTAAATTTCCAATACAAATGTTAGTGCCAATCTGATGTGTACACTTTCCCAAATCCTTATCTTCTGCTTTCTAGTGCAGTGATGCATCAGACAGAACAGCTGGTTTCGGGGTTGAGTATAGCTTCGCTTTTATGTCTGCAGTACCAGAGAGAAATAAATACATTGGTTCTGTTTTACTGCTATATGGAATTTTTTCAAAGGATTTTTTAAAAATATGAGTTTTAATGATATCTTTGTGTTGGTTTTTAAAAGAAAAATACTTTAACTAGGGTTTAAAAATAGATGAAGGCTGTACTTTGATTAGGTTGCTCTGGCACTGACGTCAGCGTGTGACATTTATCTATGTACAGATTTGTCGTCCTGTTGACTAAGGCTGTACTTACACAAACAGGGATATTTCTGTCCACCGTGAAGGAAATGAGGAACATCTCTGCTCACGTTGTGTCCTTGCCCCTAGTATTCTTGAAGTTTGGCTTGCTCTCCTACTGTTTGATTTTTATATTAGGATGGCAGCAGGGGCTTTTTATGTATTGGAGGCTAGAGTTTTAGGTATTTATGTTGCTGTGAAGGTCCAGGCAGTAGGATGCTGGCTTGGTGGAGAAGCACACTGGCAGAACAATGCTGAACTTGATTTGGACTTGGACAGGTATAACAGGAGGTATGAGCCTATACGGGTCCTTACTGGATGGCTTCATTAATAGACAGGTAATGGATATTCTACAAATAGGAATTACAGAAAATACAACCTGCAAAATGAAAAGCAGTGAGCAGCTGCAGATCGGCATGGTTTTGAGCGTAGCACTTGTATTTCTCCGCCATTTATCATTTCACATTTTTATTCAGGGTAGTTACTGTAGTTCACACTGATGTTTGGTTTTGTTTTGTTTTTTTTTTTTTTAATTTTATTAGCTTTAATTACTGCGAAGTTAAAAATCTCTTTTTATAGGGAGGCTGAACATAAAGCTGTAGATCTATTAAATATCACTTGGATGTTCAGCTGCCGGAGCTTCTCAGAGCCTCTCTCCTCAAAGCAACACTTGGGGTTTCCCTGGCCCCACATCCTACTGTTTGTAACAGTAGCAGAAATCACTAAATACTTTTCTATAAGCTCTGTTACCTAAAATCTGTTCCTGGAGCATGAGGTTTTTCCCAAAAGTTAACTTTTTAGGGACATATATGCAGTTGAAATGAAAGGGCAGAGAAGCAATACTTTTGTTTCCTTAGTAGCAATGTGTATTGCCAGTGTAACTGTTATGTATCTCTATAGAACTTGGCTTTTCCTTTTTTAGGCTGCTACGTAGGGGAGCTACAGGAAGGTACAATGTGGTTTCCCAGCCGGTCGTGTTTGTGGCAGAAAGCGTGATCTGCAGTGGAAGGGCTCTGACTCACGAGTGGAGGTTGCTGATGGTGAGACAAGAGGGGTTAGTGTTTCAGCTGCATGCCCCAGCTTTGCTGTGAGTGCAGCTGAGCACAGTCCAAGGAGGCTCCGGAGCAGCTGCAGCTCAGCCTGACCTTCTACTGCAAAGTAAAATTATTGCTGGTTTATGTTTTTCAGACTTTGGGCTGTAAACTGCAGTGGCATGGGGAAAGATCCCTCTGTGGAATGAGGTACTGTGGTTGGTTGGGGACGATACCGTTTTGGATGTCTTTGCCCTTGCAGTAAAGCCCTAAAGCCCTGATACTTTACCCAGTGCCATCATGATCATCTGGAAAACAAAGTGCTGCTGCAAGAAGATGATCCTCTTCATATGCAGCAGTTCAGGTGAAAGAAATGACAGATCCCAGAGTACCAATGCAGCAGATTGGGCTGCACTTAGGACTAAATGGACAATGCTGTCTTAATGCACCGGTTGTTTTTATTTCCATTTTCTGTTTCTTTACCTTTCTTTGATTAGAAAGGCAGCTTGTTGGTACTGCAGTCGCTTTTGAAATAGTTTCGACCGAAGGATGGGGAGAGAATCAAGAGGATGGGTAGACTCTTGAGCACATGAACAGATAGAGGTAGGATGAACATTTGGATGTTTAAAATCTTTTTTTAAAAAGGATTTAAATCCAAAAGCTTTTAAATCTAAAACCTTCTAACGTACTCATCTTTCCTTCTGGGAAGCCTATAAGAATCTGGCTGATGAGCTCAATGCACTGGCCTTTTAACAGAGTGGATTCTTGGTTTTGTTTAAGGTTTTTGCTTTGCAAATATACAGACCTTTCTAAGAGCTGAATATTCCCCTCTGCCCCCACCATGTCACTTTTGAAGTACTTGGGCAGATTTTAAATCTAAAACCTTTTGAAAGATTTAACCTTTTCTATGGGAATTCAGATTTTGCTGTTTGAAACAAGAGGAGTGCAACTCTGGCCCTGGTTTTGTTTTCACTTACTGGTTTGGGGTTTTTGCACGTATTCATGTGGAAGCAGGAGCAGCTCATGGAGAAGAGGTGTTGAGGCTGTGAAGGTAGTGGTTCTTAAAAATCAAACGGACTGGACTCAGAGCCCTTAAGTGCTTTACCTGATCAACAAAACACTAAAGCTTTAACAGGTCATACTAAATTCCCAAAGTATGGCCTAAAAGATGCTTAAAATCTAATGGCTATAAGAAAGAACCTATCCTATGGTGCTGATCTAAATATGCAGTATGGCTGAGAGAGAGGCTGCTGCATTGCGAAGGTGTGATTTCTTAATCATGCTAAGTATAGAGCAACCAAAACTTCAGCATGAGCTGAATGAAATGCTGGATGGGTTCATGTACCAGAGGAGTGTAGGATCTATTGGGACTGTATTGATCAACAAACTCATAGGAGTTTGTGTCTGTACAAAAAAACCATACCAACCTGCCCCCAACCACCAAATCATGTTTTCAAGCAGGTCTGAAATGATTTGCATCGAACAAGTTGAAGGAAGTCCACCTTGGAGTTTGTATGTCTTTGAACCTCATACCAGTCTTGTACTTAGGTTGACTTTTATGGAAAAGTTGAAGCTACTTCTAGAGGTGCTAAAGCTTCTGGTGTTGTAATACCTGATAAACCAGCTAATGCCAAAGAATTGAGTTGCTGGTATTAAAAAATTAGTTCTGCTCTCATGCTCAGATTAGCCCATTACCACACACCTGAAACATGTACCCGGACAGCCATTAGATGTCTAACTGTGGCTTTATCTGTTTTTCAGAGCTGCTGCTTCAGTTGTCTTGACAACTTCTTAGTCCAGTTCTCCCAAGGATGCAGCTTGGGCTGATGCATTGGTAGCCACTGAGGGATGAACAGCTTGCAGGCATTGCTTGGGGGCTGTGCTGACCTGTTAAGATGATGTCCTTGTGTCCCAAGCTTGGTCTCTGTGCTCAGTCTCTGCCTGGGTAGAGGGAGCTCATGGCTGGCCCTGTTTGCTCCTTCTCTGTATGCTTTGGTACCTCCTTACAGTCAGAAGCGCAGAGTAAGAGTGTAGTTACATGTATGACTTCAGTGGTGCAGGAGTCCTGTATCCTTTGGCAGGTGGAAGAAAAAGCTGTCCTAGTTCCAGCAGACAATCCTTCTTAAAGGAGAGTGCAGTAAGTTTTCCTGTATAGATCTTGATCTCAATGTCTTAGCTTGTGTACCTGCCCTGGCAAATCTGTAGACAAGAGCAAACTGAATGCAATATTGGGCTCCACAGGCCTGTCATCTTGCTGAAATGAGTGTAGAAAATAAAAAATATCAGTACCTTCCATGTTTCCTGTCCACAAGAAAAGCTAAAGATAAAAAGTGCTTTTAGTGTGGAAACTTGGGGAAAGGGTGGTTAGTTGAAGCTCAGAAGAAACGGAGCTTAGTCTCCAGGTTTTGGTATTGTAACTGTATTAGGCAGTAGCTCATAGGCTGGGCTCTCATGTAAGCCCACCCTGAGAAGTGCAAGGCTTGCGGTTTAGGCCCCAAAAAGTTCGTCACAATTCCATCCTTTGGTATAAGGATCTTGTTATATGGAGGGTTTACTTTGTGATCTCACAGCTGGGTGGGATGAAGGCACAGCTCAGAAGAATTTTCCACATTTCTGAGAGTCGAGTAGGTTTGGTATCAACTGCGTGTGCTGTCATCAGCTGTGGTGCAGTTTCTCCCTGTGCTCCAGGCTTTAAAGTCAGAAGCTGTCCTCTTGCATCCGTCTCACCCCAGCCTGTAATCATGCAGTTCATCAAGTGACTGCAGCCCCCACATTAGCTCTGTCCATCAGGTCTGTATCTGTCCATACTGTAAAACACCACCACCGCTTTTCCAGTGTCTGGCTGGTATAATCCTAATTCCCAGGGGAGCAAGTCTAGGAACGGTCCCTTGGTCCCCAGCTGGAAAAGAGTCCCAGCACCACCTGGTGTTGCACAGCTTCTTGGGGTTTGGAGTTGTCTGGCTGTGGCAGGTGAGCTGTCCAGGGAGTGAGGGTGTTCGTGAAAGCACAGAGAAACCCCCCCTGTCTTATCACAGCTTCCCCAAACCTCACTCTTTCTAACTGGAAGTGTGAATTCAATAGTGTCTTAATATTTGCTGGGATTTTTTTTGGTATCGCTTTTCTGTAGGGTGATAACCTGTAGAACTGTAGAGTGAAGGACCTGACACACCTCCCGCTATTAATCCATGCAGGGTGAACTGTCAAAATAGTACTGTTGTCCAGAGTGAATTTTTCCCCTCTTAAACCAGCCAAAACATACCATGTGTTTTGCACGCAAGAACACACAACCTTGAGTGAAAACAGGCAAGAAAGTGCAATTTGAGGGGACGCATTTGATCCGATATAGCCGGCTGGTTTTCTGTCCTTTTTATTAATCCTATTGTGATATCTCTTTTTATTGTGTAGGATTTAAACTCTTGCAAAATAAAAGGAGACTTAAACTTACATTAAAAAGTTATAAAGAATTTGTTTAAAAATTCAAGGAAATGTATGGAGTTTTATTTCTTTAAAGTAGCATCGAATCAGCTCCTATAATAACGAGGGTGTATGTTTGTTACCTGCTTTTGTAAGTCTTGGCCTTCAAGGGAAATTTGTAGTTGGACTAAGAAAAAAAGTTGAGGGGGGACTGCTTTGCGGATTGCTATTGAAGGGAGCTGTTAAGTCAAACTGCTGATCCAAGTGAGGCAGTTTTTTAAAGCTGTTGTCTCCAGTGGATGGTACTTAAGGACTGTCAGGTTCTGCCTACTCAGACTTCAAGGAGAGCATTAATTTTTGCAGCAGTCGGGTCTCCAGCTCTGGCTGTCAGTCTCTTGCCCTCTTCTGGACAGCCTCAGGAGAAAGCCCACGTCCACAGGCAGTGGCTAAAAGGTCCCATGGATAGGAGAAGCTTTCATGTATGTGTAATTGAAAGGTGATGGCATTATTTGGACTTGCACATGTGCCCTTTGCTTATATGTTTGTGAGCAGCACTGTGGAAACACATAGATGCCATTGGTGGTGAATCTCAAAGATGCTTGCTGTTATAAGGATGCACTTGGCATCTTTGTTGTAACTTTTAATTTGTCCTTGATACGGAGACAATAATAAAGGAAAACCACTAGAAATGGACTTGATTAAAAGCTGATACAAATTAACTTGCAGATTTTGTCGATTTATCATACTATTACAGTGCTGCGACAGTCTATTTTCAAATGAAATGTGGGTTTAAATCTGTAAGCCTTTTCAGCCCTCCAGGGGAGGAGGTAGCTGATGTCTGCTCGCTTCAGGAAGGCATGAAATTTGTTGCTGTCTTCTGAAGCTGTGAAATTAACTGTTTCACTCCTGCCTGATGGGTGCTGAATCACAGCTTTAGCGGATTAATCGCATTGACTTTTGCATAGGTTTTATCTGGCCCTTACTCTTTGACAGGAGGGAGAGGAATACTAAGTTATGTCCTGTAAACAGAGCCTGCTGGTACAGGAGTAAATTTTGGTGCTAGTTTCAGACAGTGGGTAATGTGCTTGTGGAGTATTTCCCCCAGACTTCATAGTGGATGAAACCGGCTGAGTAAAATGCCATTATCTCTGCTGCTAACCCTTATATGTTTGGGGATTTTGTTTTTTCCAAATAACAATTCTTTAACCTGCACTAACCTGCAGTCTTGCTGCCACTGCTGAAAATCATCTTTTCTCTGTGAGCCAAAGCATAGCACAGAGTCAAGCCGATCACTTTGCGTCTCACCCGAGGCAGCTGCTGGTTTCTAAAGCTTTGTAATCTTCCCCTGAAAAGATGAGGGAGCTCAGAGGAACTGCTGTCCCATGGCATCCATGCTGGGGAGGGGTCTTGCTTTCATCCCCTCACTACCTTCCCCCCAAAATCCAGCTTTTTCCAGTATCTTGCTTGATAAGTGTCTGCATGAAGACTGTAACATAAGTCAATAGCACACCGTTTTTGGGACATTAGACAGATTAGCATAGTGGTAAATCTTTATCTTGCTGAAGAAGGGGTCGGGGCCACATATTCCAGATGGCTGTTAAGGGCACAGGGCTTCTTGTACCACGCATCTTTCACTTAAGCATCTTTGTGCCCTGTGGTGAGTTACTCAGCACGGCATGGGACAAGCTTGCACAAGGTGGGGCTGTAGTCTGTGCTTTGGATATCAATGGCACACCTGGAATAGGATGATTTTTGGACTGTGATGTATTTTGGGAGAGTATATTGGAGAGATGTTGTAAGGGGGGAGTAGCTAGGGGCATTCTCCTGTGAATTTTAGAACATGAGGTAGTACGATCTTGGACCAGTGCTAGTTTAGGCTTTTGTACTGTTCTGCATCTCATGGTTTTTTTCCTTCGAGATATAATGTATTGCTCATGTGCACAATCCTAACATTTATAAATTTCTTGCTCTGAGTGTTCATGGAGTGCGGATGTTCATAAGACATTCATGTCTTGAAAACTCTGCTTGCCTGTGGTGAATGGGAAGCTTTCCCAGGTAAGCTAGAGCTCGCTGTAGTCGCTTCCTGAATAAATGAACCTTTCATCATTTAAGGGAGGAGGGGGGGAAACAGCACCTTGCTGTGATGGATGCAAAGAGCACCTTCCAAATGCAGACATGGTGCAGGTGGATGCAGAGCTGTCTTCCCTGCTGCTGAGCTCAGGGGGTTGAGGAGCTGGGAGCTCCCTGCAGCAGCTCTTTGGGGCAGGTACCAGGAAAAGGATGTGGAATATAACAATTTGTTGGTATCTGTGCAAGCTCTTTGCAAATACAAGGGTATGTCTGAATTGAAGCAGTATCAGTGGCTAATGGGGCTTTCATGATAAATGGGAATTACTACTGCTATTAAATATGTTTATATGTACAAAACACACATTGAACTTGCGTATTTGCACTTACATACAAATGCATGTATGTATCTCCAGCGCAGAAACAAGCATCTTGTCTCCATACCCCGTTTGCCCAGAGGGAGACAGCAGCCGGCAGCAACATGTGCAGGGACAAGACTGGTGTTAAACAGAATAGCTCCTTTACACAGAGATATTTTGCATACAAGCTGACTTGAGCTTGCTCCTTTTAAACCTAAAGGGGAAAAAAACCCACCAACTCCTGGGCACTTCTTTTTCTGTGAAGAGGCAAATGATTTCTCTCCTGCTGAGGCTGCAGCAAAATGTTTGAGGAGTCTGTGTTAGCTTGGAGGTCGAATTGTTTATGGCTCTTTGGGAAGGTGGCTTTCAGTCTCAGAGGGTATAATAATGGATATTTAGGTATTTCTGTTCGAGGAGGCCTGCTGTTTTAGTGCTGGCTGGTTAGTTGGGATCCTCTGGGTTTTAAAGCAAATACTCAGATCAGAACCTTGTGGACCCCAAAAGACATCAGGGGAGTGAATGTATGTTCCTGACTAATGCAATGACCTTAGTTTACTTATTGTGTTTAAAATTGATGAAAAAGACCCTCTAGCTTTTATGGGGGATTTATGAAAGTTTAAGTGATCACATGTTCCCTGTAAAATGGCATTCTTCCCTCGTCTGTTCAAAGGCACTTTGGTGTAAATCTGACATTACTGACGGTTGGTTTTGGCATTAGACCTCTGACCCATCATCTTCTCCGTGGGGCATGGTCTTGCAGTTCAGCTGTGCTTTCCACATTGCATTATGGAACAAGCTCCTGTTGGAATGTTTTTACATTTGAACTAATAGCAAGAGAGCCTTCAAATTTTTTTTCCTCTGCTAATCTAATGCAGTATACTGCTGCCTTGACTTGAAGAGGTGAGTTTTCTCTAGCAACACCCAATATTAACCTTTGCATTTGGTTGTTTGCTACTGTTTTTGTATGAACTCCTTAAAGGCTCTATGAAATAAATGACTCAATCAGCGGTGCTGTCGCAGGATAGAGGCAGGACTTAACTCTGTAGGATGGACTTCCAGTCTCAAGACATCGCAAAGAAAAGGAGATTCAGCTGTCTGTCTCTGCAGTGTCATTCCTGAACAGTGATGTCCTTGGGCTTCTCGCCTCTTTCCTTTGAGGAGCTCTGCAAAGGCCCATGGACTTGTTGCCCGGGACAGGCATGATGTGCACGCTTATCACAAAACGAATACTCATGGTTAAGGACAGAAAAGCTAGTTCATGAAGGTGTAGAAGTGAGTTGCTAAAAGCAGAGCTGAACACTGGTGGGCAGTGGTTTGTGTTTACTGCAGTCGGCTCTGCAGTAGGTCTATTCTGCAGTTCCCTTGTGAAGTCCTGAACAACAGAGTCCGTTATCGGAGCTGAACTGGAGGGGACTTGGGAGGGGGAGGGGGTATTCCTGAGTGTATCATCCCATGCTCTCTGCTTCAGTTGCAACAGAGTTATAGACTCTATTGCTCAACAGGAAGGCAGCTCTTTAGGTAAGCATTGATTTTGCAATGCATAGCTAGCAAAATTAACCTGGGCAAATCACTTATGGGAAAACAAAAGTTTGGTGTTGGTTTTTCCCCTCTCTTCCAGCGGCTTCTACCCGTGGATGAAACTGAATTTCAGGGCCCCAAGCTCTGAATGTATGCTAACCAGGTTCCAGCCTTGCTTCCTTTCTCCAAGTTGTCATTAAATTTTAAAATGAAAAAGTGATAAGGAATCTGTGTGCAGGGGACGCTCCTCATACCATAGAGTTAAACTTTTGGGTCCTGCTCCAATGAAGCTCTGAAAATCTGATTAACCTAGAAGAGATGAAGTGTGCCCTGGCTGATGCCAGATAAAACAAAGCACTCACATGTGTGGTTAACAACTTGATTGTTTCTTCTCTGCCTGTTTGTAGCAGCTTTGCAGCTTTTATTTGCTCTGATATAAATCGTTGGAGAGTGCTGTAGGGCAGCAGCAGAAGAGGCAGGCACTCTGCTGGGCTGTCGCTGCAGGAGGAGATGTGCCTCCAGCCCTGTGTCCTGCTCCTCCTGTGAGGATGGCAGTGGTGGTAAAGGCAGCTGTCAGTTCTGTGTCAAGCTAGGTGTCTTAAATAAGTGCAAGAAGACTTTTTTTTTTTTTTCCTTCCCCCTGGGGCTTGGGGAGGAAACGGGGGTTTGTCTGCATTTCATTTTGTTTGGTGACTGGTGATAATTGCAAAGGCAGATTTAGCTCTGGTCTGTGCATATGTATTTCAGCACTAAACGTGAGCTGTTGCTATAGCGAGCTGTGTTTATCGTGTACCTTTGACCACCTCACCCATTGTTCTGTGCTAGGTTATCAGCTATTTCTGGTGCTCCAAGCCTGAGCGGCAGCGGTCCCCAGAAGAAGGCTGCCTCGCATGCGGTGGTTTCTATTCTTTCTGCGGGCGTGGATTTTCCACAGTCTTAAGAAGTAAAACGCTTCTTTTGACATTTGAGGGTTGGTCCTGCACGAGTCTGTTTAAGGCAGGCTGGTTCACAGTCCTGCAGAGCGGTATGTTACAGTCCTACAGCACTGAAAAGAGAGAGGTGGTCAGCTTTGGACACACTGCATTTGTTTCCAGGACACAATATAGCTGTGTCTTCTATGCAGAGATGCAGAAAGGTAAGGATAAATTTACAGAAAGTAATAACCTGCTGAAGTAGAAGTAATAGCTTTAAAACAAATCGGACTGTCTTTTCCAAAAACAGAATCTGCATACTAACTTTACCATCAAAATATTCAAAAAGACTAGTGCAGATATGCTTAAACAAGGATTTATAGTGAGTGAAACTGAGAAAATTAGCTTTGTTTTTTAAACCACAGAATAATAGCGTGGAAAGAGCTTACTGCTCTCTTCTGTGTCTGCGTACAGCTGCGTGCGAAGGCTTCGCAGCTGTATTTTCTGAACATCTTTACAAAACTCACCTAGAGTTCCTAGTTAAAGACCTTGCAGCTGCTAACAGTTCTGCCGTTTGATAGCAGCTGCTGTATTGACAAGTGCATTTTTATCACGGGAGATGCTGGTGGAGTGGAAATGAGCAAGAATCAACTGCTTATATAATCCGTGCTGTATAGATCAATTACTGTGAAAACAAGCCGTTCACTTGTCTGCAACAGCATGCACCTTGAACTGCACTTGCTATAAATAACTGCAACGCCAAGCAGCGTCTTCCAAGAAGTGCCAACTTGAGCAACTTTCTGTTCTCCTGGTGCAAGCAGAGACCTGGTAAACTGCCCTTTTAAGTCAGAGTAGTTCCCAAAGTGGTGAAAGCAGGGGTGCTGCCAGCCTGTTCATTTTTGTTGAGGGTTTGAAAAGTGCCTCTCCTTACCTGAAACTCTGCTATACTGAATTTCATGCAAAAAATAGCACTTCCTTCTTCTTTCTTCCCCTAATTGCCAAATTGGTATTCAAGCAATTTAAATGATTTATCAGCCGAAGCTTTTCTGGAACTCTTGTAGCAACTCCTATTCCTACTGCGTCTAGAAAATTCTTTCCAGTTTTACCTTAAGTATTTGGAGTTGGCGAGTCAAATTAGGATTAAAACTGCACGTGTCAGGAACATGCCTGAGGTCAGCTCTGGGGGTACGTTTCTGCATGGTGGTTGCAATACTTGCTTTATTTAAGTGGTTGACGTGTTTTCAATCGGAATTGTTGACAAGCATACAAAAAATAAACAGACACTGAGTTTCAGCTACACAAAGTACAGAGGAGTCAAGGTATTGCAGCCTTGAGCCACGGCATTTATGGTGATCCCTGATTTCGTAATTGCTTCATCCTATTTCCCCCTCGTAGTCTAGTAACTCATTACACAGACAGTAAAGCTTTCTTTTTTTCTGGATCGTACCGTGAGCCATACTTCCACGGTAAGCTTTTTGGAGCCAGATGAAGACACTAATGACCATGTCAAGGACTCTGCTGTTGCTGACTTCCAGTAAATTGGGATGTTTTTCTTCACTGTGAGGGGGGGTTTGGGAAATTCTTACGTGAGTGTTCCCGTTGAAGTTGGATTGGGGAGTCCTGGGAGGGTTTTGCTGTGCTGCAGGATCACTTGCTTGGATAACTTCCCTCCCCAACAGGACTCTGGTGATTTAGCAAAACCAAGTTTCCTTTGCATAATTGTTATTTCTTACTCCTTTCTATATTCCTCCTCCTTTCTGTTTCTAAAGCAGAGGTTCTCTAATGTCAGACAGAAGGGCTCAAGCAAAATCTTTTAGGAGTTTTGCCCTTTTTTTTTTTTTTTCCTTCCAAATCTCTGAAGGTTTTCAAACATCACTCCTGCTTTAAACTTCTAAAACAAAATGAAAAACCAACCCATACTTCTGCTTCAGATTTGATAATTTGAAATTACCCATGTGCAACTCTTCCAGAGGTGTGAGCACAGTTCCTTGTACTGGTGTCTTTGATCTTGTTTGCTGTTCAGACATATCTGACGTGGCAATAAATTATCTTGTGCTGCCCTTGCTGCTTAACCAGTTCTTGCCACCTCTTAATGTTAATTAAGGTCGTGGTGGGGAACACCCTAAAAAAGAACTGTGCTCTGAATATACTTCTCATATTTATGTAGTATACATGTTTTATTGACTTTAGTTTTTAAATGTGTCCCTTATTCACAAGTGGTGAAGCTGTAAGAGCCGTCATGGTCATGCCAAACAAGTGTCAATAAAATCTCCAACCACATTACTTCCTAGATGCTATAATTTCCTGTCTTTTTCTTTTTTTTTAAACATTTAAGACCGTTAGAAAAAACACAGTACTTGGGAGAGAGGAAGGTGGGTTTTTACTGCACAGCATTTAAAAAGAAGAAAATCTCTGCTAGAAATGAGACCCTTTCTAAATAAACAAAACGGCTTTTTTCTCCAATTGTAAACTTGTCTTCTTGCCATAACCTAATTACTGGTAGTGTGCTGTTTGTCTGGCTTTGGCTGTGAATGGTGCTTCTAGAGCCCCCCCCCTTTTTTTTTTTTTCTGTTTTGTTTTGGGTTTCTTTTGTTTGTTTGTGTTTGTTTTTTTTAAGTGTGCAAAGAAGCTCTCCTGGTAAGAGTACTGGAATACTAGTCTTGTCTGGAAGACTGTGTTGAGGGAACTGGGAAGCATGGCCCAAATAGGATTTGCTTGAGAACTATTTTTTAATTATAGTCTTCAACAGTGTTAAGGTCTTGTGATGTAAGCCTTAAAAAAATCAAATTCAGGAGAAATCACCTCAGATTGCACCATGTCTTTTCTGTTAAATAGTAGCCATTAAAAAAAAAAAAAAAAAGAGAAAAAAACCTAAGGGTTTTAAAAAGTGAAATGGTTTTAGGCTACTCTGAACTAGTTTGCTGTTTGATAGTCAATAATCCTTGCACAATTTATTTAAAGGGGACAGCTGCAGCTAGCAAAGGTTTTAGCCTGCCAGGCATCCCTTAAATTTGTTTTTTAAAATCTTTCTGCAAACAATGTTCTTGAAACCATGCTTTGTGCCCATATAGGCCAGTGGAAAAATGTGTGGGGCAGGAGGCTTTGTGGGGAGCTGCTTAGTGGGGTGCCAACCATAGTGCTTCAGAGGCATCTGAGTACTGTTTATGGTTTAGATTTACAGTTTAGATGAGTTCTATAGGAAATTCCTGAACTGTACAATGCTGGGGATCCCGAATTGCCTCTGGCTTCTCAGAGGGGAGCCTGGGGTAGCTCAAAGTAGCACCAAACCCCCTGAAAAGCCAATAAAATGAGATATTTGACGTAAGAGCAAAGAAAATGTGCAATAATGATCTTGATTGGGAGGGAATGAGGGACAAAGTCATTGGGGTGATACTGCACAAACTCTTGTTTCAGACTGGGCAGGACTTGAAATTCTTCAAACTGAAATTATGGTGGTAACGGTATCTGGAGTGTCCCCCACTCCCCACACATAAACATAAATTGTATGGTGTTTAGATGGCAAATATGGGGAAAGTGGTTTAAATCAATCACTTCCACCCTATAAAAATCTTTAATCTATTCAGATGCTTCTTCTAATGCTAGTAAATGGATTGTGTGAAATCCTAAAAATGTTAGGCAAAGTCAGAATCTGGATTGCCCAGTGGTTTTCCTTTTGAGTGTGTTCTTGCTGGTTTTCTGAGTTAAAAGTAATAATTTTATTTGTGATGTAACAATACATATTGCCTTTTATGACAGTCATTTTTCACAGTGGTTAGTCTTGATGATGAAAAATCTGTGGTCATAAGTGTACAAAGTACAGAACTTCTGATGTAAAATACTAGGAAAAGCTGAAATACAAAAAGGTGATGGAATTGCTTTGAAATATTTTTTTTGTCTCTTTTCATGAGGTGTCGATGAATGGTTAAGCATTTTTTGCAGCTGGGAAAAATGTTTTGTTTTTAATTTTAGCCCTGCTAATACAGTCTTGTCATGTATGTCAATGAAGCAGAAAGAAAATTACTACAGAGCTAACTGTAGGTTGTCATTAAAGCTGATTTCCTGCATTAAGCCAAAAACAACGCAAGATTTCATTTCTGGACTTCCTAAATACATTAGTCATGCTGATGGCTTCCTAAAACCCAAACCCTAAGAGCTATAGAAATTTGCTATATTTGAAAGTATTTATTTGCTCTTGTCTGTCACCTTGTCCTGATCTTCACATGGTGATCTTCTGCTGCCCTCTCTATTTTTAAGATATATGTGCTTTGGCTTCCAGCTGTTGACACTTGCAGACAGCTGCTTATAGGGTCCTGACTGAAAAATCCCTTCCTCTTTTCATTTGGCCAACGAAATAAGAAGCAATCTGTTGTTTGGAGAGCACAGCTGAAGTCACATCCTGCCAGATTCTTGGGCAGCAATGTAACCAGGGGAAAAATCCTGCCCTAACTCCATGGGCATTTACTAGTTTGCTTATAGTAGTTGAGAACTCAACACTAATTAGGAAAAGTTTTCCAACCAGACAATTTGCTATAAACAGAGAAAGGGGAGTTTCCTGGGAGCTAACTATAAAAAATAGCAGTTCTTAGATTGTTTTGAAGCTCAGATTAAATAATTTGTCCTAGTGCTGTCCCTTTGATAGCACCTCATTGTCTGCAGTCTTACTTGCATTTTTACCTACTCTCAAGTATGAGCTGCCAGAAGGTTTTTGGGCATCAGTTGTTTTAGTGGCTTGTAATACCTGGAGCTCTGGAGGGTATTCAGCTCTATGGGCTTGTGTATTTGACATAGCGCTTAAACCCAACGTGGGACTGAATGTGTTTATACTGAAAAATACTGAGTCAAATTAGCTTTTTAATTTCCTTCTCAGTAACACACTGCAGCGCTTCATCAGCTAACTTCATGAGGGTTTTGTGCTTTGAGTTGTGGTTTTTTAAACCAGACACTGAGGAGGGGTGACAACTATAGTGCTGCAGTATTACACTTGCTATAATTCACTCTTTCATGATAATGTGTGCCATGGTTTAACCCCAGTCAGCAACTAAGCACCATGCAGCCACTTGCTTGTTTCCCCGCCAGTGAGATGGGGGAGAGAATCGGGGAAAAAAAAAAGGTAAAGCTCATGGGTTAAGAACAGTTTAATAGAACAGAAAGGAAGAAACTAGCAATGACACTAATTAACAACAATAAAGTGACAATAATAAAAAGATTGGAATCACAAAACAAGTGATGCACAATGCAGTTGCTTACCACTTGTCGACCGATGCCTGAGCAGCGCTCCTCCCCAAGCCAGCTCCCCCAGTTTATATACTGGGCATGATGTCCCATGGTATGGAATACCCCTTTGGCCAGTTTGGGCCAGCTGTCCTG
>JAVKLA010000001.1:10939354-10981230 GCA_034782735.1 Sagittarius serpentarius
CCCCCCCACCCCGCCCCCCCCCCCCCCCCCAATACAGAAACAATTTTTTTTTCTTCATTGGACTTGCTCTCACTATTTTTCAGGCTGGAATTAGAGGATTAATTCCTGCTTTCCTGCTGACAGTCATGGAAACGAGCTAATTTCCAAGTGTCAGGATGCTGATCCTTATCTCATTCAGTTGCCAAAGAAGGTAATAACTATAAGAATAAACTGCTGTAGCAGATGCAGCACACAGGCATATGGCAGTCTATTACTTACTTGTGTTCTACCCAACTTTTAAAATAAATCAATAAATGATGATAAAACAATAGAGAGCATGCAGTGGTTTTTTTTTTCTTCCTCTGGACTCTCCAATCATAAATTTTGGCTGGTTTTAACTGTCCAGTTTTTGGTCAACCTGAGTGTTTCCCTGTGGAAATGAACACTAATAGACTTGCTTGCCTTTTTCTCCAGACTTGGGGATGTCATTGCTAGCTGGTTTTAATCCTTGGAGGCAAACTAGCAAGGAGGTAGCTGTTTTATCAGTTTGTTACATCATATATTTGCAATATGGTAGTTCTTAGTATCTGTGAAATTACTTGGAGGTAGAGAGGAAACAGTTTTCCTGAATGTTGCAAAGAACCCTCACGCACCCAGCCATTATCACTTCTTTTTCTTTAAGCAAATATCTTTTTGGAGTTGTTAGAACAGTCACCCTCATGCTCTTCCATGTCCTTACACTGGTCAATGTGATGGACTCTCCTTGCCCACGTTAAGTGAGGTGGCAGAGGAGCGTTCCATGCATTTGCTAATGCTTATGGATTATATAATTGGCAAACCTGCTTTTCCTTATATACTATTAATAAAACAGGAGTAACTTGGTTGAGGAGCCTCGTCATACTATTCTGTCTGTTGTTCCTCCTGGTCTAGTGATGGCAGAGCTATGACATGGACAATGTTGGTGCTTACCATGGTGCTGCTGTCCAGCATTGTTTCCTCTGTAGTGTTTCTGCTACTCAGGCTCCAATTATTGCATATAGGAAAGGTGAATGTAAAATAAATAAAAGTAGAAATAATAATAAAAAAATTAAGATCTCTTTTGAAAGTGGGGGAAACGGGTTCTTTGTTTAAAATCTTGTATTAAACCATCCTCTTTGATTAAAGATGTCAGAGGAGGTGTTTGGGGTATATGTGTGGGAGCTGTACCTTTCCTTCCTTGAGGCTTTTAAGTGACAACATCCTGTTTTCATATGCTTAAGGAGGACAACTTTAAGAAGGGACCTGTTCTATCATTGTGTTTTATCACAGACAACCACATGCAGGTGTATCTTTTATATAAGGAAAAAGAAAGTGTTTGCAAGTTGCAATGTTATTTCCACATTGGTGTTTAGGAGCACTGTAGGGAGGTGCCCTGAGGCAATCTGGCTGCACTTGTAGATGTGTGGGGTGGGAGACATGACGGAAAAGTCGGCCAGAGTCAGGTGGTTCCCTAGAGCAGAAACTCTCTGGTTTGTGGGATATTTGACAAATTCCAGTTGTTTAATGAAGTACATATGTGGATTCCTAGCACCTTCTGGCTCTCATTGTCTTGCAGGTCTTGGTTGGCTGAGCACTCACTAGCTGACAAGTGGCTGCTTAATCTGTGGTGCTTTCATGGGTGCTTGGCCACCTAACTCTGCTTTTGCTGGCTAACAAAACCATAAGAATACAGCCTAAAAACAAAGAGTAATTGGTGATTATGCCTAGACTGATGGTGCTGTTAGAAGGGTATTTACCAGTGAAGAAGTTACAAAATTGTAAAGATTGACAGTCACCAGCTGCAGTGACTAAATTGTTTCTAAGCACCTTTTGAACTTTGATTTATGAACAACTGCACTTCGAAATTAGGAAATGGCTGCACTTAAGGCTAATGAGTAAAAGGGCAGTGTGTTACAAAAGGCTTTGAAGAAATGGAGACTGTTCTTGGACTTAGAAAACCACTGTAGTACTGGGCTGTTTTTTTTTTTTTTTTTAAGGCTACATGTGACCAGTTCAGTGGTCCATCTCCAAATGTCTTTTACCCATGCAAGCTTTGAAATGTTTAAGAATGCAGGTCTTAACCCAGCAGCTGCTTTATGAAGAAGTGTATTGCTGATTTGGCAAACGGTAGGTGCAGTTGCACAGCATCGATCCCCTCCTGAGTGTTTTGGTATTTCCTTTACACCATGAACTCAGCGTTACAAGAGGAGATGCGTGGCTGGTGGTGCCTGCTCAGCTGGAGGACAGAGCTCAGCTGCTTGTTCCTCATGCCTCATGCAAAATGGGGGCCTTGGTGACACGGGTGGGACTTCATTACAGTGGTGAGTTTGCCCAGGCTTTGATTCTGCTCCGTTGCCATTGCAGACTGGCAGCAATAATGTTTCTGCCTCCAAAAAAGATCAGAGATGGCTGCCAGAGCAGGCTCTTGAACAGCCCTGCTAGAGGTCTTTCTGGAGGAGAGCTGCTCGGCACAAGTGGGTCTGCTCAAGGAAAATCTGGAGCAGGGGAAGAGAGGAGGTATTTCGTAAAAGATCTTCCTCTGTTTGTCCAAAGCACGCAGCCAAAATGGGGCATGTTTCAGGTTTGCCTTGCTTTTGTGATACCTTGTGGCCCAGCAGATGGGAGAGGCAGAAAGCTTTGCTGAGGAAGAAATCAGCCTCCCTGAGAAGACCCAAATGCAAGGGGAAAGCTGCAGTCTGTCAAACCATGCTTAATTTTGGCACCTTCTTTGTGCTTCATCTCCTTTCCTAACTGTATCCTGCGCAAGCTGAAAAAGTAGGAGGGGAAATACGTTTTCCATCCTAAACTAAAGGAAAACTTTTGGTAGTAATTCAGTGGAAATGAAAGTTAAATCTTTCTGTTAGCTTGACTTAAGTGGAAATTGTTAAATACTCCAGGATGCTGTCATTCTGTAACTTAAGACTGCAGTTTGAAGTTTTTCAGGATGTTTTTGCTCTTCTTCACTGGCTTTCTGAGTCCCTGAGTTGCTCGTCAACTTTTTGAAGATCTTCACAATGAAATATCTTCATGTTGTATTTTCCTTTTTTTTCTAACTCTTTGTAAGTAATACTTCTGGGCTCGAAACTGCCAGTATTAAGTTAACACAAGATCCATAGGCCAGTGCCTCCTGTTTTGTGCTGTTTTAGTGAGTGAAGTTCTGTTTTATTGGGTAACTACATATGTTTCAAAGACCTTTCTACACTTTGGCAGCATAGCAGCTGAAGTGCTTTCACAGTGCAGTCTCAAGTCTGGCTCTTTGATCTTCTTGGGGATTACGCAGACAGAAAAGGGTGGAAATTGTACATACGTGTATGATGTGAACTTCTAGCTGGGTTTTTGACTTTAGGTGGAAGTGTTTAATTTCTGAATAAAGCCTGTAGAGGGCTGGTCCTTTGGAAATCAAAACTTACCCTCGACTGACATTATCAGTTAGTAGTACCTCAAAATACGGGTCTTATTTCATAGTAGTGTGGGTTTTGTTTCTTTAATCCACTTGCTGATCTGGTTCACTGTGTGTCTGTGGGCACAGTTGCTATGCTTTAACCGAAAAGCTAGTGCAGAGGCAGGAATGAGATGCAGGAGCAAGACAGGGAAGGAAATGGGACCTTCTGAAGTCATGGCAGAGGGGATACTGGTGGTAAAGCTAGTCGAGCAACCCATGATCCTTCTGCTCCAGTGCCCTGAGCTCCACGCATGCCTTCAGTGTTGGTGTGCGGTACCCTTAGCTGGAGGTGGCTGTCCTGTGGGGGTGAGGAGGTTACAGCTCAGGTTATCTTGGTGGCTCTGGCCCTATAGTAGAAAGGGTTTGCAGTGGGGCTGCTCTCATTCTGCCTTGAAAGGAATTACTTTGGTTTTGATATTAGTTAATGACAGTAAAATCTTGCCCTGACTCTTACTAGGCACCTGAGTTACCCTCTTAGGCTGAAGTACTGTCAAACCTCAGGGTTAGCGGGTTTTTTATTCAGTCCCTCCCCATATCCACATGCTTCCCCGCTTTCCTTCTTACGGCAGTCATCACCTGAGGAAACACTTGGTGACAGAAACGAAAGAAACCTACTCTTCCACATCACTCATTGCTTTAAAAGTTTGTCTTTAAAAATCTGTCTTTAAAAATCTGCCTGTTGCATTTTCCTTACTCTGCTTAGTTATTTTTCAAAGCAGTTCTTTCTCTCTGTGGCAAATGTGAATGCGTGGTTGTGAATTTGTCAGTTTTATTGTATATGTTTTGTTTTTTTCAGATTAGCCTTTAGTTGCTTCTTGCATTATGCACATCCACGTATATGTTGCAGCAGCACTGTATCATGTATGTGTATATATATGCAGCAGCACAGTCTCATGTAGCAAGTATGTGTTACTCTGTGCGGAGGAGCTGCTGCTGGGTGCTGCCTGACGGTATGTACGTAAAAGCTCAGCCGTATAATACCAGCACCAGATTAGTGCAATGCCTCCTTAAGAGGGAAGATTCCTAAACTGCAGGTAAACGAAAGCCCCATTGATCTCTGTGTTTCTAAACGGCACGTTCAAAGTCCTTTTTGATGACTTTTATATATAGTATCTACTTTCGAGGACAGAGAATAACTTTACGTGCGTAATAAAACCCATTGCTTTGTGAGGGATGGCTTGCTTTTCTAATGGTGTCCATAGGCTTTGCCTTATGTGGTTTTAATAATCATTTGATGTGTGTTTAGGGAACCTGGCATAAGGTGCTGCCAGTGTAGCAGGAGCAGATTGACTGCCCTTCCCCAAGGCGAGGGCTGGCTGAGCTCCCCACCTCTGTGAGCCACCAAAGCTATGCCTGAAGAACCCTCTCTTTCCACTTCTCCCCCACCAGACCAAAACCCAAAACAACTTGCAATATTTACACCGTCTGCTGTGTATTCGTGCATCAGTGCACCCTGTAGAGGAAGAAGTGAGTCTGGGTGCAGTTGTGTGTGAGGCTTGTGGGCTTCTGGAGGGCCCTATTCTGAAGACCCCTGTTCATGTGCCCTCTTCTTGGCATTTCTTTGCTTTGTCCTTCCCCCCTTAGCTCAGGTGAAATGCAGGGCTGCTGGCTTCCAGCGCTCTTGGGCGTGGAGGTGCCCACATGGTCACAGCTGCCATTGGTGGTTACAGAAAAAGAAACTGCAAGTTTTTTGTGTCTTTTGTTGATCCCGACTTGCTACTAAAATATTTCAATTGCAGCAGTTCAGCTCTTTACTTAAATAAACCTGCCTGTTGCTCCAGGTTTCAGGTCTTCTCCCGTGGCTCCAGGGTGCAGCTGCAGACACAGACTCTGAACTTGCGGCGCTGAGGCAGGAGTTAGCCCTCTGAAGTTGCTCCTACCCATGAATGGTTGTGATTTGTTTCAGTGAAAATGATGCGAACCAAGGAGAGACCAGGCTGATGGGCCCTTTCTGAGCACAGCAAATGGCTGGAGAACCCACCATGTCATCAGCTAGTGATGCTTGCTCATGGTCTGAACTGTTTTATTGGCTGCTCCTTTGGTTTTGCTTCTGTTTGTGAGTGGGATGCAGAATCCTTCCTGACTCGCTGTCTATCAGGAGTGTATTCGCATTTCTAATACATACTGCTTCTTGCAAACATCACTGCAGGTCCTGACCCAATGTCTGACAGCACGTGTGTCTCGAGGCTTGTTATGGGCTTCAGGTCAAAGTATTTGTGGTGCTGTTTACTCCTTTGAGTGAAATCTGAGTTTGTGTGATTTAAACTTTCTCTTCTCTGCTGTTCCTTTTGTTTCCAACAGGTAGCACTTAAATTAAACAAAACAAAACCAAACCAGAAAAGCCACCCCAAACCCCCCTATCTTCTAAAGCTCACTCAAAGCGTCTGGGTGAATCATTCAAATGGCTGGAACTATTCAGTCACCTACATAATTTTTAAATAGCAAATAAGGCACAGAACTGTGTACTTGCTATTTGGTGACTTTGTTTTTTGAAGTATTTAGCAAAAAGTGAGCACGCATGTAGTGTTTTTAATACTCTGTAAATGGTTTTGTCCTTGGTGTTTTCCCAAGGCGTTATGAAAAAGCAGTGAATTATGATTTAAAATTTACGTTACAACACAAACTGTGCAGACTTTCTGCATAAAACTTACAGCCCTGTAACTTCTGGAAATCTCGGCAGCTTTATATGAACTGCTGTGGGACAGCCTGCTTGGGGCCTTTTGGCTAGGGGTTCATGGGTAGCTACACACACCAGCTTCTTCCCACACATCTCTTTGGAGCTCCATTTAGCAACAGATGATCAAATATGGGCTTTGTGGTGGTAATCACAATTTAAGAATGAGAAAAGTAACTTTGCAGCCCATTGATAATTTTTCTTCTTGGTGCACTACATTTTTTAATTTCTTGCGGTGAAAAAATCAGCCATCCTTTAAAGACTTAAAGGTGCTGCTTCTGCTTCCCCAGGTGTTTTTTCAGGACATGGCACTTGGATTGTGAGAACTGTATGTACAGCTACCAGAAAAACACCCGACCCTGTCTTGATGCTTGATTTTGGAAGAACAGAGGACTGTAGTACCAATTAGTACCTGGGTCATCACCCCTCCCATGTGGCAAAGCCCTGCTGATGGCTCTCACTTCTTTAGCTACTTTGCTCAAAAGCTTATGGATATTGTAAGCTCTCCCTTTCACAGTTAGAGCTGTCAAAGAAATGCTAAACGTGAGCTGGCTGTTAGCCCCGAGGAGGACTGTTAAGACCTCTTTTTTTACCAGCTGTATCCTGTTTTCCTACTTCTTTGCACCTCTCCTAGAGTCTTGCGCTGCTTGTCTCCCTTCTGACAGTAATTCCCCACGTCCTCTGCCCCATGAACTGTCTCCTTTGCAGTCAGCTATCAATTTCTTATCGCTGTCTTTACCTTTTTGCTGGATTTCTGTGGCTGACACTGATCAATAGATTTTATTGATGTAGAACAAGATGGATAGACTGTACATGGTAGTAGTAGTTTAGGAAAAAAATTGCTAAAAAGAGGCAAGCGCTTCTGATTTGTAACAGTGTTGTATGTGCATATTTGTCTTTCCTATCTGTGCAGTGTACACTGCTAGAAATATCAGTAGGTAATTAAATGTAAAATATTTTAAATCTTGCCAATTCATTATACATTGCAGAGGAATTTATTTTGAGGGAGAATTATTTTGAGACTGAGCATTTTGTAGGTGGCCAATGATTTGCAGGGTGGCAAGCTACAAAGTGAGGTTGCAGGTCTCGAGTAGGGAATCTGTGGAGGAGATGCTTGGGGGATGCTGCCATTCCTTGAACTTAGCCCATCTCTTCCTCTTTGTGCTCTTTGTTTTCAAGGATCAACGTTAAAACATGAAATATGTAAAAAGGGTTAACTTGTTTTTAGTAAGATGACTGGCCAAGAGGGCTTTCTTCCTTCTGAGAACTCCTTCATGCCGTAACTTAGTATTAGTGCTGATGATGTCTTCTGTTTTGTTTTTGGTAGCACTTTGGGACGTGGGTGCTTTGCAGCCCTGACGACATTTAGGACTGAGAAGGCCTGATTTTGGTGATACTTTGAACAGCCCAACCCAAACCCAAAGACATTGTGCGTCTAAGAAGGATCATCCTTCTCAAGGAGTTGATCATCCTTATCCAAGAGCCTGGTTCTGCACTTATGTGCAGACCTAAAGATACGGTCACATAGGGTGGGAGCGCTAGTAAATCCAGTGTTTTGGGGTCTGAGCGTATATTACAAGTGGTTGATGCTTTAGGAAAAGCGTGCCTGCCTCCTTCTTGGGACTGGTGCTGGAGAGAAAGGTCTGCTCCAGGCTGGGGGTTCCCACAGCCTGGGAAGACACTGTAACTTGGTGTGGTACTGAGGCAGCTGGATGGAAGTTATCTGTATAAATTAAGTACACCATGAAAATAAATATGGCATCTGCAGCACAAAGGAAAAGGAGAATCATGAGGCTGGATACATGGTGGGATTCTTTTGGAAGTAAGTGCCTGGCTTTTCTTCACTTGGAAATACAATTGCTGATCGGCTTTATTATTTTTTTTTTCCTGTTGTATTCTTCATTTGGAGCATTGTTTGTGCTACCCTTGAACATTAACTGCCGAAGCATCTTCACTTTGTGTGGGCAGCTGTGGAAGTCTGTTTTCCATCTTTCAGAAGATTCCAGCTAGTTAGGTTGCTTTTGTCATTCAATTTTCTCTTGTTTACCAGGGTATTAGGAAGCTGGAATACAAGCAGTGTGTGTTTTGCCCTAGGAAACATCAGTAGTCCAGTCACCATTCCAGAAATTCCTCTCGGTTCATTTTTCTCTGCAACATAGCTCAAAAGATTCTGAATGCTGTAAATGTAAATCTGAAAAGGTCAAACCTCATGTATGCCAGAGACAGGAGTACAGGATGACAACGGTGCAGGGGCACAGATGAATTTTAAACCATGGATTGAGAACAGTATGTTCAGAGAAAACTGTCAAAGTACATGCCTTGGGTATTGAGAAGGAGTTTAAGGTAAAGCAGCGAGGATTTCTCTTGCATTACTTGGTGACTTCTTAACATATAGCAGAGAGGGATCAAACCACAAGATTTATGATTAGGAAAAAGGGTAAGAATTGCATAAACTGGGGTTGTTTGCTTCTGCTTGCTTTGCCTGTGGGATCTCAGTGGCAGAACAGTGCCTGGGGAAGCAGCACAGCAAAAGGTTTTCCCGTTAGCCAAAGTTACATTGAGTACGGGCTGATGCAGAGCTCGCAACTGAGACACCTTTCTGTTTGGTGGGTCTGTTCATGTGTGAGCTTGCTGGTTTGGATGAAGTCCTTGTTGTATAGCACTTCAGTAATGGTGGGATCGGCTTTGCCTTGATGCATTTCCAATTCAACAAGTGAAAAACGGTACAGAGTGCAGGGGGAATCTCATCTAGAGTAACAGAATTGACATGTCAAGTGTTTTCAGCTGCTCCTTTGCACGTGGTGTACAAAGGATGAACAATTCTTGCTGGCTGAGCGTTTGGTGTATTAAAATGTGGGCCAGAATTGATTTTTCAGGGAGGGTATTGATTGGCACTGCCGGTTTGACGAGGCTGTCACTGCAGCCCTGCCTCTGGATGCTGTTGAGCTAGCAAAAGGCAGCATGGCAATGTATGAGAGATGGACAGGGCTGGTTTCTCTGCCGCTGGCTGGAAGAAAGGAAAACAAAAATAGCTGTTGGTGTAAAACACTGAAATATGCAGCCAAAGCTGATGGAGGCATTTGTCATTTAGCGAAGTATGAAATCACGGTTTTTTTTGTTTTAAATAACATACAGGTGGGCTAATATGTTCAGGATAATAATGTGCACTAGTTCTAGAAAATGAGAAACTGAGAATATGAATGTTTTCTTAGCGGTGAACGCCTTGGAACATGGGGAACGCTGGCAGACTCCTCATCCCTGCTGTCACCGGCACTGCTTAGCCGCTGCCAGCTTCGTCATCCTGAGATCCCACCTTGCTGCTAATGTCTTGAAGTGACTAGGCACAAGGAGAAAATCTCATACTCACAGTATTTAAATCATTTCAGGGAATGATGTAAGCTAGAAATGAAGGGTGAAAGGTGCTGGGAAGTGCCTTTCACGGTTGTGTGCCGTGACTACCGGGAGCTGGCTGATGCCTCTCCAGACCGTGGACTGAGGAGTGGGTTGCGTGTGTTTGTTCTTGAGCCAGGCAGAGGGGTGGGTGTGCTTCCCAAACGCGATGGGAGAGCAAACCCCTGTGCCCCTGCCTCAGCTTCATTTCATACATGGGCTGTTTTAGGGCTGTTCATCTATATTTGGTGCCGACCTTGGGCTTTTCTTCCGCAGACTGGGCAGTGCACAGAATTAACATCACTGTTACGGTGCAGGAAGAGGCAGTTCCTATGGGTCACCAGTAAGCAGGGAAGGCAGTCTTGTAGTGCGAAACCAGGAACCCACCATCTAAGGAAACTGCCAATTTACAGTCAGTCTTTCCCACCCTGAAAGAGGGGGGGGGATAAAGCTTACAGAAAGGCATTTCCAGCTGTAACATCTCCAAATAAATTCAGGTCCTCTTTATACCATTTTTTAAATTTTTCTCACTGTTTTTTGGTATGTGGTGCGTTTACTGAACATGCTGTTACTTGCTGTTCCTGTAAACTAATGAAATATAATTGTATATATACGTGCATGTAATCAATACATATACATGCATTTACATAAATGCGTTAATTGATGTGATAACATTGTCTTCTATTATAATAAGCCTTCTGTTTTATGATCTTCAACATATATAATATGGATTTGGAAAGGCGTTCTGAAGGAAAAGGCATTACTTTTAAATTTATTTAGAGAGAGTGAGTTCAAGGCCCATTATGCATTAAACAAAAATACTCTTTAAAGATGTTAGCTCGTAACTCCAGGCAGCATATGTCTCCTCTCCAGAGAGTCCTACTTGTGAAAGCAGCATCGCTTGTGAGGGAGAGAATCACTGACTTGAAAAAGACTGGTTTATTTTGTCCAATCTGCCCTAGTTCAGAGCCTTTTCATCTTTGTGGCTATTTAGCAAAGCCAGAAGCGTAACCCAGAGACTCGTATCTGTGTTTGCTGCTGAAAAAAAAAAAAAATCTCACCAGCAGCACAGGAGAGGAGTGAGTGCTCAGACTTGCAATGGACACTTCTGGTTGCACCAGCGTGGGGTTTCTGGATGCTTTTTCTAGCAGCTCCCAAATTAATAATTTGATGATTTCAAGCTGCCATCTTCCTACACGCTTCCCACCTGCCCTGAAGTCTTGAATCTGTTTTGTGGCTTTCCTAAAGGTATGGGTAAAATTGCTCTTTGGCCGTTTCAATGTATGTAGGGCTTTGGCGCAGCTTCCAAACGGATCAGAGTGGTGGGATGTGGACATGACACTGTGTGGAATGGGCTGAGACCCGCAGCAAGGGCACCGGACTCCTTCAGCGTTGGGAATAGGTTATTGCATGACCACGTCTACCTCGCTCTTCAAAAATTTGTTTCACAGTAGTATGAGACGTTAATTTTGATTTGCCCACTCCCCCATTTGCTGATAATATTTTTAAAATGTCTTTCCCCTTCCATTGGATGGAGGGACCCCTCGGCTGGGAGAAGCTTTAATGGACTTCTGATGGCTTTCTGGGAGGTGCCACTCGGCTTTCAGTTGGGACAGACAGAAAGCTGTGGGAGGCTTGGCTTTAACATGAGAAATGGGACATAAATAACTTCAGGTTAAAAGAGAAAACAAACCAACAACAAAAAAACTGAGGTCGGTTTTTTTTTTTTTCTGATTACTTCTGGGTAAATGGTGCCTTAAGAAGTATCTTAAGCAGTAAACCCAAGTTTTTTAACTTGGAGTCATGAAACAAAAACCAATATAACAAAACAGGAGTGACTTTAAAAAAAGCCTTGATTTTTTTTTCCCAGACTTTTTTTGATTACTAAGAATGATGACACTTCTTGGCATTGCTGTTTTTACAAGTTGGCTTATTGTGTTGCTTGCAACTCTCAGTCTTTGTTTTATTTAGCTGTGGTTTTTAATTTCCTGCTTGTGGTGGGGTACGTGTTTGTCAAACGCTCTATAGCTAGGACCGTGTGGCTTGCCTTTCTGCTTGCAGTTATCGGGTTACGGCGGCGTTTGCTTCACAGACGGTTTGGTGTGCAAGCTGGCAGCACGTGGCTATATTCAGCATAACCAGCAGCAGCAGCAGCTCCTGTCAACTTGTGTGAGACTTAAACCTGATGTTTTCAGTGGTCATAAATCAGTGTTTAGTTTTGCTTGAACTTTGGAGTGAGCTTTTAAATCAAAAATGTGTTCTTGCTAATGCCTTATCCTTGTCGGGTTAATTCAGTTTTGAAACTACTGTATTAATTTCATTTTTTTGAATGGTATTTGGTGGTTTTGGGGTTTTTTTTTGGTTTTGGCAGGGGTGGGGTGGGGGGAGGTTGGAGGGAAGGAGAAGAGGGTTGGAAAGACCCTTAGGGCAACCTAAGAAGTCTTCTGATGGCATACGGGCATTTGGGACACTGCAGCTGGTATCTTAGACTTTCCTGAGCTGAGGGACTTCACTGTTGGTCCAACACATTTTTGGTTGCATGATGTTTAGGTGGTTCACAGTCTGTTGCTTGCAGTTCATCTGCAAAGTTTCCTTGCTTATGAAGGTGAAACCCGGTAACTGCATTGGAGCAAGCTGAGTAGTGCCTTTGGTTGGGAGGGGGATCAGATGTTAAAGCATACAGCAAACCTTCTACCTGCTGTAATATTTGGAGACGTCTACAGAACATTTTTCTAGAACTTTTTTTTTCTTTTGTAACACACAAAAAATATTTCATCATGCAGTCATCTGATTCTGCATTCAGAGAAATCCTCACGGATTTCAGACCTCACCTAGGTGTTAAAACTCCTGAGATTTCTTATTATGCATTAACGTTGTCTCCGGACAGACCTCATACACTGTGCACATCTAGGTGGCTGCGGCACTTTATGCAAGTGGAGTCCATGGGGTGGTTTGGTGCTTTCTAGTCCCCTGTGAGACTGCACATTGCAGGTAAAAGCTTATGTGCTCAAAAGGAGTAGACAAGGAATACTCATTAATATGTTTTTTCATTTCTTTTGTCCTATTTGTCACGGAAACTTCAGCACAGAATAGACTTGTGATTTTCTTTTGATGCATTTTGCTCTTAAAGTTAACGTGCCTTTTTGCTGTCTGAAGCCGCTCAGCACCATCAGTTGGGTGAGTCTAAGTACATTGCAAGGTGTTTGGGGTGAAAGGAGTCTGTCCTGGCCAGGTAAGGAGTAGACTAGTGCATAATTTTATTGAAGCAGCCTGGCACAGCAGGTGGGCATTTTGGCCACGTACAGCCACTGAGCAACATTAACCTTAAGGTAAAAAGGAAGGAGGACGGTGGACTATTTTTTTGCACCCCTCTGGTACTGAGGGCCTGACATTATTTTGAATATATTTTGAACATGCAAAGTCCAGCATTTTGTGTTGGCCTCATGGTAAGATGGACTTGCTTCTGCCTGGCTTGGAAACAGGAGCTGCTCCTCAAGAGAGCAGGGATTAGAAATTTCTGTTTCAGAATGTGCTATCCTCATGTTACTGTGTTTAATGCAATTTAAAATGCTTTTACTATAGAAAATCTACATTACTAATATTATTTAATATTACTATGTTAGACATGGAAAAAAGATCCACTGTGGTAAAGTGATAAGAAAAAAACATGATGTATTACATAAGCATTTCAGCTTATGTTAACCTATTTGCAACAGAACTGGAAAAAAAGAAATTTTGACTGCGAGGGAGAAGTTGTCGATTGTACCTTTCCTGTGGTGTTGGCGAGGTTTTCCTCTGCCAGAGCTTTCTGTTGCTTTCTGTCATCAGGGTGAATGAAAGCAGGCGCTGAGGCTAGTTGTTGGGAGCTGTCTTCCGGCTGAGTCATGGTCTCTCTCCGCGAGGTGCATGCTGAAGCTGGTTTCTGTGAGCAGTCTCAGTTTCATGAGAATAATACTTTTAATTTCATCAACAACAGGGACTACTGACAAAGTGTAAACCAGCCTGGGTTTCTCCTAGACAAGAAAAGATATCCAGGGGAGTCTCAAGTTTATGAGAAATGCAACAGTTCGGAGACTGAGGATAAAGATTTTGCAGTGTTTGAAATGCACACATTCTATCCAAATGGAAACTTGCGTCCCAGCGTCCTGGGACTCACAGATGAGAGTGCACTGAAACGCCTGATCTGAGTGGAGTGGAAGATACTTTCCTTGCGAAAAATGTGGAGAGTGGAAGGAATTTCTTCAGTGGAAGAGTCTGATTTTGGCAGTAAGTCAGAGCTGGAAGCATGCACGATGAAGCCCATGTAACCTCCTGGATGAAAATCAGAGGTGCCCAGAGTATAACATGGAGGAACACATGGCAGCACACTGCTTGTGGCATCCTGCAAAACATCTCTTTGTGTGTGAGGTCTTGTGCCTTTTCAGCTGGCTATCAGCATAGCTCTGCTTTCCCTTCCCATTAAGATTTCTTTCTTTGAGTAATTCCTAGCGCCTTCTCCGATGTACTGCTACACAGCCAGCAGTTAAAATAGTGCATCCTGTTATGAGAAAAAAATCTGGAAGCAAGCTGGAGAGCAACATTTGAGTGAGCCTGCCTTTGGGGTTGGCTGTCAAGCTGGGGGAGCAACCTGTGCTTGCGGCACAAACCGTGTTCAACAAGAAGGTGAGGTACTCAGGAGCTTTCTTGGCCTTCAGTGGTTGTGAGGTGGTACCAGTTGCACTTTTCCTGTTGGCCAGTAAGGTTTTCAGAGAGCACCCAAGTGATGATACTTCTGTTCCTTACCTGCTGTAGGATCTTGCTCTGGGTTGATGGCACAAGGCTGGAAATGACTGCCAGATGTGTGTGCTGGTGATTAATGCAATAAAAAGAAACATTAAATACTTTCTTGGAACAGAAGGTCTGTGTGTTGAAATCTGCCTAAAACCAAACCAAGACCCTCCATAATACCAGAAAGATCTGCTGCAGCTCTGATGTGAGCTGGGGAGAGCCAGCTGGGAAGAGCTCCTTTATGAACTCCATTGATGGATCACTACCAAAATTCAATCACAAGCAGTTCAAGAAGTACAATAATGCCTTTGGGATTTCTGCTTTTCTGACAAGAAGCAAAAGGCCTGTTCTCGCTGTCGGTGCTATCATGACAGTGTAAGGAGTCCTTTGCCATCCTGCTCTTGTGCGAGTGCAGACAGATGCACCTTTACTTCTCTAACCGGCTTCCATGGTCTCTGTCCAGTGCTCTCTGTACAAAGTGTGTGTTTTCTTCATGGCTCTAATATAAAGACAGTAATTTCCACAGAAATACTTAAATTAAGTATTTTAAAATAAAACAGTCTTTTGATGAATGGCTCCACATTCTTATCTTTAGTTAAAAATAAGCTTTTGTCTTTGGCACTTTTGGGAGGTTTGTTTATTTTAAGAGTGAAGAGCCAGCTTTTAAGTTTGGAGTATGGTCACGCTGGGCACAGGTGTTTTGAAGTGCGTACACTGTCTTAATTGCAATTTATTTGTGTACTTCCAGGATCGTTTCAGAGTTTAACTGATGATTTTGATTAAACAGTTGCCCTTTGCTAGGCACTGTCTCCATTGGCTGTTTAGTCTTAAGCATCATGAATTAGCATGTTGGAAAAAGATTTTGACCTCTGGATGTCGGTAATTTTTGGGGTGCCGCAAGGCAGCTTCACCCAAAGCAGCACCATGAATTCAGTACATAAAACCCTGGAGATAGGTGCTTGTTCCTTTCATGTGGACTGTTCCTTCACATGCTGATATCATTGCACGTCTTCCTTGCTGCAGTATTTCTGGTAGCAACTACTTTGTCTTGACGGTGCAGTATATGACTGCACAGAATTAACTGTCCAAACTTTGTACACTGATTTCTTAAACTTTTATGTGCACCTACTTGAAATATGAGCAAAGCAAGACAACAAAACTTGTCTTTTTCTCTTTTTGAGAGAGAGGATGCATTTTAAAAATGTGATTGCTGTCTTCAGTGGTCTCAGGGTGAACTGCAGTTTAGGCTGCTAGTAAGCATGGTCAGCTTGTCTTTGATCCTTAAAACATTTGACCAAAAGGATTTTTCACTGGTGATCAACAGATTTTATGCTGTTACAGTAACAGGCTTGGATGCAGAGAAGATAGCATATGCGAGGATGAGTTTCTTGGGAAAGTAGAGCTGCAGAGGCTGTGCAGGTACCCAAGGCAGATGCGTGCAGGTGAGCGAGTCGGCAGACCAGCCAGCCCTCCATCTGACTGCTAGCTCTTACCCCAGTACAGCGGTATGAGCTGAAATGAGTGCCTGCGTGCTGTAGTTCAAATATGTATTTAAATATAAGTTCTTAGGATGAAGTATTTGACCTACTAAATAAAACAGGTAACAGGTAGAAGGAAGCAAGGCATTTGCTTTCATACCCAACTGAGCTAGCCCTGGCACTGGGTAGGTGGGGAGCAGATCTCAGGATGGGTTAATTATAAATTCTGCCAGTCTGATGCATGTATGTGAAAATGGAGGGAGCTGGGTGTACACGAATTACACTGTCCTACATAATTCAAGCCCTGGGGGAGAGGAGAGCTGTGGTTACTGTGATACATGGGGGATAAAGATGCGAGGCACCAGCACCCGTGGAGCTGTGTTGTTTCCAAGTGTGTTATCCTGATGCTCATTGAATAAGGTTGGTGTGACAGCGGGCGGAGAGAAGAGCCCTCTCGGGGTCTCGCTCAAGCTTCTGGAATTGTAAGTCCCTGACAAGCTGTGTGTAAAGCAGACATGTCCAGTCCAGCTTCCCTGACCATGTTGTTTGGGTTTTGCCTTTGATTGGGAGCTTTCTCAGATCTCTGAAGGATTTTTTCACTTATGTGGGGTTTTTCCCCAGTATTTTAGCTCTTGTTTTGTAGAAGAAAGGCTTGATGGAGCATTCTGAAATGTTGAAACTCCAAGGCTTGCACTCTGACAGCCACCTGGGACCCAGCAGCTCCATCAAACCCAAGTTGTGCTCTGTTTGCTGACGGTCCTGTTTCCATGTCTCTGTATTTATTTTCCTCAACAAAAAAATTCTCCTTTTTTTCCTCTGCTCTTTCCAATTCTGCCATCCACTCAAGAAGCTGCAGCTTGTAAGGCAAGAAGGCATCTGCTTAGTAGTGAAATTGTAGACGGTTCCTGTTGCCAGCAGTGTCCAGGGAGGGGTCTAAGCATCAGTTTCCTTTGCCTCTTTTCTCCCTGCCATCTGCTTCATCCAGGAATTTTCCCTAGGTTAGCCTCCTTTCTGAAAGCATTGGTGTAATGGGTTGCTTAGTAATTATTATCACTTTCCTTTTCTGCTGTGGAAAGGATCAGAGCTCTTGGACGCAGCCTGCCTTGGAAATAGTTTCATGGATGAGTCTTATTTAGTGTGTGTGCTAGCAAAATGCAGGGGAAGGGAAGGAAACCCATGCCGTTCGGTTCATGTAACATACAGTTGGTTCCCTCTTTAACGAGGCAAGCCTTTTCTCTGCTTGGTATCTCATTAGCTTGAACATAGTGTCCTGTGTGGGCAGGAGCTGGAATCTCATTTGAAGGTATAGAAGAGCCAGGCTATCTTTCAGCTGGATTTCTTCCTGACAGTTTATTCAACCGGAGAGAAGGGAAAATTAAGCAGGTTATTGAACCTTCTCTCCTGCCTTTAAAATGTGCTTCGTAGGTCTCCTTCTGCTGACAATTGCAGATAATTTCAAGGTTTTTTTTTTCTTTCCTCTCTTCATTTTTGTATCACCAATCAGTTTTTAAAACCTACTGAAACATTAGTTTTGATTAAAGTGGCATTATATCTGTGAATTTGTAGCTATCAAATGTGAATTCATGTGTTCTGAATAGTCCGTGATTGTGAAATGGCCGGGTGCCAGCAGCACCTCTCTGGCTGAATGCCAAGGGAGTCCTGTGGAGTTTGCTTTTTTTTTTAGTGCTGAAGTTCATGAGATCTGTCTCAGCAGATTAAGCACCTCGCATTGATAGTACTGATCTCCTGTAGAAATATTTATCTGTGTGCAATACTGGCTTTACCCCATTCACGTACTAAGAAGGATGGAAAGTTTTGTTCACTTTTGATAAAAGACTATGTTAAAATTAAAAAAAAGACCTAAACGAACAAAACCAAACCAACAAAAAAAAAAAAACCAAACAAAAAAACCCCCACCATGCAGTTAGCAGGGAGCAGGAATATTTTGAAGAATGGCCCTTGAAAGAGTCTGGTGGTTGAACATAATATTCTATAGTTAAGTTTAATGCTTGGACTGTGCTAATTTCTTGAGGACAGTCACCTTTTCAGATGGATAGCACCCTGCAGATGGTGGCAGATTGTACCCTCCTCCACTCTTGCCAGGAGCGTGTGCTCACTGACAGAATAAAAGCAGTAAGGATGAAGCTATCCGTAAGAGCTGATGAATCCCTTGCCTTTAAAATTGAAGTGCTTTGTGCCAGGGAAAATATCTATGAATATATTTATAGTAATAAACAGCGTAGTCTCGGCTCCTTCATTGCAAGTGGGGAAATTGCTGTTCCACCACGTCTGTGAAAGTGGCATCTACTTTTAGATGCTTTGAAATGGTAGTCTCTTTTTTTTTCTCCGGGATTTAAAAATATCTGAAGCCCAAATTTTAGAAATCTGTACATTAATTGACATTAAGATATTATATACAAACTAAAGCTGGTAGATAATGGCTGGTATTATATCAGGAACAGGTAGACTGGGACAATTTTCCTGCTGCCTGGTGTTGATAGTCGTTGACTTTCTATCGGATAGGGCTGGGATAATGGGGAGGTGCTGTGCAAAGTACCAGGTTGGTTCTGCGTGCAGCATCTCCTCTGAGATGGATTTAACATTGGAAGATAGTGGGATCCTGCAGACCCCACCCTGAGTCTCCCAGCACTCTGGGGAGACAGGGACACAATGATGGGTTTTATTCTCCATGTGATGAAAACCCTGAGCTGTCCTGTTGGGCCTCGAGGTAGCGCTAGGCAGGAGAAGGTGTTGGATGCCCACCACCAAATACCTTCTGATGTTGGCTGCACAAGAGAGACTGCGGGAAATGGTTGGGTAAGCTAAGCCTAAAATAGAGCCAGGTCTCTGACGTAGTGCTGTCCTGGTATGGCATGCTTAACGGTGACTGTGTGTATGAAATAGGATAGCAGTCTTTTCTGTCTGTAACTGGAGAAGTAAAACTGTTGGGCATACAGATTGACCGGCGGCTGCGTGCAGGAGGAGATTGCCTGCGGGAGGTGTTGAAGCTCTCAAATGGAGCCTGAGCTGGCTCCTACCTTAGGAGTCAGAGCACATTCAGGAACGGTTGGGACGCTGGTCTTCGGTACACCTTCGTGGTAGGCTGCGTTTGCTAGGTAGGTGTTTGGCACTGAATGGGAGCAGGTGTATTTCTTTGTTCTCCATCTTGCCTGAGTAAGACTGAGTAATCTCAGACTACCAAGGTGCAACAAGTGATCAGGACGTAGGATACTTGTTTTGCTTCTACTGCGAGTGCATGCTCAAGCTTGTCTGTAATTGGACTTTGTGGTTATCTTCTGTGTACCAAGTGAGCTGATTTTGAAACTTGTTACAGAAGAATGGAACGAAAACCAACATTAAATATGGATATTTTTGGCTTAAAAGGAAAAATACACATCAAAAGTGTACTATACATGCTATTTCTTTAATGTGGTAATTTTTTCCTTTGTATTTTATTTTTTCTTCGCTTAATGCTTTGTCTGTCTGCAGGATGGTGGAAAGGCTGGCTGTAGGGGGTTCTGATTTTCCTTGCCCAAAGGGGGAAGCAAGTCTACTGAAATGGCTAGCTGTTCCTTTTTGCTGTAATTATGTCAGACCACTTTCAGAGAGCTTTATCTCTTTGATCTAATGGATAGGTTACCACAGACCTTAGATTACTTGCATTTACATGTAAAGGATTATTTTATTACTGTGGATTTCCAAAATGACACATCTTTCAAATTTTGTGGAGTTGAAGTCATCAGCGTCTGCTGAAGGGAGTGAAAATTGTCATGTTTAGTTGGAGTTGTGTTATCCTCCCACTGCAAAGAATTAAGGAAAATAATGGCACAGGAAAGTAGAACGCAATGGTTTTACAATTTGGCATTTGAAAAGTAGTGTATTGTCATTTGGATATTAATCTGTAAACACCTTGAGGACCACAGCATTTCCTGTTTTAACACATCTTAGGTATTTGGCTTCTAGGATAACTTCTAGTAACACATTAAAGGTTGCTTTTCTTACCGAAGTGGGATCTGCTGGATTTATCTTTACTAGGTTGTGGGTAGGAAAGCAATGTGAAGCTCTTGTAGACGTTATGCCTGAGTATTTTCTGACTCTGGTGAAATATTCATGTAGATTATAATGCAAAAGAAAGCCTGAAACCCATCATAGTTCTTGCTTGCGAGGTGCTGAGTGCTGTGGTCTGCTGCTGGTTCCAGTGGAACCTGCCATCTAGATCTATGAATGTCTCTGGAGTAATCAGTATTGTCAGGGGCGTGAAGGAATTTTACAATTCCAGATATGTCAGCCTCTTCTATAGCTGAGATGGACATCAGCCTGACCTAGTTTCTGCTGCATCAAAAGTAAGAAGTCAGAATTATGGTGAATTAAATATATACAAGACCATACTGATGATGTTTATGCATTATGTCACTCACTGGTAATGGAAGGTGGCTAACTTGGATATTAGATGTAGTAGTATTAATAACAATACACCCCCCCACCCCCCCAAACAACCCCATATAAACAGAACTGGATTAGCTTTCATCTAAATGGGTGTTTTCTTGATTATACATGCAGGCCAAAAGCTAACATATTTAGAGTCCAACTATTTTTATTTTTTTTGGTCTCCTCTTGTTCTGTGCCCCTTTCTGCCTGTGGATATCTGCAGCATTTTATTTTTACCATCCACCTTTAAAGTATGAGTACATAGTGCTTAAATACTACGTTTGTTTTTGTTGAATTCTATAGGCTGTTGTGTTGCACTGGATTTTTATAGCAGTGGCAGTTGATTCCAATTGAAACCATAATTGGTATTTCAACTTGATAGCTGCTGTAAATCTCAAAGAAGGGAAGAGAAGGAGGCTCTCATTTTGTTAGGCTGCTTCTCTTTCGGATGCATAGTGCATCTTCCAGCTCTCTGGGCTAATTAAAATGCCATTACAGTACATGTGGTGCTACAATACAGTCTAGGGAGACTTCCAAAAATAGATTCTTGAGTGCAGACAAATTAGAGAGGAAATATGCACTGAGCATTTTCTCATAGGTTTAAAGAGAAATAATCCATTTGCTGCCTTAATTGCTTTCTTGTAAATGTTGAAGACTTTTTTTTTCCCCCTCTGTAAATTTCAAATGAGTAGACAAATAAATAATATGTCCATGATAATTACCATTCTCATTACTAATATTTTAACTTGTTGTTACACGCCATAGCTGTTAATATGCAAGTCAGGATGTTTTAGTGGACGGTGCTTAACGGTCAGGGACAGAGACTTCTATTCCTCAGCGATTCTATTTTAGCTGCCTGGTATTCCAAGGCTACGAGGTTAGTGCATGGTCTGGTTTTAGAAATACAGCAATACAGTTCACCAGAACCACCCACTCACCCACCCCAAATACTGCCAAGAAGTAACCCGGCTAAATACTGTTTGCACGTTGTTCAGAAAAACACCCCCCCAGCTCGTGTATAAAATGCAAGATACTTTTTGTAATGTGACTGTGGTACATATATACTGATGGGGCAAAACACCTAGACATTCTTGGGCCTGGAAGAGGTCCATGAAATTGCCATGGGATTACACGTGTAACGGAGACAGCATGTAACTCCCTGGACCGTGCCAGTAAGAGTGAGGAGCTCTCACTTTTCACAGTGTGTTCACAGTGTGTACCTCCCTGTGAGCTGCTGACAGCAGCCTGATGACAAAGGAGGAGGCTTGTGCTGGCTCGTAGACCAGTGGGCAGCCTTCATCAGAGGGAAAGGAGCTGGGGGAAGAGGAAGGCATGAAGATCAACAGCTCGTGACTGTGATAGCAAGTACCATGCAGAGGATCAGCTCTGTGGAGTTTAGCAGGTTATGCTGATGGGGTCCTATACAGACTGCGTGGGGTTGTTTTGAAACTTGTTTTAGGACTGCATTTAGTCCAGTCCCTCAGATACGTGTCCCCATCAGTGGCTGGAGTGTGTTTGGCTGAGTGTTTTGGGTTGAGTTTGAGGTATATCCCCCCCAAATAAATCCAGTCTGTGTGCTCAGACTGCGCTATGATGCAACCAAAAATAGGTGACGTGGAAAAGTATGGGAAGTGGGGCAGCCAGGGACTTTCTGCAAGAGCTCGCTCCCAACGCAATGTGAAAGCTGATCCTGCCAACACCCCTCTTTGTACAGGCTTTGAATGTAACCCTGGTCAAGCATGCAGTAGCTCATTTCTTGAGTGAAGAAAACTGTGAGGCTGATTCTGTCTTCGAGTTTTTTATGAAGCGCAGTATTGTTGTGTTTAAGTGTCTTTCAGTTGTACCTTGAAGCAGGCAGGAAGGTGGCATGGTTCGACAGAACGGAAGTGAATCTCTCTTTCTTTTCTTTGTAAGACAAGTGCACAATTGTTTTACTAGAAAGCAGTAAGGAGAACAAGGTTAATTGTTTGCCTGATGACAACTACAAATTCAGGAGTCATTGATCCAGAAACATCCCCTTTCTGTCCTTAGCAAAAGCTTAATTTTAAATGTTGATGCACACTCTTGAAAGGATGTGGTTGGGATAGTGTCTCAGATGCCAACTCTTGGCTATTTATCCTGGGCTTACTGTCAGCCACCTTGTTTTGCCTGAGGCTTTTTATTGATTGGGCACTGAGAAATTACTGCTTCTTTCTATTTTGGCTTGGAAGGCTTGGGGGCAAGCTTTAGAGCTGTATCTTCCTGGGATAAAAATAGCCAAAATAATCTGGTAACTGCCTTGCAAGTGGTTTGCAAAGAAACCAGTCACTTGGACTATTGTAGATGTCTTATTGGGATGTCTTACTGCTCAACAGTTTTCCTCTGCACTCCTTTTCCTTATCTAGGAACTGGAAATATGCAAACAAAAAGCTCTAGTTCCTGCTGGATTACTGAGAACGGTAGAGTCCATCAGAGGTTTTGCAATTTGTGTGCCAAGGCCACCCCAAAACCAGCTTGGAAAGGAACCCAAAGCTGTGAATGGCAAGTGGCAGTAGCTGCCTTGTGTGGAGGACATGGACTGGCAGTTCAATGGCAAGGTCTTAGGTTTTAGGACTTGTTGCTTACAGGAGGCATATAATTCTCTGCCTTCTCCGAAGTAACCACTTGCTGCGATGTAGTGAAGTGTTGCCCAGAAAGTATGTAACTAAAGAAGACCAGAAATGTATTTGGTCAAGAGGTCTCAAACTCCCTGCGTTAGCAGATAATTGCTCATCCTGAAAAAGTCTTGGGGTCACTACATCATCTTCCCTCAACTGAGAGCAGGCTGATGTTGGAAAAACTACCGAGTTCTGCAGACCCTCTATCTCATTTTTTAAAGTCTTTTCTCAGAGGTTTCTCCTTGATTGCCTACAATTCATCTTCTGGTGCTGAATCTAAAACCGAGGGCAGCGCTTTGGCCACAGAGGCTGTCACATCCCTGATTAATGACCTCCCCTGCCTTGCATACGCGTCTGCTAATGCATCCTGGAATGAACTTATGTCTTCTGCATCATTGCCAAACGGTGGATGCTTAGTTTTGTAAAGTCCCCTGGCTTTTCTTTGTTGTATTCTTGCTTTGCCAGGTATTTCTCATTTGTAGTTGTACATTTGTCTATTAGTAATATCATCGTCATCATTAAGGTGGTAGGGTTTTACTCATTTGTCATTGAACCTTGTATCTCTCCTTTTTCCAGCTTGTCGCTGAATTCTACATCTCGTGCTCCAAAGGGGATCTCTGTGGTGTAAGGGCAAACCCGAGTTTCAGATGCATATTTACTGCTATTACCAGTAAATTGTGAACTATCGCAATACACTGGGTATAGTAGATCCAGAAGCAGATGATGACTGAGTGGGCTTTTTAAACCAGGTGTGTACTCGGTTTAGGGTGATTCATGCAGACCTGACTTTCTTACTGACATGCCTCATGTAGCTTCTCAATGTGGATTGTTGCTTTTTAGTTTTGTTTTTCAGGTTATTTTGTTTGTGTTTTTTTAGAAAACTTGAGTAAGATCGAAACTGTTTTTGCCAGTTTGCCAGGCAGACATACTGACAGAGAAACAAATCATTTGCCTGCCTTCAACTTCACCTTGATCCATCTGTCTTGCTTTTCTAATTACCTGATTTTTTGTTCTGCCTCTGGATATTGTCCTTTGAGGAAATCAAATCCTAGTCATCAATGCTGATTTTCTGTACCTCTTCCTCCTGCCTTTCTCTCCTGCCTTCCTTAAAATTTTACTTCTATGGCTCTAAAGAAGTTTTCCTCTACTTTGGGTGTCCTTTAAAGATAATTGTTGGTTGTTCATCACTTTACTCAAGGAGTTCAAGTAGGCCAGGGTGATCTGCATCAGGTTGAAAGATCTGAATACATGGAAGACTATTTAAATAACCTCTTCGTTCCCAGTTCTGCCCTGCATTTTTAAACTCATCAGAGTTAATTATAGTAAGGCTGCTTACAGTTTTCTGTAAGGGCTCACTGAATACTTCAACCTTCTGGTTTTGTTCTCTTTCTCTCTGGTAATAAAGCTGTACTTCCCTGTCCTCGTCTGTTTTGGGTTTGCCTTGGATGATGATGTTCATTTTGCTGCTTTATCTTTTCTGAGGGTTTTTATCCGTGCATGTTTCTGTCTTATTCTGGAGCATACTGTAGCCGTCTTGCCTTTGTTTTGCTATTTTCAACATGTCTAAATCCTGCAAACCCAGCTACTTCCAAACCTGTCCTGGCTATATTTTTAAAGTAACTTAAACAACTCTTTGGAACAAACTAGGATAAACATAAAGTGTTCAAGTTCCCATCAATGAATAATGGCTTCATCTTATTAATTAATGAGTAGTAATACTCATCTGGAAATTAAGCTACACGAAATGTTCTCTAACTTGAGCCATAAATCAGGCTGGTGTCTGCCTCCTTCCAGGCTCGATGGACAGTGCAGTCTGTCTTTCCTTGTGAGCATCTTGGACTGGACAGTCTGCAGGCATCATTTCATTGCCAGCTGCTGTCAGCCCAGGGATTAATCTGCCCAGTTCAGCCTCCCTGACACAGCTAGGACAACTCATCCCTGCGCTCTTCTGGTATTTTTGGTGAAATTATTAGATTGGTCCATACAGAACCAATTCAAGAGGACATTTTGTCAACAATTATTTTTAGTAGCTTAGGAAAAATTTTGCTAGTAGAGAGCTTGAAAATATTTTGTAGGTAATCTGGTTTGTCTCAGTATTATTCAAAGCAGGGTTTGTGGCTTATAAAAGAGTCCAGTCGTGATTGCATGGTTTGACCTCTGCACTTTCTTTGCCTATCCATGGCGGTAAGACAAGCTGCTTCCCCTTCCCTGTCCTCTTTTTGGGAACTGCAGAGGCACCCCTGCGATCCCTTCTAGGCAGTAATAGGGATAAAACTATAGAGCTGTGTGTGGCACAGATAATTTTAGCATCTTCTGTGTTTTTCTTTTAGTTTTGTAATTACCAAAGTGTGCTCTGTAAATACGTGATGAAACGTGGAGGGAATTGGAGCTGAATACTTTGTAAAGGTAGGGGGGGTGTGTGTGGGTAAAACTTTTTTGTAATGGAAACTGACTGTGTCCATTTTGGCATTTGCAGACCCAGAGCGCTCTTTATCTTAGTACTTTCTAAGTGTTGGCATAAACCGTTGTGCTTTTCCCTTGTCACACAAAGGTCAATTATACATCGATCGATTTAGGAGAGAATCTTCAGTAACAGTGGTAAGAAACCCCAGTGCAGCATTCTTGAGGCTTAGATCCCCCCAAGTGACCAGTTTATCTTCAGTGTGATGGTACAACAGAATCTGTGAAGCAATGTGATTGAATATGCAAAGCGTAGGGATTTTTTTTTTTTCCTCTTTTAAAGTTACATAGAGCACATAATCACAGCCTAGGACTCCAAACCCCTCCGTCTTTCAGTGGTCAGTTCTCAGGATTTTTTTAACAGATAATTCTTTAGAAGTTTGACATAGGTTTAGTTCATCTGTTTGAGAGAAGGAATCAGCCAAAGCGAGCGCTTTTGTGGGCAGCAGTATTGCTGAGCAAGGAGGAATCTTGGTATATTGGGTGTATGGATTTTAGTACTTGATCAAAATTTGATGTAGTGCAGTTAGGATTTTAAAGCCTTCCTTCAGACCAGTGTAAGAGACTCTTCCTTTCGGAAGGCTTAAGGTTTTTGGTTGCTTTGGTTTGGGTTTTTTGGGGTCAGTATTGCGTCGGCAGTAGATATGATGCTTCATTAAATGCAGTGGTATTTTAAATTACCTAATAAACTGATCGCCTAGGCTCTTTAAATGAAATTATTTCTTTGCTGCTTGTAGCATCTTTAGCTCATTGTAGGATGCTGAAGAGACAAGAACAACGTTTAACTGCTTCAAGAGGCCAAGTTTGTGTTCTGGGGGTTTTTTTCCCTCTGTTTTTGGGCTCAAAAGCCAAGCTAAACTCTGCATGTGTGGCAAAGTTTTGAGTCCAAGATGCTCTGTTTTTTGTTGAGTGAAGCTCGTTGATGGTACGAAACATCACAGCTTTGTGTAATACTGTGCAACCACCACAATCCCGAGCAAAAGAATTTTTCGCATTCTGCATATGTGACCCAATGTAAGACTGCGCTGATTTTAGGGAATCTCCTGCAGTATCCTGACAGCAAGTGGTGTCTGAAACCAGACAGACTCTGCCTGCATTTGTGGAGATGGCTAGAGGAAGAGTTTTTGGCTTTGGCCTACGGCTGTTGGGATGCTGCTAGAAAAAGGACACCGCTTGAGTTCCAGCTTGGAGAGTCTGGTTACAGAGCATAGGCTTCTTTTAAATATGTGCTGCTTCTGCAGTGAAGCATAGTAGCTGTTTAAAACAAGCTTGAAATCTCTCCAAGGTTCTGACTTTTTCACTGCTGCTCATGTTTTGTAGTAACAGAGAAGGTGTGCATATGGGGAGCAATAAAGCAGAAGGTGTGTGTGTTTGCAGCTACTTCTATTAAAGAAAAAAACAAACCACCCAAAACTCCTCTAGACGCTAGAAAGCAAGTAAACGGAAATGTCTTCAACACTGCTTTCTTTATTAACTGTGGAGATGCCAGGGGTGCTTGTTCCCACTGTGGGGCTACAGTCTGCAACCACAGCATGGGGACACGCGGGTGCCACAGCTGTGATGGTTGGGTGCCACAACCTCTGCGCAGCAACCTGCAGGCTTGCGTGTTCACCCCTCCCCATCGAGAGGTGAAGGCGCATCTGTAGAGGGAGCGAATGCAGGTGCCCAAGGCATGTCCCAGGTCATCGATGGGGCTGAATGGACCTGCCTGGATGTGCAAGCTCTTCTCCTGCAGCCAGGAGATGATGCACCTTGTGGTACCCACCGGCAAGTCGCACGAGAGGGGAGGGCACAGAGGGCTGGGAAAGAAAGTGGTAGGTTGCCGGGAGCAAGTAGGGTGAAATGATTATAGTCTGGATGTATCTACCCAAAGGGTTTAAAAAAAAAATAAATCAACAAACTTCTACAAGTTGCATATTTGCTGTGTTGTGTTGTGATTGCTCTGTGTGTGTGCTTAGCGTGGTGGGTGTGAGATAGCTTGCTTTTCAAGGGGAAGGCAAGTGATGAGCCAGCTTGTGTGTTTACATCTTGTTTTAACAATTTTAATCTGTACTAGTAGCCTGGGAGGAGAGGTGCCTTATACAAATATCTCCTGATAAACTGCCTCTTTTTTTTTAAATAAAGAGATTTATTTTTTTAATCACTCAATACAGCAAATACAGAACCTCAATCTTATGCAGTTTGGTTTCACTTCCAGCGTTTAAGGCGTCACTGCTTTAAGAGATGTTCTTAAACATTCTTCTGTGATTAGGCTGTTACGCATTTTGAAACAAAGGTTGAAGAGTGTTGGTTTGTGTTTTGTTTTTTTTTTTAATTAGTTGAAAAATGTAAACACTTTATTTCCAAGATTTTTTTTTTTTGTTTTTTAGAAAAAGTCTTAAAAATGCCCACTAACCAACACTTTTGTTAGTGATCTCTGATGCGCTGGTGACTGAAAATTCACACCAGTGGGGGAGGAAGTCCACAGACAACAAAATAAAAAGCCTGTATCAGTTTGATTGGCTTCGAAGTGGGTTACCTGCTTTGTGCAGGTGCCCATCCGTGGTGTCTGGCCAGCCAGGTTTGCCTCCTGAAATAGGTGGTGCTGCGGACTCGTGCTAGAAATAGGTGGGCTCTTGTCAATTCTTCTCTGCTAGCAGCTTTGTACTGCTGGAGGTGCAAGTTTAATATATCACTTGTTCAAAACTGCTGGATTAGCATGAGAAAGGGCACTTTTGCTCCAACAGCCTTCCTGCAAATGGGTGTTTTTGTCAAAACTGACCCGGATTTGTGTCTCAGAGCACCTAGGCTGCTGGTACAGGGCTCTGTTTTGTAGATGAGTTCTTCTCTGAAGGCACATCTTCATCTGAAATAGTTCAGTGGAGAAGCTGAAAATACTGCAAATCGCAGGGGCTCCCAGGGCTGTTCCCACCTCTCCCTGCTGTGTGTTCCCTTCTCCCAGATGCTTTCTCTGGCTAAGCCGCAGTGTGTGCCAGAGCAGGTACGTGTGCCGTGCTGGCTGGCTGCTGGGGTGGCTGCTTCTTCATTGCTAGGAAAGCCTAGCAGAGTGAGAGATAAATATATATTTGGTTTTGGTTTTTGTTGGTTTTGGTTCTTTTTTTTTTTTAAGCTGCTGGCAGGCTGAACAGATGAGTTTTGGGAGCTGCTTGTGGTCCCTGGGCAATGCTGGCATGTTCAGCGCAGAAACATAGCAAAAGCTTCAGCAGCAAGTAGGGCTGCAGTTCGCCAATGAATTGAAAAATTACTGATGAGGGCTTTTTCCCACCCTCCACTCACTGGGGCATTTCTTGGATGGGATCCCAAGGTGGGATAAGGAGAGAGGCAGGGTCCAAAAGACAGCATCCTTTCACCCTGTCCCAGTCCTGCGCCTCCCCATCTTTCCTACCGGCATGGCAAGAAGGGCAGTGAGGCTGCAGTAGCAGGCGAGTAGGGGGAGGCAGGAGGGACTGAAGACTGGGAGGGGGCTCGGGGCAGACCCTCGCACGCTGTGCCACTTCTCACTCGCTGTTTCCAGGGCAGGAGGGGGAAAAGGCGGGGAGATGCCAGCCCTTTGCATGCAGCTTGTCTCTGCTCCTCTGGCGTGGCATGCCTCCTTTCTGACTAACCCTGACTGCGCAGTTGCGGTGGGTTTGTGTGGACCAGGTTTGTGTGACCGGCTCGAGCAATGAACCCTGATGAGCGGCCTCACGTCGGCACAGCGTGACTCAGGCTGGACCAGTGCAACGGAGCAGCCTGTTAACTGGGAAACCCATCAAAAAAGACGGCAGCCCCCCCACCCTCCCCCCAAAACACTTTTGTAGCCTAGATGCTGAGGGATGCTTTAGGGCTGGGGATGCTCATGTTGGGCACAGCCCCCTCTGATGCCACGTCCTGGTCCCAGTGGGGCTGCGATAGCAAATGCCTGTCTTACAGAAAAAAAACAAGGCTGTAAAATTTGACATTTTAGTAACCAGGGAGGATCATATTTTTTTGCTATGCGTTTAGGCTCTTTGATCTGCAGTGACCACTGGGTTGTGAATCTGGAGAGGCTGGTGGCTGAATGTTATTTAAAATAGCTATGTTTTGCTCTACCCCTTCAATCCAGTTACTTCCTCATGTATTGCCGTTTGCTGCCGCTTCTGCAGGTGAAGCTCAGCTGGCCATGTGTCATCCTATCGATGCTGTAGGTTGGCCACTCTGGTACGGGAAGCCCAGCCGCTCTCTTGGCTCTAGAAGTAAAAAAAAACAAAAGCGAAAAGAATTAGAATGTGAATAATCTATATTGTTTGAGAAGGAGAACTCAGCATGGTTATAGTTTAATTTATTGACATATTGCTTGAAGCTGCACTGATGCTTGGGTATGGTCACTGGAGGCAAACCCATCCAAGTGGTGGAGAAGACCCAACTATGCTTTCTCTCCAGAAACCTGGGATGGAAAATAGAGAGAAAACAAACTGTGGTTTGTGGGGTTTTTTTTGGTGTGGTGTGTGTTTTTTTTTTTTTTTTAAATTTTGTATGTTTTTTAATGTTCCACTGACACCTTACCATTTTTATAATACTGTCCTTTGCTTTGAGAGCGATGGGGTGGCTGCTTTGATGTCTCCAGACAGGGTTTGGCTTGATTGTATCTGTGCAGCAGAGTGCAGAAAGGCATTAGGGGAGAACAAATGAGACAGAACTGGCAAAGGTGGAGGTATTTACAGTGGAACAAATGGGTTTGAGAAGTTTTCTGTGTTCAAGTATTCATAGTCTAAGTACTGAAAACATAATATAGCATTTTTTGCTTCAGTTTTTTGGGGAGGAGGCGGAAGGGTGACTAGAAAATCTGGTCTGGCAGTCTACAGCAGTAGGTATTGCGTTCTTCTGTTTCAACTCTACCTGAATGCAAGATACAATCTTTGAAATATTGTAAATAGAGAACTGCTTCAGCAAGATGGATTTCTGCATATCATTTACAAAGTATGTTTTTAATGCCTTTCTGAAATCCAAACTTATGCAAAATGGGGCTTGTTATGCATGTCTATGCATTTTAATCTCCTGCAGTGATTTGTCAGTTTTCCTTAACATCTCCTTGGCATATTACAGCCATTCTTCAACTTCGCTTCACAGGGCTGCGTTTCTGTCTTAACTCACTCAGTTCTCCGAGCAAGGAATGAATTGCAATTTAGTTGTTGTATGGTAAGGTTTATAAGCCGATGTGCCTATTTCCTTGGATTGGGATCAGTACCAGTTGTGGATATAAAGACCGGGAAAACCTGGGTGGAATTCGGGCTAAAGTGTCTTTTATGCTTTAGTGTAAGTAGTTGTTACGCAGCTGTTCTGTTAATGTTCTTGTTTCTATTGATTTGTGCTACTTGTATGTTTGTTTTACATAGATAAATTGTTAGTAAATTTTTTTTTTTTAATTTCTGCTTGGAACGTCTGAAATAGCTCAGCTAACCAAAGAGTTGATGTGATTTTTTTTTTTTTTTTTTTTTTTTTTTTATTCCCCCCCTTCCCTTGTCTTTACAGATGGGCTTTCTGGCAGAGACCAGCCAGTAGAGCTGTTGAATCCACCTAGAGTGAACCACATGCCTAGCTCTGGTAAGAAGAAACTTTTATTAAACGTTGTTCCTATTCTGGGAATGCGGTAAAATATTCTGTAGCTCTATCTTGCAAGTGGGAGAGCCAAATGCAAATGTAAAATGCTGGAACAAAGTGTGTTAGAACTTGCACACATCTACTTTCCCAGGCTGGGTGAGTGGGATTTGGGAGTGGAGGGAGGGAGGATGGAGCACAGCAGCCTTGGGGGAGTCTTAGGTAGCTCAGCCCTCACCCTTGGCAGGGGGCTAAGGAGAGCCTAACCTGGTTGGAGCTGCTTGTTTTTCCTTGGAAAGGAGAGGATAGCAGAACAAAGCAGCACCTTCTGAGTCTTTAAACAGCCTAAAAGGAGCACTGCGAAGCAAAATAGGTTTTTGAGTTGCTGCTCCCATTAAGGAGAAGTCTCCTTGTGTTGAAATGAGGAGCTAAACACAGGCTGATCAAAGCGTATCACACTGGGCTTTGGGCTGTTTGCTTTTCTTCCCTCTTCTAATGATCCTGCTACAGTATCTCTTGGGTCTTGTCCTTCTGGTGCAAAGCAAGCACAGCAGCCTTAGTGTTCATCCTGGGGAGACTGACTGCTCCTCCTGGAGCTGAGAGATCTCATGGCTCACAATTGCAGTGCTTCATGTGATGGAAACCAAAGTTTTGGTCGCAATAAATGAAACGCTATGGAAAGCAATCTGCTGCTGTCTTTTGTGTTTCCCCCTTCTCTCTTCCAAAAGCGTTTTGTTTCCAGGTGCGAACAGATAGAGATATTTATACTAGGGATGACTGGGTATATGAAGCATTATCTACTTTCCAGGTAGGAGCTCAAGTTTTCCAAAACCCCAGCTTTCCCTTCTCTGCTGCCTTCCAAAATGCCTTTAGGTCCTTTTATATGAAGGAAGAGATCTCGCAGAAGATCTAAGCGCTTCTGGTAATGCAAGTTGGAAAAATGTAAACGAAGCTTATTCAAAACAACTTCAGTAGATTAGAGGAAGGGGGGGGAAATGGGCTGTGACCTAACCTAGATTTTTGTGGACTTAAATGCATATCTGGAGAAGGAAACTTTTAAGGAGAGAGAGCTATCGTGTTGGAAAAAAAGGAAGAGATGCTCATTTACCAGGTGTGAGTGTTTGGCTTTGGATTCTGAGAAACCTCTCTTCCCTCCGTGTGCTTCAAAAGTTGTCCGTCGGGTAAGGGAGGTTGTATTTTCCTAACCCTAAGAGAGATTCTCATTTTAAGACTACCGTGATAACAGAGGTAAACTTAAAGGTTTCGTATCCATGTGCTAGATTGAATTTCGTGGCTCTGCAAAGAGGAGTCACAGTCCTCTCTTCTGTCGGGAGATCAATGGCCAGTATTGTGAATGTGATGGGTTTTAGCCTTTTACTCTTTGAATTGATTTTGTTGTTGCTTGTTACATTTAATGTTTCCTTTTGAGATATTTCAGGACAAAGGCTGATGCTGGTTAACAACTTGGGTAACGTGATGGTAGAGCACAGTGTACTCTTGACTATTTTTCCCAAGATGAAAGGAGGCTTTTTTTAAGGTGTTATGGACTCATACAGGATTTATAGAATTCTTACCGTTTGGACTCCATTTTGAGTATTTTTAACAGCTTGCCTGCATGCCTACTGAAAAAATAAACAGCTAGCCATCCCTGGGGAGCTGTGCTAATGCTAAGTGGGCAGGATGTGACGTAGGCAGCGACGTCTCTTTGGTGAATGACTTCTACCAGCGTTTGAGCCATGGGAATTCCTGTCTCGTGCTGGAAAGCTCAGGCTGGTCATGCATGTAATGGGCGAAGGGTAGGACTGACTGTGAATGAAAATGTGACCTTGTGCAAGAAGCAGCATTGGCTCTGGACAGTGGTCACCCAGGTACTTTTCACTCGAGACCCTATGCTTATTCTGTTTCTGCTAAATTTTGGAGAAGTCTTTTCAGCCCTGCAGTGTGTACACAGGCTGGAAATGTCTAGCTTATATTTTGATTTGCAGAACGGTAATTAAAACCTGGAAGCACAGTGTTTGGCAAAAAGCAAAAAGATGTTTCGGCAAGTTTGTAAATGCAAGCAAGTATCATTGGTCTTGGAAGTGGCTCATCAGCTGGCTTTCAAGTGTGGTGCCTGCCTGTACCTATGTATCCTGATGGTTTTTTAAAATTACTGTTAAAAGTTGCTGTCAGCTTGAGGGAGTTACCCACTTGGGCAAACCACTGTCCTGTCTGGTTTTTATCATTATTACCTTTAGGAGTTTGCTGCAGATCCTTCTGAGAGAAGAAGGGAGAAGTAATACCAAGTATTGCTCTGGAAAAACAAGTTACATGTGGGTTTGTGGGGTGTTGTTCCAGGTCTCGGGCATGGCTGAAATAATGGTGTTGAAAAACAGCTTAAGGAAAAAAGTGCTTAATTGTGTCCTAGGATATTCCATTTAAAACTTTATCCCGTCCTCGTTATGGTAAAGTGACTGATTTGTAGCCCTTATGATGAATAAACTTGAGTGGACGATGAGCCTTTATAGCAGAACTACATTTCTAGTTAAGATAAAATCATTGCTGTTTGTTTGTAGGAAACTAAAATGTTTTCTCTTAGCCGTGAACCAAGTGAAGGAGAAGTGTGATCCTTGTTAGTTGTTCTTCTCTGATGTAAAGGGATGAGAAAGGGATGTACAATACCCAGGTCCTAAACATGCTCTGTTCTGTGGAAGCACCTCAAGTACAAAATCAAAATGTTTAAAGCATTTTTGTGAAACTGTTTTAGGAGTGAATTGAGTTGAGTAGAATGGAGTTCAGTCATTGGCAAGGTATGTTTTTAGGAAAATGATTTCTCTCTCTGCTTTTTGCATAAATTAAGGATAAATTTGAAGAAGGGAAACACTTTCTCTTTTAAAAAATGTATCACCCATAATTGGTGCTTCTGACTTGTTTTACTTTTACAAGCAACTAAAAGACAAAACCCCCACAACCCACATCTTGCACAGGATTATAATAATCTGATAATGCTACTTTCTCTTTTTATGGCTCCAGAATATTACTGCGTCCTTGGCCTGGGGGAGGAAGGGGCGACATTGCTTTTCCTTAACTTTTACTTGCTGGATTCAGGCATCTTCAGAGCAAGGACTACACAGATTATTTTTAGTTAATGTTACATGGAAAATCTCATGATGATTAAGGGGCCAAGTTTAGCAGGAGAGAAAGCTTCAGATATGTGGGCACAGAGGTGGCCACTGCCTGGTTTTGCCTGGTTTGGATGGGTGGCAGTGGATGGCTTGCAGAAAGGTGAAGGAGTTGTCCTGCAAGTTAGTATACTGGTTTTAAGTACTTTTTGTGGTTTTTAGTATTTTTCTTCTTTTTAGCAGTGAACTTAGCTGCAGTCTGCATAACGGGACTGATTCATGTGTAAGGAGGGAGGGACAAAGCTCTCTTGTCCTCTTAGTTTTCTTCCTATGCTTTTAAACTAAGCAGTGCTATGCCTTTGCCATAGGGTGAAGCTGGGGGTCAGTCTTAAAGACATCGACTGAGTAAATATGTAGATATGTTGTAGATAATCCTCTTAAAAACATCACTTATGTGGTGTTGAAACCATCCTTGAGATTTCTCAAATAGATCTTCATTAAGCATGCTTTGTAGAATGAGTTTTCTGTCTTTATAAGGCTGTGTTTATGGTACTTTATATAACTACCTCCTGTAAGTCTTTTCAGTTTTTCTTGTTGGTATAAGCTTTATAGTTGCTCATTTTGTTACAATACCATCTTAAGCAATTTTTTTAGTATTAGAAATGTGAAAACAGATTGATATCTGTGATACATAAGTAAAATGCTAGAATTAAATAAGATGGAAACTAGTCCCTTTTAAACTTAAAACCTTTACTTTAAGTCATAAAACTGCAGATTGGGATGAACAGTCTCAGCCGACCAGCCATGTTTCCCCAATATGCTGGTCATGGTCTATAGTGAAGTTCTAGGGATATCTGTGTACAGCACAGTTACTGAATTAGGAAAGAAATTCCCCTTCCCACAGCATTTCCATTGGCTTTTCAAGGATGCATTCCCAAGTTGTGATAACAATTGCTGTGGTTGGTCGCAGCTGACAAATAGTTTGCGTTGGGACGTATCCATTGCAGAATACAGATGTATGGAGAGGTTGAGGAAAAGATGCTGGGCTTCCTGCCCCTAAGGTGAAGACCTCTCTCTGGCCACTGTTGCAGATCAGATGGAAAGCTGCTGCATGCCTTCTTGAGGTTGTTCTCCATCTGTCACCTGCAAACCACTCGTGGTCTGTAAGGCCATCGTGCATGTTAGAGAAGTGATCAGTTGTGGCTTTCCGAGTTTTTGAGGGTTGGTGGTAGTCTCCTGCAAAACGTTAGGAATTAGTGGGTTAAACAAAGCATGGAGGGTGGCTGCTGCTGAGCAGTTTCTGTAAGGGCAGCAGGGGCTTTACTGGGGATATCCTAATGGTGGTAATGAGCAGACCGCATCTTCTATGTGAGGCTGCTCGAAATGCCTCTTCTGCACGTGGCTGCGCCCCTGCCCTCCATCCAGGCCTCTGCCGCTGGCCACACCGACCTCTGGCCTCCGCCTTTACCGCAATGCTGCTGCTCAGCCCTTTGGATGGCTCTTCCAGCATAGTACTGGGGCTCTCTGGATCTGACATTGGCAAGAGCGAGGGCAGCATGGCAGGGGCAGCCAGAGGATTATGCATGAGACTTCAGCTCCCTGTTTTTTCTTCCTGGATCTAATTATCCAGTCTCACTTCCACATTCATTTGAAAAAAAATGTTGATGTATGTATGAATAAATGGTTTGCAAGAGCCTCTGAACTAATATTGTTACATGATTCTACAGGCCTTTAAAATCAGAGATTAATCCCTGTCTCTAAGAGGAAGGAGTATTAGTCCAATTGGTCTAACAGAGCTGAACACTGTGCCTTTGTTAATATATCCCTTCAAAGGAAGGGGATGCCTTCACACTGCACTGTGTTTTCAGATACTTGCCTGCCTTCTGTAGTGCGTCTGCTTCAAAAGCTCCTTCAGAAAGGTACCAAATCAGCATGGTGCAGCGGGGCTTTGAAGCAGGTTCAGATTGCTGGCCGGTCAGCTAGGATTCAGGGATCCCAACAGGCTCGTACCTCCGCAGACAGGAGGCCGTTTGTGCTTACACTGGGACATGTTAGTATGGGAATGGTATATGGTTTTATTGTGCCCCAGAAGTGTAGCTCCCATGCAGAAAGGTTAGTCCTTTAATGTTAAAAATACCCTGATCTATTCTTCATGAAGTCAAGGTGGGAGGCAGGGTGGAAACCTACCCAAATTGTTGTTAAAAATGGGTTCTTGAGAAATCATTTTTAATGTCACAGCCATACACTGAGCAGATTAAATCGTTGTTTGCTTATTGTCCTATTGTTAGCTTATTTAAAAGCTGCAGCTATTTTTGTGAGGCTTGGCAATCTAAGTGGTGGCAAAATTAATACACTGTGGCATAAGACAGCAGAGAAACTGCAGGTCAGTGTAACTTAGAGCCTTGATTGTTAAAATCAAGTTAATGTTGTATTTACTGCAACAGGTATTATTTCCAGCCCTAAGCTAGGTGTACAGAATGTAGCCCATGCAATGACAATAGAAGTGTTTTACCAGCTAGAGGTACTACCAAAGCTCACCTTCATAACCTGTTGTTCAGCAAGAAAAGCCTTGCATAACGCTTCAGCCAGCCCCCAGATTTCCACAGATGATTTGCTGTATTGTCGTGCTTTTACAAAAAGCCTTTTGCAGCGCACCCCGAGTGTGGTCAGCAAATTTGGGGTTATTTCTGCAGGACAGGGGAGGGAATTGCCACATTTAGAGACTCTGGGCAGCTCCCTGCAGAGCAGCAGGGAAGTTCAAGCTTCAGGACCTCTTTGCTGGGCTGATATTGCATCTAAACTCATGTTTTGTTGGTCATAGTCGTAAGACGATTTAATGACTCTCTAACGCTCTGTCAGCACGTGTCCATTGCAGGGTTGTGTGCATGTGTAGGGATGTATGCAGGAGGAATGAGCTTTTTGGCCAGCCTGGTGAGGCACCATCTCTTGCCTGAACTTCAGCATTTGTGTCCTGCGAGGAATTAAACCGCTTCTTTTGTAGAACTGGGCTTGCTGGAGCACTTTGTTGTCTGCCCAGAACGTGGATGTCCTGATCCTGTGGGGTGGGAAAAGCAGGACCCTGCAGCTCCTAAACTCTGTTTTTTTTTGTATTTCAGAAAAAGTATTTAGCTATCACCTCCTTTCTTACCCACTAGGAAATGGTTATTAAATGGAGGAGGTGGGATGAGTTATTAATGGCCTGTTCCTCTTTTAAAAGCTGAAAGCAACACTTAAATCTTAAGCACTTGAATACAGAGCTGTTTTCTTGGATGAAAGGTAACTGGCAGGAAAGTTTGCTTTACTGCAAGACCCAACTTGCTATTTTTCTTTATTCTTCCCTCACCTTATTAATTCACACTGATCAACTATAGATTTCACTGGATTTGCTTAGTCCTGACTCTTCACAAAGTGTTATTTTCAAAAATAATAGTTCTCACCAGTTCCCTACCAAAGGAAAGGTTGTTTTGTGGTTTTGATTTTATATGAAAGCAGATGATGGAGGGAAGAGCCTTCGAATGCGTGACGGTATTTACATTAAACTTTGACTTCTTAGGGAAGGAGGAGATGGCATGATATGAGCAGACATTTAAAGGCTCCCTTGAATTGTTAATCAGTAATCCGTTCCCATTGCCTCTGGCTCTTCTAAAAATAACAGTACAGTGCGATGAATGAAAAGTGATAAATATTTCATGGAAAGTTGATCATGGATTGAGGCGTTTCTTGGTAAAAAAATTCTGCGTGTCTCAGATGTGATCTTTCGGTGACTGTGCCGTGTCCTGTTTGCCATATGTGTTTCTGTTCTGGGTATTTTGCTTAGATCTGCAACCCTAAAGAGGTAATCAAGATGATTTTTTTTTTTTTTAATTTTATTTTTAATTCTCTCACTTTTTCAAGGTAACACTTGTCCTATGGCTGGAGTGGTCCAACACACCCTGTACTCGACTGCTCTTTACCATCAGCTTCTACTGACGCCTTTTAGATGGATGTGAGTGTTAGCAAGAGGACGAGGGTGGAGGGGTTGCTGCGGACTGTTTTGTTAGCAGTGTGTTTGCTTTGGTCTGCGTTCCCTTTTTATTGGTGCACTATGTGCTACAGAGCTCCCCAGAGTGCTTTATGCCAAAATTAACTTGGGGTAGTTTATCTCTAAAGGGGAAATAGATGCCATAGGTCCATGCTCAGCAGGGACCTGCATTCCTAGGATTTTAGGCATTCCTCTTCTGACACAAGATGCATTTATCAAGATTCTAGAGGCTCTTCCCCAGCATATATTGATTTTCAGGGCTGTATTTGGCTCTGCTTTGTCTTTGGGCAGTGGAGGGAATATCAGGTGAATGGCTTGTGCAATGATGCCTAAAATACTGTAGCAGTCTCCAGATGCTGACCTGGAGAATTGCCATTGGTTGATTAAATAGACCTTTCCTACCCCTTTTCATCACTTTTCCCCCCCTGCTCCCCTCCCCTGCCCCCTCCGCCCCCCAAATTTGCTCCACACCCAACAATGATTAGGGCTGAGACATAATTCACTAAGTATACAAATAAAAATTGTAACCAAGCTACTTCAAGCCAAAAAGCCCTAGTAATGCTGATGCGCCAAGTTAATGCGATAGCGCTACCAATGTGTAATAGTTTAACTTTGTTTTGACTTCTTAAGTGTGTAGGTTCCCCTTGAAAGGTGGGACATTGCCTTCAACAAATAGGGTCTTTTGAGAGCTGGATTGCTACATGAGCACTTCAGCTTTACCGGCATGGTTTTCTCCTGCCTCCCTGTGCTTTCCTAAATCACGGACTCCTTAGGCTCCTCAAAGAGGACCATGCAGGGATGTCCTCCTCCATCCTCACCTGATTTGCCACCAAGCAAATGTGAAATCAGCATTTTCTGTGCCTCGGATGCAGTAGTAAGTTCATTCAAACTAAAATCATCTCGTTTATGTTTATGGGTGGTGCTGGCTTGACATTTGCCCCTTGAATGGCTTGATTTGAGGTCTGCCTTAAGCTGGTGTCTCCTCTAACCTGAAACAAGTGCTTATGATTAAATATCCGCTCCTTTGGCTTAACTAATATCTTGTTATTCAAACCACTCAATCATTACTACTTTTCCATCTGTTTTTCATTCAAGAAATTGTGTCATATTGGATGATTCATTCATATTTGATTAGAGATTTCATTATAAGATCGTCTTAAGTTTTTACGATCTAATAAAAGGCTTTGGAATCATTGACTTGGAACTGTAATTGTAATATACAGAATAAATGTACTGCACATTTTAATGATACTTTGCTAGGTGTTTTTTAAGCTGTTACAGTTCTTGCTAGTGAATTGTGTAAGGTGAATTTGTTTAAAATTTTCTAACGAAACTCAGCAGCTGACCTTTTCCATTGGAGAGAGGAACTTTACACAAGCTCTTGTCGCGTTTCTCCAGGTTGCACTGAAGACCAAACTGGGTTAAATTTAGGTCAAAAACTTGCTTTCCTTAACCCGTTTGTATTCCTGCTCATAGACAGTCACGCTGTAATGATATTAATGAAGTTCTTGAAGATCCTGAGTTGTCAGGGTACCATGTGCATTAAGTGACATCTGCCACCTGTATGCAAATTGTTTCTCAGATTAAATAACTAGAAAATTTTTTCAGTTTCTTCTAAAAATAGATTAAGTTGGTACAATAAGGTTTTTTTTTTTAAAAAAAAGTTGATGGGGGGACTACCTTTTATCCTCTATTTTTTGCTGTTCCAAAACTGTCTTAAGCTCTTAAATATTTTTTCAGTTGTATATAGTAAGAGCTTATTTTTGTACTTTAAGTATTTTGGGAAACTTTTATGAGAAAAATATCAGACCGAGTTATTTTCTGCTGTACTTTTCTTAACGTTTGCCTGTATAATATATTAGAAAAGGAATATGTAATGCGAAACTAGTGAAAGTATCTACTTGATAATGTACCTGAGAAGGAAGCATATCCATGTTCTGATTGAATGATTTCCATTAAGTTTTGCTGGGTAGACTGAATTCCTCCAGCCGTGGGAAAAAAAAAAAAATCTGTCATGAACGAAATTAGTAGTTTTGGTTTGTTCATACGTTTTGGGGGGAGGACAAGGGAGATAGACAGACTCAAAAAAAGTTTTGAGGTGGGTACTTCCCTGTTCATTTTGCACTTGGAAAATTAATTGCACTTCATCAGTATCATTCTTGGTGAGCCAGATCCTGTTGGAAATGTTGCCAAAAGCTTTCATTGAAATCTTATGCTGGAGGATTAATTTAAATTGACTGTTTTGACTGTATTAGGGTAACTAGACAAGCACCTTGTTCAGTGATAGTGCTTTCGTGTGACTGTTGGAGCAAGGTTGTGGCTTTATGGCAGATGTGTCACCAGGGTCCTGAGACAGTAGCTGCAGGAGGAGTCAACTGAACAGAGCAGGGAACTAATGACGGTGCAGCTATTTTGGTCCTGAAGGTAAATGAACATTGTTGAGAGAAACTGGATGATCTGCATCTGACGCAAGCTTCTTATCTGGCAGTGGGCAAATGGCATGACATACAGGAGCCTTTCTTTGCACATCTGGCTGGAGGCCAGGTCTGGTCTCCAGATGTGCTAGTGCTCACAGACATGGAGAGGGGTTTCTAGCTGGTGCACAGATGTTTAGGAGGTAGGATGATATGGTTTTCACCAGTAAAGATGAATTTGGAAATGTAGCTCCATGAGCTGGAGCATGGGAGGGTTCTCTGCAGTCATCTACGGTTTTGTGTTGCTATGTTCTAAAAGGTCAATTCAGAATCGCAGACAAGCACATATTCCCATCCACAGGAAAAATAAATACACAGGTGAAAGCAAATGCAACCCTAACCCTTGCAAACCCCACTCTGGAAATGGGTGGGTTTAGTGAGGTTCCCTTGCATAACGGGAGCCTTGGCCCATAATCTCTGCATCACAACCGGGCTTGTTTGAACGGCACTTTGTGGCATGTGCGTTGGAAAAGGCATCCAAGTCTTTTTTTTTTGAAGGAACATGACAGTTCCTCACCTGACTTAGATACCTGTGATTCATTGCAGTGGCTCATTACTCTGGAATGAGGATACTCTGTGTCTGCTGCGAACTTACTGTCTGACCTTTGCCTTCCCCTAAAATCAGGTAGTAACTGTATTTGCCCGTCCTCGCAGTGCTGTGTTGTAGTGGTCACCTGCACAATACCTGCAGCAGACAGTAGGAAACTGAAATGAATTTGGTAAAAATCAGGTCCTAGTAGTGTCCTGGTGATAGCCTTGATCCATTGATGACCCCAAGGTACAGCAGGTGTTAGCAGATGTCAGTCTGCTTTCCATCCATGAAAAGTCAGTATCCTGATTAGAAATGTGAAGCTTAAATTGTTGGTTGTCTGAGAAAAGTTATTCTTTATTAAGCCTCGTAGTAGAATCAGGGTTTCTGTGCAGTAAATATAAGGGCATTTCCCTTGCTTTTTTTGCAGGCTCTTCCTTTAATATAATACAGATTCTGGTAAGCTTATATATTGGCTAATTCCTTGCACATTTGTATTTGTATGCACCTACAGAATGAGTTCCTGTTGAGCAAGTAATATATTGTGAGAGTGAATGAGTTGGATGAAGGAAAAAAGAATTTACAGGAAATAATCCGGCTTCTGAAATGTTGGAAATACCAGAAAGCGGGAGAATGACAAGAACAGAAAAAAACCCCCTTGTATGGGCATGAAAGCCACAACAGCATTTGGATGATGTGTAGAATATCCTCAATGCAAAATCAGCACCACGGGAGTTTTAAATGGGGAAAAGTTGAAATGGTGGAGGTGAAGGAGGAAGTGGCAGTGGCTTCCTGCATTTCAGTGTGCTGTGGTGTTTTGGTGTGGTTTTTTTTTTTTTTTTTTTGTTTTTTTTTTTTTTTTTTTTTTTTTTTTTTTTTTTTTTTGTTTTTTTTTTTTTTTTTTTTTTTTTTTTTTTTTTTTT
>JAVKLA010000001.1:10981330-11001321 GCA_034782735.1 Sagittarius serpentarius
TGGCTGTTGGTTCCTGATTTTCTGTGTGGTGTGTTTTTTTGGTGTGTTTTTTTTTTTTTTTTTTTTTTTTTTTTTTTTTTTTTTTTTTTTTTGTTTTTTTTTGTTTGTTGTTTGTTTTTTTTTTTTTTTTAATACAGGCTGTCTGAATTCTTTGGTCTACTTTCTTTGAACTTGGAACATTTTGGCTGGACTTCTCCTGATAGTCACTATCCTTAATTGAAACAACCGTAACCTTGCGGGCATTCACATGGAGGCCCTTGGGAGACCCAAAAAAAATATTGTGCTCATACGTTCTCTTGGCAACTCAGAAGCTAAAGCTTTGCATCTCACGACTGATTAATCATAACTAAACGCAGTTAGTGCCATCTGAATTTTATTTTAGTGCCCTGTTTCAACCACTGGTAGCTTACTTTTTGTTGAGTTTCCAATAAGCTGCCCTATTTGTAGCTCGCTGCAAGGAGAACGCAGTGTCACTTGGTTCGAGATAAGGGTTGGGGATGGAGAAGCGTTATCTTGCCCACGCGCGAAGTCAGCAAGGCAGGGTCTGGGCTTGCTCCCTCTTACCGCAAAATGCAGCGTGGTGGATGCAAGTCGTGAAGCTTCCTCAGGCATGTGCGAGCGTTGCCTTTGGGGAAGGGGAGGTGGGAGGGGGATCCGTGTGGTGTGCTGTCTCAACACCAAAGGGGACCTGGATGCTCCAGATGAGGGAACATCTGGATCGTACGGGTGCTGAGGGGTGCATCGGTGAGCACTGTACAGCGACGCTTGACCAGAGGAGACTGCTATGACCGAGCAGCTCTGAGGTCAGTGTGTTTCAGCCTGTCCTGACCTGGCTGCCCGCACCCATGAACAGGCTTCTCCTGGCTATTGCCGAGGGCTCAGCCCCGGATCAAGAGGCGGCTCCATGGTGAAGTGCTGCTGACCCCAGACCATGACTTGTCCCAGCCTAAGCCCCACCCAGAGCCACTTGTGCTCCGTCTGTCCTGCTGCACCCTGTACTGGTTACCCACTGTGTGAGTCCATGGCCCTGATGTTCTCCTGCCGCAAGTGTGGGTGTGCCTGTTCATGGTGGTCTCTGGAGCCCGGCGCAGCAACACTTGGTGCACCTCTTGTGTGGGCAATGTCTGCTCGGTCCCCAGAGCTTAGTCCTGGGCATCGGATATTAGAGTGGATGTCCCTTGTGCATGCTGCTCTTCAGTGCAGTTGAGGCTTTTCAAGGAAACAGCCAAGTGTCACAAATCTTACCTGCTTGATCATGCTTTGTTCTCTGTATTGATGACAAATATTTATAATACAGAGCTGCTTTTTTTTTTTATTTTGGTGTGCAGTTGCAAAGAAAATATTCCTTAATTCTCGTGGTCTCGAATGATGTTCTTGTTCCCTTGTGACTTTGCTAAGCTATGACACCTGAAAGTGAAAGCACTGGATTCTATTCCATTTCGTGTGCCATTGTCATAGTTTTTAAAGCTCATAATTTTTAAAGTGATGCTTTTTTCATAAATTCTCCTTAAGAATACATAGAAATAAAATTTCTCCTTAAGAATACAGAGAAGAATGACTGAATTGTAATAGAAACCCTCAGAAATTTAGATGCAAAATCGTTAGCACAGGTATCATTATGGCCTCTTTTGTAATTTGCAACATGTCTTTTACTGGTAGGAAAGAGGATGAGGGCAGAGCAAGACCCTTTCAAATGTCATGCTGGTATTGTGGGGCTTGCAGGACAGGGGAGTGTGGAAGCAGGGTGCTGCTTTAGCCGTGTTCTGAGCAGAGATCTCCTTTTAGGAGGAGACAGTATATTGTCATCAGGTAACACAGCTTTGTCTTGCCAGGTCTGGTATCACAGCGAACAAATTACTGTTTCTGCTAACCTCCAAGTGGCAGGCAGAGTTGAAGGTGTTTGCCCAGAGAGTGCTGGGACTCCAGTGCCCGAGATACAGATCTGGCCAGCCAGGAGGTGGGGTTTTATTCCTCCATTTCTGAAATCATTCTCTGATGAGCGGTGGGTTTTTCTGTTTGTTTTCTGTTAGTGAAAGGTAGTGATTTGAGGTCTCAGGATCAGCAATAGATTTTTGAAGGTGTTTGTGATGCATTGACAGGGAAAAGCGAGCAAAACTAATTCATGCTCTTCCGACAGTAAGCCAAGGAGCTGGCGTGCTTGTCATTTGAATTGGAAGTTTCTTAAGAGGGTATTAGAATTAGACCTGCCCCATCTGTCTCAGCCCAGGTTAGATGATGAGGGATTTTGCTTAAAGGAGCAGTAAAGTTCTGCTGATAAAACCCATCTTGGAGAGCGACAGTAATTCCCTTCACATAATATGCTGTAGCACTCAAACATGTTACCCTCTCAAACGTGGCATGCCTTGGTCCTGGGGTCCAGGACCCTGTTGATTTCATACCTCCAGACTGTAAAAAAAGAGTATGATTAAACAAATGGCAGATACCTAAAAGCATCAGTGAAACATCCCCTTCTCAATGGGACTGTGTGTGCTTGTGTACCCACACTGAAACACAGCCCGAGCTGGAAGCGCTTCCTACTTCTGAGTATACAAGAATACACAAGAATAAAAAAAGCTGCTTCAGGAATCCTGCTCTGAATTACATGAACTTGCTTAAAATGTTTATTTGAGCGGACTTTATTACTGTATTTTTGAGTGAAAGGTATCATTATACACGCTGAACAGGACTGGCCACGCTGTGTAGTGGCAGCCACAGGGCATTCCCAAGCGGGAGCAGAGGTGTGGAGCTGGGGAGAAACGCCCAGCTCTGTCCCTGGAACTCAAACAGATCATGGTGTTTAGGTTTCCGCTCCACTGGAAGTGTGTGCGTGAGGGCATTTAACCTCACAAGTCATGTTTTGGGTTTTAAAGCCAGCTAATTCCAGAGAGAACGGCTCTTCTTCTACCTTTGAGAGTCTATAAGGTGTAAAAAGCAGCCAGTTTTTCCTGGTGGCAAACATGTTGGGCTAGCAAACTGCAAGTGGAGCATTAGCAAAAAAATACCCCCAAACCCACATTTATATAGGTAGAAGAAATAAAATTTCTTTCATGTTAAGTGTAAATCCCTCTTGCAGGGTTTTGTCATGTCTTGAAGCAGTGCTAAACAAAATTTAGATCCCTGTCCTCAATCCTTGGCTGTGTTTTCAGGCTCAGGAGTTAACCCACCCAAGTTCATATGGGCTTTTATAAGATAACACTGTGAAGAAGCCAGAAGGAAAGGCTGGAGGGGAAGAGGACTGAGTCAGGGCTGGGTCACATGTATCTCACTCCAAACACAAACTGAGAGAAGCCGGAGAATCATCTGTCTTGTATGAAGTGGACAATACATGGTAAAGACTACTTTCCACCTTGGCCCAAGCTACTGGAGTGGCAAAGCCCCAAAACTGGTTCCAGGTGATATTACAGGGAAAAAAAAAAAAAGGGCTAGGTTTGATATGTCTAAACTTCAATTGAGTGTGAATTAGGATAACTAACCCTTCAGGACAGGGCCTTTACGTGATGTCCTTTGGAGCAGTCAGCGTTGTATAAGAAGAAAAACCCACCTCATTTCTGGATACTTACTATGTGCATCTTGCACTTTAGACCCATGAGTACTTTGGCCTGAAGCTGCTCTGTTGTGACAGGGTAATGAAGGTGAGCAATTTCCACCTGCAGCTAATCTGGAGAGCGGATCCTGAGGACTGGAGCTAGAATGCTTTGTTTCACTTTAGGTACTTAAATGTAATTACATTTAAACGAAGAATTACATGCACTCTCACTAGTAGTGTATTGTCTTCTGAAGAGTGCTGTGGAAAGCAGCAGAGGGCTTCCCCCATAGCTTGTGTAGCTTAAAGCCAGGTGGCCACTTCGGAGCTTCACTTCGTGGTGTACCTGTGTTGCCTTGGAAATTTTTAATTATATATGGAGGTACTCATTAGGGGAGACGGCGACTGCATGTTTAGGTTGAATGGGAAGTTTTCACTTTGGCCACTTGAACTTTTTTTGGTGTGGCATAAAGTGTGAACTCTGACTACTGGCAGCCTTGTTAATGGTGCTTTGGGTAGGGGGAAAAGTTTGCCACAAAAGGAGTTTGGTTCCGAAATTATTCCTTCCTTGTATTTTTTCTAATGTGTTATCTGTACTCCAGGGCTCTCTGTGTAAGAAAATCGGGTCTCTGCAACTGATGTTCATCTCCACAGTGTGGTGGTAGCGTGTAGGCTATGTTGAGGGGGGATATACATCTGTTATGATTATTTTTGACTGAAAGAAAAGCCTGTTGGTATTAGGATTGAAGATGTTGCACTGCTGTCCCAAGCAAAGAGAAAGGGGGTGGTGAAATCTTACTAAATCTGCTGGGATTTGGGAAGAAGTTTCATTTTGGGCAGGGCTGGAGGTGACCTGGCTGTCAGTGGCCATGTCTCCTGACTCTCCTTCTTATGACCCAGCTGCTGCTGCTGTGCTCACCATCGTTCTCCCTCTGGATGGCCACCGGGTTTGGGAGACAAGAACCCATGGGAGTGAGTTATATTGGATCCTCCTGAAATGGAAATGCAGTGGTCTAGCTTTTATCTTTTCTGTGAACACCCCTCAGGGAACGTTGCCACTTGTAATGTATTTTTCATTTGCCAATCGGAATCGTGTGAGACCATCCTATAAAACAACTGACAATACTAGTATGTACACATTTTAACAGACAAGTGTGTTTCGGTGGCAATCAAAGCCATACTGTCTTTCTCCTCCTGGTCCTGAGTCATTTGACAGAGAACTTCTTTACTTAAGAAAGCAAAGCAAATTTGCAGACAGTTAGTAGCACCTTAACCAATACCTTTCCAAGGTTAATACGAGTTATCTGGGGGCAGGGTATGTTTCAAACATGCTGCCAGTATATTATCGTTTGTTACGTTGGTGGTAGCAGTAGTAAAAACCTGATGTATTATTAATACACTATAAATCATGTTAAACACAGAGAAGGGTATCTCGCATGTTTGGGGAAAAAACCTAAGAGGTGCTTTGATTAATGAGAAAAGCACGGTTTGTGGCTGCTCTGATTCACCACTCTGTGCTCCTTGCAAGCTGTTTCAGATGGGTAGAGCTCCAGGTGATCATCAGTGTTCAGCAAGTTCCTGAGTTCCTGACCTTCAGAGATGATGCCCCCAAAATCTCTTGTGATGGGTGGAGCACTTGGAATGGCTAAACTTTACTTGGCTACTAGTCAAGCTCTATCTTACCTAATGGTGCTAAGAATAAATAAATAGATAAAAAAATCCCTTTTGGTGTGTGCTGTGGGTAGGTGAAGGGAACTTTGTCTTTATCTCTTTTTTTTTCTTTTAAGGGAGGAGAGGATGTAGTTACCATGAAAAATTAGTAGTAAAAAAAAAGGAGGAATAAAGCAATCCTTAAAGTTGCAGAGAATGAAATTATCTAGAATTCCCTTTCTAGAGTAACAGCAGAGGAAAAGGTTTAACTTCTGTTTAGGCTATTGCTTTATATTCGCCTTGATACATGATACGGAAATGTCCAGATGCTGATAAGAGATAGAAATAACAGAGCAGGAAAGACATGGGGTATGTTGACACAAATATCAAGTATCCCGAATAAGCAGCCAAGAAACTTCATCCAGTTTTATGTGAAGCCAAATATGTACAGTATCTGTAATGAGCTTTCTCTCATTCTGAGGCAGAGTGAGAGCCACGGGGTCATTTTACCTCATTCAGTGTAGCAGGGAATTAGGGGAACCGCCATGAAAATTGTCAGTTTATCTTGATTTGGGAACACATGGATTAATCCATTCTGCTTTTCAGTATTCACTCCTGAAGCTAGGTAGTGCGTACCCACCATTGAGTACAAAAAAGAAAATAAGGTGATATTTACTGTCAAAATAAGAATACACACAAATATTAAAATGAAAGAAAACAGCCCACAAATTATCCTTTTGCATAGGACAGATAGGTTCACTTTAATGACACTGTATATACATTGTTTTATGGGTTGGGGGGGGCATCCAGAAAAATAAGGCTTGTATTTTGAGCAACAGTATTCAAGTTAGATCTTAGGAAAAGGCTTCTGCTGTCAGACCATGTATTGCAGGTCTGCGGATGCTGTTCTGCCTTCCCCAAGCATCTTGGTGAACGTTGGCTTGGAGATCCACGACTCGGCTCAGCCTTTAATTTTCGGCATTGTGATTAGCACCTCCTACGATGCATAAAATTTGCCGAGGTTGGGTGCCTAATGGATTCCTGTTTCTGGCTTTCATTACTTCTCGTGCTATATCCTTTTCTTGTACCATCTTTGCACTTCTTTTTATAGCAGCAGCACTTAGGGCTGCTTGGAAAGGGCCACAAAGCTGCACGAGGGTGACTGCCTGACCTGCTTCCCAGCGAGTGCTGCTTCCGCAGATGGCAGCTCAGCAGCGAAGCTGTGAAACGTTCGCCTGGACTGATCAGCAGGTGGCAGATAGCGGGCTTCCTTGAGATCTGCCACCTCCTGCCTCTGCAGCCTTCTGCAGGCCTGACAGTCTTGCAGAGATGAGGGAGCAGCAAAGGGAGCCCAGTATCCCTTTGCTGGCGCGTATGCCAGGGTTGGGCACAAAGCTGACGTTGCTACCAGCTCCACTCCTCCTGTGCCCCAGGAGAAGAGCTGTCTCAGCTGTGCTGCTTGCTTTCCATTCAAAGTGTTAATCGAAGCCTTCAAACTCCACGTGCCAAGAGTCATCTTGGAGCATTGTTCCCACCGGGCTTTTACCAAGTGCTCGCTCAGAGGGTCTCACTTGGCCTTTGCAGTTGCGGCTGCTTTGCATCTGTATGCTCGACCCAAGTATGACATTATATAGCTACTGCGAGAGCATCCTGGAATTCAGTTCACAGTCCTGAAAAACTTTCTGCACCAGTTTTCAAAATATTGTATATAAGCCAGCCTTCTTCACTGAAGCCTCTTACGTTCTTTGCAGCTGACTGGGTACTGAGTATCTGCTGTGCAAGCATTGTGTTGCCCCTACGTGTTGTACTTGGTTTTGTTCTTCGTCAGTGCCCTCCGGTTGCTGACAACAGCCTTGAAAGCCATTTCAGGTAGGCACAGGCAGACAAAGCTGGTCCTCTGCCCTAATGTGAAGCAGGGGGGGATTTCAGGGCAACTTCATTAAAGATACCGTTTCCCTCCCTTCCCCAAGCATTCACTTACAAATGCCAGTTGTATATTTTCAGGGTCAAAAGTGTGGTTAACTCATATGCAAGGAAAAAAAACCCACATTTGCTGGATAAACTCTGTTTTCTCTTTACAAGAACCCAATTTCACCACAAATTGTGTTCTTTTGCGAAGACGGGGGGAGCTTTGAAGTTTTGATGCTGTTTGCGTGGCTGGAAAAGGCTTGCTGCAGTGCCACACCAAGAGAGAAGCAGAAAATGCAGTTTCTTGGCAGCTTGTCTCTATACATCATTGAACCCCAGCAAATTCCTGAAGCTTGTAAATACTCATACACTTCTGCCAAGCAGTAGCTCTTTTGCGCTGTTTCTCACAGGCTTATCAATGTATACTTTTCCTTGCTACTTTTTTTTTTTTTTTTTTTAAAGAATTTGAGCTTCAGTGTAGAGATTTGGCTATGTGTAAATGTGCTGGTCAGGATAGGGTGGAGGAGCTACACTCTAGTTCTGTTGCACAAGAGAAAAATCACTTTTGAGTGAAGTGCATGAGGTGACAGACGAATAAGCATTACATGTGATGTAAAAATTGCTATAATACTAAGAAAACTTCTAGTCCTTTTAAAGCAGCTTTAATCGGGTTTTTCAGACAGTCATAGAGCATGTTGGATATTAAGTTGGTGTGCAGTTTAAAATACGCTTTACTCTTTATCCTAGAAAGTAAGTTCTTGCATATGACAAAAATTTCAACTTCTAAGTAACCATTATATAATGCATGGTTTTATTTTACATGTTTGAATTATAATATTAACTGCTATTTTATCTCTAAATACTACTTTACATCCAAAAGACTAAGCTGTGCATCTCTTGGTGAATATAGCTGTCTGTGAGTATTGAGGACACTTCTAACTGCAACACAGATGATGATGATGAAGGTTAAACCCTTCTTAAAGGTGTCACCTAGTTAATGGATTCAACACCGTCTATAATATGGTTATAGTTGTGAGTTTCTGCCTCATTACCTGCCAGTGTCGGTCCTGTTGAGCTAAGGAGAGCTGTAATGTCACGAGTGTCATGTTGTCTGAGTTCCTTGGGTAACGAGCATCTGGAATAGTTGCTGTCAGGAAGCTGTTTGCCTCCCACAAATGAGATAAACTGGGTTATTGTTAAATCAAATTCAAGCAGCCAGGTGCTATGTTAAGGCTGTGCCCAAGTGCGGCCCTCCTGGTTTTCAGTACCTTCCCTTTTTGTTTTAGCTACAAACAGATTCAGACTTCCTCGATAAAGCAGTCTGGAGGAGCGAAGTATTTTACATTAAACTGAACTTTTTTGTTGTCTAAGCTATTGCAAACCAGATCTTAACACATATGCTAATTTTAAGACATTGATTTTCACAAGCAACAGATATTTAGTCTTACATGCACGAGATGGGTTTGCTGCTGGCATCACTTGTGAGGTTATGGTCAAAACAAGGACAAATCAGCTATAAAATTCCAAGACCTTACTGAATAACTTTGGTTTTTCCTTCTCAAGGACCAGCTAGTTGTCATATTGCCTTATTTTTGTTGCCGTCAATATGGCTGGAAAAGCTTCTTCAGGCATCTGAGATGGGCTCACAATGAGAGGAAAAGTCTTGCAGTGAAGGATCTCTCCCACCACAGGTTTGGTTTTGTATCATGCAATGGCACGTGGCTGCGCAGGCATTCTGCTCTGATAACGCATTTTCTTATTACAAACTTGACTGAAAGCAATAAACATGCAACTGCCTATAGAAGATACACTTATACTAATGTAAAGGTACCTTCAGTTACTGTCTTAAAGATTTGGGGGAAGCAGAGTAATGTAACTGGAAGCAAATACGGGGAATAGATGTGTATAGTGGGAATCTTAAAAAAAATTCAGTACTTTTTTTTTTTAATAAGCTTTATATTAAAACAGTCATTGTAGAGCATTGCCAAACTATTATGCAGGCTTTGTCCAAATCTACCTCTGTGCCCTCTCTGGAAGCAGTGGATGGTGCACGTCACAGCTCTTCTGCATGGCTGCCTACGTCAGTATGCAGAAGCGTTGAGTTTAGGGTGAGTAACATTGGTGTCTGCTTTTATTTGTAGCCCAGGACTAGTATTTTCAGCACACCATGATGCTAAGCTTTTAAAAGCTGTCTTTATTGAAGTTTTGGACACTATTAATGAAAAAATGATGCAGGATGTTTTCTGTGGAAGGCTGAGGGTCTGCAAACCTTAAAAGTATTTTCTGGGAGAAAACATTAAATTTGTGATTTTAACTCAGCGATAATCTGCCTGTGTCCCCACTTGTGAGGCTCTCCGGGGATGGGTATGGTAGTGGTCACATGCAGGTCGCTACCTGCAGCAGGAGATGGTGGTGGTGGTGGACAGGCATCTCCCTGGGGTGTTCCCTGTTGAGTATCGACTGTCCCCAACGCTGGCCCTGCCCTTCAGGCTGTCCCACACCAACCTTTCTGGGGGAGTTAGTAATCGTACCCTGACCCAGTGCGGGGCTGAGGGGAATGAGGACAGACACCACTAAATGCCTTGGTACAGCTCTGGTGCAAGCTTTCTATGGCACCTTTTTCCATTGGCCATGAATATTTACATTGGGATGAAACAAAACCAAACTGCAGCTGGTTACATCTTCACAATTGTGTATGACACCAGGGATTTCAGAAACAACACTTTCCTTAAGCATAAATCAAGGCAGATGGTAAAAGCAAGTGACCTACAAAATATAACAAGTTTGTTCACCAGAAATGTACAGTACAAACAAATGTACTGTCACCTAAAAATACTGAGATGGCATTTCTGACAGTGATGATTGTATAAAGAAGTCAAAGTTTGGATAAGGCCAAGAATTAATTTTGTGTCCTGTAAATACACACTGGTGATCAAACTGGCTGTTAAGGTGTTTCAGCCTAATGTTTCTTCCTCCCTGTAACTTTGTTTGATCGGATTTACCTGGTTCTGTTTTACCTGTAAATGAAGTTATTACAGCAGGCCTCTGTCAGTCTGAAGACCTCAGTGTCTTGCAGAAAACAGCACTGGTTTGTACTATTTGTATTCTTTTTCTGTGAAAATAGGGCCCAACAACTTCCTTTCTCAATAATGTGCTACTCCTGTGGTCAACAAATAGTGGGCTTTTTAATAGTCCCTTCATGTATGCATCCTTACATGTTCAGATGTAAGTTAGTTTTGTAGCCTCCTCTTGCAGAACCACATCCATTACTCTGGTCATCCCAGTAACCTATCTTCTTCATGCTGGCAGGGAGGGACTGTGCTTAACCGGGATCATTTTGGCATCCTGCTTAAAGCCCTGGCCAGTTATCCCAGCAGGGGATAACAGGGCAGGAGCTGCTCAGCCCACCCAGCCATGGAAGACATGGGGAGACAACAGCTCCTGCAGCTTCAGCCCTCCCCCATTTTCAAGCATCGCCGTTGAACCCCCGAGTGCCTTGTGCACGAGCGGTGAAGTTTGTAGTAAATCTCGCAGGCTCGTTGCAGGGTTGGGGTTCGGTACAGAGGAGCTGGTGCTGTCTCACAGTACCCACCAAGGCAGGGCTCTGCCGTTAAAGCCTGCTGCCTTGAGCAAAGCAAACTTGAGGCAAATCGGCTGTGAAGTGGAAACATGCAAATTAAAGCAGGCTAAATCATGGGAGGATTAGGCTGTAGTGATTTAAGACAGCTTTATTTCAGTATGGAAACACTGACGCAGGACTTAACGTACGTTAAGTTCTGCTCGTTGTCTTTGTAGTTAAGATGGGTGGTCCGACACACAGGCAAACACAGAAATTGGTGTCCTTCTAGAAGCCACAAAATTGTAACAATGGCATTTTGGAAATGTTAAGTGCTATTCTTTGGGTTGGCTGCTTTGGCTGATCAGCTGGGTGAGCAGAGGGGCTTTTATAGCCTTTGTGTCCTGTGGGGTATGAGAGCTTTGTGTGGCCTCCAGGTGTGGGCTTCTGGCATGTCAGGAGACACGTGGTCTGGGATTTGTCTGGCAACTCTGAATATGCACAAGCAGTCTCTCACAAAATGCCATTAGATCACCTCAACTGGCTTGCCACTATGTTTTAAGTTAAATGCCACCCAGAAACATTTAGGTCAGTACCTTGTGTTTTGCCAAAGATAGTCATCTGGCAAGACAGAGTTGTGACCTGAGAGGGGGAAGATCCGCCACTTCTCTTGGTAGTTACTGTGGCCCTTAATCATCTTGGCAATTAGCTTGGCCTCAGTTAAACTTGTGTCTCGCTGCTGAAGGACAGGCCTTTTTCCGCACCCTTGGAGCCCACGAGCACCTGATATTTCCTCTTCGCTGGCGCTTACATGTAACCCAGTGGCTTTGCAGTTTTGGTGGACTCATCCAGCTGACATCCTTCACGGTGGTATTTTGCCTGCTGTCTTCCAGCCACTGTGGTCTTTTCTCTGCGGTTGTTCCAGTTCTTCAACACACATCTTAGAAACCAGTTACTGGAACTGTAAGTTTTTATCAGTGCTATTTAGAAGCAAAATTCGCTTTATGCCCTCCCTCTATTTTTAGGATTTATGAGGAAAAATTGCTTTTTCAGGGGATGGTGCTCTAACGAGAGCTAAGCAGTTGGTTTTCACACATGCTGTTGTGTTTTATGAATATTTCAAATGGTCTGGCTTTCCTTGCAAGAATGACTTGTTTCTGTAATCTTTTGGGTATACATTTTATTGGATAAATTCTGTGCTCTGTAAGAAAAAAAAACACCTTAAGTTCAGAATTTCTTTAAATGACTTAGCACATTAAGATAACTAGACATTAAGGAGAAATAATTTTATAAAATATTTACTCTAAATGAGAGAAGCAGTTCCTGACTTAACGTTTCCCACAACTTGACATGTTTTAGAAACAAAAGCTATGGTGTTGGTAGTATTAAAATGGAATGGCACTACAAAGGCAATAGGTACGATGACCCCAGAGCTAAGCAAGATCTTATGCATCTTGCAGATGTGCTGTTTGCCTCTTCAGCAGCAGCAAGTTTTTTGCAACTTTGTGTTGCACAAAAGAAAAATTAAGTGATTGTACGCAAATGGATTTCTAACATTTCAGGAAAAACATCAGTTAAGAATGGGTTCATAGACTTGAGGGATGAAGCTGTAGAGCAGACAGTCCTTCGTTAAAGTGGCCTAAAAATAAAATGCTATTCACGTAAAATGTGATTTGCTTGATGGAGAAGGGATTAATTGTGTATTGGTATGAAACAAGAATTTTATCAAAAGAGGTTTTGGGTTTAGTAGTGATTATCTGTTTAGCTTTGGATACCATCTTTGAAACAATTTTTTGTATAGGAATGTTTGAAATGAATGCAAGAACTGAATGTCCCATTTTTGTTGTGTTTCAGTTATTGTAGAGTGCTATAAAAAGAGGTGCAGGGTCTGAAAGTGGACCTTAAGGAGCCATGTCATCCCTATGGTCCTTTGTGCATTCCCTAATCTGAAGAGAGATGGTCTTCCGTTGTTTTTCCAGATGTGTTGCTGTTCACAGTCTTTACCAATAAAGATGCTAAGTTTGAGGACTCATGCAGAAGACTGCTACCTTCTCCATTCTTAAATCCAAAGGTGGGGGTTTGAGTGCTGTCGTGCCAACATCGCGCTCTGGCAAGGCACAACTCCAACCGCTGATGGTTTTGGTTAAAGTAGTGGGAGAGGTCATCCAGAAAATGGCTGGCAGCTGGTAAAATTCCTGCTGCTGATTTGGGATTTACCCAGGTTGTATTTAGTGCTGGTCACACCATGGATTGAAATTGCTGGGAAAGACTTGCCGTATCCACAAAGTCACTGTCGCACTGGTTTTCCTCTACCAGTCTTGCTTATGTGCCCTTTGCATCCTGCTGAAGCACCTTCCACGCTCATACCCAGCCTTTGCTCTTCTGCCACCCAGGTTTCTCTTTTTTCCAATGGTGGCAAATGGATGGGAGTTTGATGCTAATCCTTCTCCAGACCTTTAAAATGGGATGTGAAGGGAGACATCAGTGGAAGTTCTGCCTCATGGTCAGCCTTGTCCTCCTCACTGAGTCCTTTTGTTGTCAGCTGAGAAGCGTTTCAGGGCTGTTGCTGGCTCCAGCTGTGCGTTTCAGTGTTTAGCACAAATGTGGAGCCCAGTATGGGACTTCTGGAAGCAACCCTGGTGCAAAAATGAGTGTCCCGCTAACATTTATTTGTAGCCTCATTTCTTGATAATAACGAAGGAGTGTACTATTTCAGGGAAGCGGTAGGAAAATAAGTTCCATCTTTAGTTGTCTCTAGTTATCGCTAAATCAACTTTAACCTTCTTAAACTTGCTTTTAAAAGCCTTTCTCTTCAGCTTACCTCCTGTAGTTGTTCTTCAGTTACTTTCCTGGATGTCCCTTTAATCTTTTCCTTCCAGTGTTCTGAATGCCTTTTGTCCATGTTTCCTCTTCATAACCCTCTTAAGTACCCTCTTAAGCCTCGGTCAGCTGAATCACTGAACCCTCTTCAGGTTCTTTCCAAAGCCTTTTATCTTTTTCAAGCGTTCCGAAAAGTCAGTCATAGTTATTTTATTTTAGGTAAGATCTCCATCCTCATATATTCTTTAAGTTTCTCGCCTTTCGGCTTCTCACAGCATCCTGTTTCTTTTTGTGGAAGAATCAGGCTACAGTCGACCCCTAGGGCAGTCAAGTTTGTTGCCTGAATGCAACTGGAGCAGAGTTGTAGTCTACCACATAAGTAGGTAGGCATCATTTAATTTGCCACAGTCCAGAAACCCTGTAGTTAGGCCCAGGTTTCACAGTCTGAAGTAGCTGCCGAACAGAAATAAGCCATCTGATTGCTGGTCTTCTGATGCGGAGCTGAAATATGAACACAGCGTGGGGCCCACGAGCAATGCCTGCCTCCCACAGCAGGAGGTCCCTATGCCAGAGCCTGTGCTCTGCACGCTCCAGTCAAGATCAGCTATGGGTTCCCAAACACGGATGACTGTCTTGTCTTTTGATGATGAGCCTGACTTACAGTAGATACCACTCTTAAAATTTCATAAATTAGAGTATTTAATTCACTGAGACTGTATCAGTCTTTATTATTGGCTTTACCACTTTTTAAGTTCTTTAGCTGCACGCTGTGATTTAAGTGTTATTTTAGCTGGCATATGCACTCCCCCATGGCCCTGAGGTCAGGCTGGGTGCTGCGCAGGAGCTCATGCCGAAATCTAGATCTCTGAGGAGCGGGGCATTTTATTCTCCAAATAGCAACAGGCAGTAAAGGAGATGCTTTAGTATTAAAGGTTTGTTTTAAGGAAACAACTTGCCTAGAGCAAACTATCCTGACCTTTCTTACGTTCCACGGAAGAAAAACAACTCTTTGTGCAAGTGTTTTGACAGACTCCAAGATTAGCTCTGATGACGTTTATAGTTAATTATGTCAAGACCATGTTTCTTTTAGTAAAAACACCATTTTTGCATGAACTGCAATTAAATGGAGTTTGATGCTAAAGGACTGACTTGTATTTTTAAGCAACAAAAACCAGGATTTTCTTATTCATCAGAGCAGTGAGGGAAGACTTTCTCACCTCTTGCTTTGGTTGTAGTAGATGTAACATAACCCAAATTTTACATAGCTGTGAATGATTTGTCTTCAGCTGGGGTGCTGCTCAGTTAGGTGGTTTCCAATAGCAGGGTCAAAATAAAGGTTAGTCTTCTAACTTCTGTACCTATCAGATGCCCATCTTTCTACTTTTCTATGTGCTCTACCAAGGCTTTTGAGAGTGATGGATGCCATGGAGGTGATGAAAGTACGGTGAAGGCAATATGAGGGCAAGTGGGAACTTGTGTGGGTGTTCGTCCTCGTTCATCCACCCTTGTTTGAAAAAGTGTGCTGTTTCTCTAGCAATATACATCAGAGTAAGGGAACACTGTCTGTCCTTCTTGTCCATCTTCTCTACAGAGCCCTGGAGGGGCGCAGGAGCGTCATGGTCATTGCTCTTCAGCTGGGGTAGGTCATCCAATAGAATAAGGATGCAGGGAAGGGACAAAGAGTTCTTTTTTTTAGGCAAAATATCCTTGTGAGCCTTAGAAAGTGTACATTTAATTTTTCCTTGTTTTCACACATTAGCATTTGGTAGCAGTGCTCCCTAGTCCAGCTGAAGGACAGTCTTTGGGGAGGGGGCAAAGAGCCACCTTGTGCTCCACTTTTGGTTGATGTTGGGGCAAAGTGGGAGATGCTTATTTTAAGTGCTTGACCTACCATTTACATAAGCAATGTTTTGCTAAATTCAAATGTTGTTCTCAATGTGAGGGACCTTTTAATTATGACTGATTGCGTAACGACTTGCATGCGTTGGATGGGCAGGCAGTGACGGCAGTCCTCTTACTACCTTCTGAAATGCTGCTCAACAGGTGGTTTGTGAAGCTGCTTAACAGACAGCAGGTGATCAACCAACTTAAATCCTTTAATAAGAAAAATTCTACAAGCCTGTAGCAATAAAATTTAGTTGTCCTTTTAAAAGACTGCGTTCATTCGTAAGGATGTTTCTTGCTACACTGTTTTTTCCTTAAGAAGGCAAGTTTAAAGTGGGTTTTCAAAAACCCCAAACTATTCCTTGTGAAAAATATGTAAAAATATTATAGTTAAACCTGGATCTTAACTATTGCATTGTTGTGGATCTGTTATGTTAAAACTCATCACTATGTCACTCTTGCTGTCCACATGTATAGGAAGCAGTGCCTGTCCGGTACTGATAAAAGAAAATAATGTCCTGGTCTTCACAGGCTGGGGATATCTTCAGCAGAATAAGTGCTGAGTTTTTGTTCCATATTTTAAAAGCTGTCAGTGGTTTGTGCATAAATACCAAGAAAAAGCTTGCTGTGAGTGAGAGTCATCGCTCTGCCATTGGGAAACCTTATCGTGCATGGAGTACTACCAGGATGGGGGATGCAGGGAAAATCTGCCATCATCCTTTTGGATTTTGGTGCTACCAGCAGAAAGCCTGATTCTTCCTGTTACCTCACACTCACACCGATAGGCTTCCTTAAGAAAAGGGCTTTGTAACTATTCTCAGTCCTTTATCAGCCTGCTGTGTTTAAATACGTTCACTTTGTCTGATGCAGCTTTAAAAAAAGAAAAGTTGTGGGGGTTTTTAATAGAAATCTTAACTCAGGCATGTGTTGCATAGTGTTTGTGTTAAGGAAGTGAAAGGCAACACCTGCACGTTTTGCAGAAATGAGAAAGTGCTTTAATGTAATTTCTCTGTGCTGTCATAGAATATTAATATTTTGAGGTTATCTGAATTTCTCTGGAAAACTACTTGTGTTTAGCATTCTCTTAAAAGAACTTTTTTTTTTCCTGTGCATTTTCATTATTTTGAATGGGTAACAAGTAACATCCTGGGTCTTTATGCAGCTGAGGTATATGGGTTATGTGAAAGCAAAAGCTCTGAGAAGGAGGGCTACAGAAAGCTGTGGGCTACTTGCTGATTTGAACGTATGCTTCTCTTCCCAGACCAGGGTCTGGGTTTCTAATAAACTACTGAAAACACTGCGGCCTTTGAGCAATCCATGAGATTTTTTGAGAGCTGCTACACGCTTTCCTATTACAGTTTGCTATTTAGCTGCTGGTTTTGCTACTTTTTTTTTTTTCCATGATGGAGGAGATTGTGTTGCACATTTTGCGGCTTATTTCACAGCTGGGAGTCCCTTGACTGGTGACAGAAATGAGTTTACTAGCCTGTTACTAGTAACGTATTTATTTGCTGTTTAAAATGACTAGAATATGTCTTTTTAGTAAAATTATAGCATATACTGTGGGACAGGTAATTCCTAAGAATTTTGTTTCATCTTCTCTTTTGATCTTAGGGAGTTAACATACCATGGCTTAATTTCTAAATAAATTAGTACATAAGATCTCAAGCTGTTTGTTAAAGCTCCCATTCTCATGGAGTCACCAGCTGCTGATCCCAGAGACTGCTGCGCTGCCTCTACTCCACTGTGCAGTTTTCCTCGGTGATGCCCAGACCTGCCTTCAGCAACATATGTGCTGTTGCTTTTTCTTCTTTTACCGATAACGATTCCCTTCCCTTGCCTCGCAAGCTGGTAGGACGCAGCAGGCGCAGGAGAGCAGGGGCTGGCCACAAGTTCTCCGTGTGGTTTTGGCAGAGGACCAGCCTTCCTTCTCAGCAGCAGATAGGTGACTTTGATCTCCCAGCTCCTTTCGATGTCTATAGGAAGCTGACAACACTTCCTCGTAGCCATAACTGCTTTTATCACACAACTTTTTCAAATGGCCTGGCTGTTTACCAGCTGGCACCATCTCTACTTGCAAGCGAACCTTCACTTCAGTTCTCATCACATCATCTTGGCCACTCTGCCCCAGGATCCCCTCTGTCTACGTGAATGGCACCACTGTGCTTTGACAAGAGTTATAATGGGAAAACAATTCTTCCTTGATGCATCCGAGTGAGGAGGAGATGTGATGTCTGCTGTCCTCCTGAAAGTTCACTGTTTAACTCTCGGCACTCCTGCTCTGTCACTGGTTTGTCTGCTGGCTTTTATTCTTGCCAATGGAGAGATCATCACTTTGCAGGCTCCAGAGAGAACCCCGTAAGGGTTCAGGCAGTTGTGTAACCCCACCTTTGCAGTGTATCTCTCAAACTCAACTATGTGTATCTAGCTGGGGAGATTTTTTTTTTTTTTTCCTCGTGGGGAGTTTTTCCTGCTCCATCTCCAAGTTTCTCTTTTCTAAAGTATCACTTTCCCTTGAAGAAAGTTCATGGTGAGATTAGAGAGAAGCATATGAGACATCTATGTGGGTTTGTCTCTTCAGAAGTCTGTCAGATCTTCTTTCAACGTGCCTTTTTGTCTTGGGTATCTGGTAAGGTGAGGCGTTTCTTGTACCAACAGCAAGACAGATGGATCAAAGAGGTTCAATTGCTGGATAATGCTTGAAATGAGAGGGCAGGTGAAATTATGTTTTCAGGAATGCCTTTTAAGAAGGAATATATGCTTTTTGGTTTGTTTTCTGGTTTTTTTTTGTTACTTATTTAGATGCTTTTTCCTATGGAAACTCAGGTGGGTTTTTGTTTTCTGTCCCCCACCATGCAAGGAAACCACTCAAGGAAAGGTTTACCACAATTGTATGAAGTCTAAAGTAAGAAATAGTCCAGGCTGACTCTTTTGATTCCATTATCTTTAATTTAAATAAAAGCACTGGCTTCATCGAAGACTCATTTGTTAAAGAAGTCGTTGATTAAAACAACAAGAAGATGGAGTAGGACAACGATTGAAAAGGAGGTGGTGAAACTTGAGTGTCTCCCTTTGGAGCTTCTCTATCCTGCACAGGCTCATCTGTTGGAGACATCTGTGCAATCAAGGTTTTACTCCTGGTCTTCTCACAGGTGCTGTGACATGTACTTTTCACATTCTCATTAAGGACTTACTGTAATTTGTACATGTGGCAGTGCCCTGTTTTATTTGTGAAGTGTTTGGCTTTCCTGCTACAGCAGGACATAACGCTGAAGGTGCTCAGGAGATTGGGGTGCTGCTGCACCCACTGGTCAAGAGTGTTGAAATGTTTTGCAGTACTTCAGATGAGACCATCAGAAATGCAGCAGGCTTGTAAGACCCAGATATTTAGCCATGAAAGTTTATATTTTTCCAAACTCTGATGTACTGCTCTGAGGCTGCAAGCAGGAACACACTACAAAATGTTGTTTTCTATCTATTGTTGATGTAATTTGGTGGTTTTTCTTTTTCTTCAAGTAAAGAGACATTTTTAAAGGTCTTAAATGTAAGATGGAGAAAGTAGGATAAGTGGTCTGGTCTTCAAGTTTTGGTTTTCTTGTCATGAATAAAATTTGTATGTAGATCTCATAGGTTTCTCATAAATGCTAATGAGATCTTTTCAGGGAAGGTACTAGGATCAAAAATGTGGGTTAAAGAAATACAGAATCACTGCGCCCTTTATTATGTCTTCAGGTCTTAGTAGTAATCAGCAAAAAGTTTCTTTGCAATGAATGAGTGAGTGACATTTAAAGCTCCATCTGTTGCCTACGGTGCAGTGCCTCACGATGTGTTTCAATGGGTGATGGGATGATTAATTTTGGTTCCCATTCATGCCGCATGAAATATTCTCATAGCGGGGAATGACTCCAGCCCTTGCTGAACTGCAGCATGTGTGGTGCTTGTAGGAAACCTCAGCTGCTGTTTACTCCTAGCTTGTGCGCCAAGAAAGGATCCAGGCTGCATTTGCATTCACCCACGCAGCTCTGTAGCAAGCTATGCAAAAATATCAGTGACTGCGGTGTACTGACCTGCTTGCTTTTGAGGGATGGCTCCATCGCCAGTGCCGTTGCAGCTTGCTTTTCTTTACACACCTGTTGTGAACAGAAGACTGGCCTGTCCCCGTAGGTGAGGACCACCTTCTGATCTCAGGGTGAAATGATCTGACTTCTCCATCTCACTGTCCTTCAGACTAGCTGCACTGTGATGCTTAAGCTCGTTGTGTAATTCTAGCCCAAAATAAACTCCCCTGGGATCCTGGTCATTGCCTTTGGGAAAGCAGAAGTAAGAACTGAGTAAAGCAGAGATAGTGAAGTGCTTTTCCCTGCTGCCTCGCAGCACCCCACCTTCCCAGCTCTGCACATAGTCCTTTAGTTTGCCCTGGCATGGTGCAGATTCACAGAGGGGCAGGGCAGGATCATGCTTCCATCGTGCCCCCATATGATGCTCGTGATGTGCTGCAGAGGATGTTGGTGTCCTGGGTGCTGCCGCACCGAGAACTCCTGCTCCCACCACCTGCGAGGTCCTGGGCAAGTTTTGGGGCTCGTCTAGTACAGCCTGGTGAAATCTTTTCTAGAGCATAAGCTGAATATAGATGGTAATTCGTGGCTGGTT
>JAVKLA010000001.1:11001421-11042828 GCA_034782735.1 Sagittarius serpentarius
CCCCCCCCCCCCCCCCCATTAGTTTCTGCTTATATTTGGGGCATCTAGCATGCTGTAGATTAAAACCAACTAAATCTCAGGTGCTGCAAGGGTGCTGTGCCATGTCTTCGTCTGCTTTCTTCTGCTTTACACACAAAATACGCTTCTTTTATCCTGGCACTGCAGTCAGATACTGCAGTAGCTTGTTTCTATTAATAGTTCTGATCTCACCGTCTCTTAGTGTTTCGGTGAGTTTTGACATTTTCAGAAGTGGAAGCCCCGCTGGAAAAGAGTGCCTCAGCTGCCCAGTCACTGTGCCGGCTGGCGGAGGGGACACCGGCACCCCTGCCCACTGCTGCCAGCACTGTTGCCCACTGCTGCTGGCACCGAGCAGGCAGAGCAGGCAGTTCCTGGCAGTGGGGAAGGACTTAATTCATAATAATTTAGCGACACTCAAATAACACAAGTCTTCCTTCCAGAATAAACCACCGCAAACGATCCCTCAGCTGCACTTGAAGCAAGCAGTTGCTCCTTGCCTCCTTTCCAGGCTGATTTCAAGCAAAATGAAGGCAGTGGGTTTTAGAAACAGCATTTCACAGCTTTGAAGCCTGCCTGCGCCGTGCTCCTGACATGCCGAAGTTGTTTCTGCCGGCAACGACCTGATATTTGAAGGCTTTGCAAAATATAGGAAATTTTTTAGAAATCAAAAGCTGTTGCCAGACAGCAAGAGCAGCCCCCAGGAAATAAAATCAGTGGAATAAACACACAGGTTTTTGCTTCTGCCCAGGGATGAAAGCAACTGAAAATAATGCTTAGAGGGGGAGGTCCATGCACACGTTTGCTCAGTGTCCTGCAACTCGCACCATGGCGGGCTGTTACTGGTTCAGCGGGGCAGGATGGGGTTGTCTCTGACAACAGCAGCCAAGAGCTTGGTGATGCTGAGCACGGGCTCTTGGTTTTGTGTTTATTTTTCGTGTGTGCTGAAAGGCTGACGTGCCGCTATTGGCAGAATCTGTCTGGAGGGCAATGCTTGGACACCAGTAATTAGAAAGCGAACTCATTAGTTAGAAATAAAGCCCAAGTCCAGACAGGATGGGAGATGGTGGGGGGAGAAGCTGAGTCAATGGTTTCTGGAAAGCCCTGGCCAGGGAGGTTCAGCCGCAGCCGTCCAGAGGAACGTCCCCTCCCTGGTGTGCAGCAATTTGGAAAGACACCAGGGACTATAGAGTTACTGTAGGAGCTGAAATGCTCTTTTATCGGGGTTTTGTGCACTCTGTCTCCTAAGCTCGGTCTGTCACAGACACGTGGTGGTATGTCTGTACTTTATATACTATTGGGGCTGGCGGGGGGGTGCTGCTTTTCTTCCTCCAGCCTTGACCAGGCACTCATCCCCAGGGTTTTGCAGCAGATTTGGGGAGCTTGATGCGGTTTCTCCCTTCAAGCCGAAGGGAATTGCCGAGTAAAGGGGAGCAGGGTGGCTGGGAAGGAGCTGTGTGAATTCAATGGGACTCGCTCCGTGCTGGAGGGAGGGAGGTCTCGGGGAAAACATTTCATGCACTCTCCATTTGAAGGTGGTGATGTCTTTAAACTGTGAGAGGGGCAGTTTTCTGTGCTGCTTAAATGAAAAGGCAAAGAAAAAAAAGAAAAAAAAAGTCTTTCTGGCAACAGGTTTTGATTTAAAAAAAAAACAAACAAACAACCTAAAAGCTAGTTTGGGTAATATTTTTAAAGTTCAGCTTAAGTAAAGGTTATGCTGAAATGAGATTTGAATTTAAATCTTTGCGTCAAATATCCCGCGTCCATCTCATACTGAAATTTTGTTTTAACATACATTAGCATGTCTTCAGGCCTGAGTCCTTCTATATTTTAGTCCTTTAGGGACTTGTATGAAAATGCTGTATCAGAGAAGGGAAAGAAAATACAGTTATTACTGTTAGTTTTAATTAAATAATGTAATATTTAAGTGGTGTCACCTTCCCCTAATCCCTTCCAAAATGCTCAGTGCTTGTAGAGAAGTTATTTTCCATTTTGGAGCATGGAAGAAACTCAACGTAGGACTTCTCTGATAATGTGTTTATCTGCAGCCTTTATGCACAATGATTTTACTGTCAAACATTTTTTATAGTAAATGCACCCTTGCTTTCAGGTTTGAGCTTATCAGTTTATTTACAGTAAATGTGTTTAACAACTTAAATGTGTTTAAGATGACTTCCACTCTGTGGTGTTATGGCCAAGCTGTGAGATGTCAAATTTACAATCTCAGCCACGAGGCTGCTCTGTGCCGGCAGTCAATGGGGACTAGAATGCTTTAGGTCTTAATTAACGTACAACACACAGGAAGTCTTTGATGCATAGCCATGTTTTATTTATTTTGGGAGGGAAAAACCAGCAGAGTGTTTCTAACTTGGTATAAAAATAATGGTAACTTGATCATGAAGAAAAGTCCCTACATGCCTAGGTTAAAAAAAAAAAAAACTCCTGTTTTCTCCTTCTGTTCTACAGGGAAGGAAAAGGCAGGGAGAACATGAGATAGTTTATTATTCATAATCGCGATCTTGTCTTCTAATTCATGGGTTTGGCATTTCTCGTTAAAACTCTGAATAAGTCTTTGTGCTTTTGCTAACGTCATGAATCTGATTGTATTAATATGTTCTCAAGGCAGAACCTATAAAGGCAATTTTCTAGTCTACCATAAAATATTCATAAGAATACAGGCTTTTTTGTTTTGTTGATGTGTTCATTAAGCAGAGAAGGTTTTATTGTTTTCAGGAGGGCTCTGTAGGTCAGAAGCACTCGCCGCTTCTGTGGGGAACTCATGGCATTTCAAATAGGGGTTTTTTTTGAGCCTGAAATAGTAAGAGTCGGGGATGACGCAGCCTCCGCTGAGACTCTGAATGGGAATTGTGGTCGCGATTGCTGCAGCTGGCGCCCCATGCCTGTGCGTCGGGTGTTTCGGGGGGATGAGTCCCTTTGGATGGGAAGTGGGAGGTTTGTCAAGTTTCTCGGGACTGTTATCCACCACGGTGCAAGTTAAGGTTCTTATTAGGGAGTAAAATAGGAGTCATTTATCACAAGATGCAATCACTGTAGTTGTGATCACAAGTAGTGTATTCCTTCGACTGAAATTGGATTTATTTTAACATGTTGAAAGCTTTTATTTTCTGCTTTAAGGAAACACAGTGTTTAGGTCATAAAGGTGCGTGTAGGAAAACGCACGCAGCTTGCAAGGAAAATTGCATTTAGTCTAAATAGCATTGACAAATTCAGTGAGCTGTATTGAAGATAAACAGATTTACATGGAGATGGGGTAAGCGGGAGTGAGTGACTGCTACCTCTGTATTAGTAATGCTGACCTTTAGTCCGCATGTATAGATGATGTGAGATGTTATTGCCAGGTGCTCAGAAATCTTCGGCTGGACATAAAAATAGTCAATGCATTTAAAAGGCTTGTGATTCACGGAACCCGCTGTGCTGTTTGGTTTACTGACTCATTGGGTTTGATCCTCTAGGATTAACTGTTTCAAGCTCTTCTGGAGCCTTGGGGGCTATGAAGTTGCATTAAATCATACTCAAGATTATCTTTGGGGAGTTTCGGAGCTCTGGGGTATTTGTCTATAAATTTGGGGGGGAGGAGGGAGTAAGAGGAGAGCTCCAGCAACACTGTGCTTGTGTCCATATCCAGCGCTTGCCTGGACATCATTTCCACATGGATCCCGTGCATTGCTGATGGTCAGGTGTGTCTACATCCTTACATTGGAGTGATCGCTATAGGTTTGATTCGGTGGAGTAAGACCGAGCTGAGTATACAATGCTGTTTCGGCTTCTTTTGAAGGTGGATCTTATTTGTGCTGGAAAGCTGCTGCCCTTGGTGAAATGGTGCAGCAGCCCGTGGAGTTCCTCTATTTGCCACCCTATAAAATTGCTACTATTCCAGCAATAAATACTGTGTGTCTTTTGTAACATACAGTAATTACATTAGTAATGCTCAGGATATAATATACATATGCAGATGATCAAAATGGATTTTTGATAGCCATGGTGCATCATATTCTTGAAGGTGGATTGGTTTTGAGGGGCTTTTTTTGTTTGTTTTGTACAAATACATGCTAGTTTGCATTAGGACTCTGTTGGGGTGTGTTTTTGTTCTCTGTCTCCCCATTTTCTGTATACATCCAACGTAGTAATGGGGTTTTTGCTGGCATGGAAACTTTACTTTCTTACTTTTTCAGGACATGTCTTGTTTCCCACAGTCCTTGGGACACCTGATAGTTTCAGATTGCACCTTTTGCCCCGTACACCGTGCTGCTGGGGCAGGTACCATATAGATACAGGGCCATTACGAGGTTGCCTGAGCTTGAGCAGTGCTGGAGGAAATCAAAACGTTCTTCTGTCACTCCGAAATCCTGGCAAACCTGGATCTAATTTAAAGCATCGCATCTAAGATGAGAAGTTTCTGAAGCGATAGTCCGTGAAACGAGATAGCCTCCGCAGGGCTGGTTTCAAGCTGTCAGCTCCCACTCGTGTGCAGGGAAGACGGATGAAGAGGTTTTTTCTGTGCGAGCGGCTGCAGCAGTTGCCATAGGGATGCTCTGTGGGCAGGAACGGGAAGGGGCTGACCACGGCACTGACCACGTAGGAAAGCATCTACCATTCCCATGGAGGTCTTAAGAACATGTTGTTTAGGTGGGTATGAGTGACTATCTATAGACGAGAGCATGGTGTTCCTCCTGAAGTCTCGACCCATGGCGAGGAATCCCAGCTCTGGTCCTGCGGGGGAGAGAGGGGAGCAGGGAAAAGGCCACAGGAAGGAAAACAATAGGGAAGTGGAGGGAAGAGCTTGTGGGTTGAAAAATAGCAACACTTCCAGTAATGTGACCTTTTGCAGAAAATGTTTCCATACAAAAAAAAAGTTTTCTCCTCCCTGGCACACATATTGCATTGCTGCAAGCCTGCTGCCTGCTTTTGGGTGGGTGGGTGGGGTCCTTATGAAATGGAGCGATGGGGGAGCAGGAGGTGGCCCCTACACCCTGTGGGTGCAGGCAGGTCCTGCCCGCAAGGTGTTGGGCAGGAGGGATGGTGTGGCGGGACACTGGGAGTCTGCTGTGGCCCTGGGCTGGGTGGGTGGGCGGGTGGGTAGCATGGCTTTCCCAGCCTCGGAGGAGTGCCTCGGCACTCCGACCAGCTGTGGAGTACATGAAACCACAGACCCTCTTCTCCAGAAACATTAAGAAATTCAGCTCAGAGAGTTTTGTCTCTGTAATGCCCTCCTCCCTCTTTTTTGCATCTTTATTTTCAAATAAAAGCAATGGTATTGTTTTCTGCTGTGCTTTCTATTTCCTACACTGTTGTATTTCTCTACTAAACTGTATTTCTCTGCTTTTGAAGAAGTGATGATGTTCTCCCTGAAACTGGTCTTGTGTAGACAGAGCAAAATTTCTACATTCATCTCTTGGTACGTTTGTTTTTTTTTTTTTCTTTGAGTTTGTTTTCTGCCTTCAGCTCCAGCAGCATTGGCCTGGCTGTGCTTTTTAAAACACCACCACTTTGCTCAGCATCCCCCTTTCCAAGGACCTGCCATCTAGGATGGAGCTGCCTTTCCAGTGGTCCCTGTCCCTGCATTGTGGCCTTGCCCTTGGCAGCAGGGCAGTGCATTTTGGTTTGCGTGGGGCCACCTTACAAAACACCCCAGATTTTTCTGAATTACTCCACTATTATTATTATTTTTTTATTTTCTTTTTCTGTGCCTCTGTGCTTCATATAGGTTCAGGTTTTACCAGCATCAACTTTTTACACGTTTCTCCATTACTGGCAAAAATAAATAAATGGATAGCATTTGGGGAAAACCCTATTAAAACTCTTTCTCTGGGATTGATGATACTAATGTCCTGATAGAGGTAATGTGTGGGCATTTGCTGGGTATCGCTCTGGCTGTCTCTGGGGGATGGCACAGAAGGCTGGCAGTGAAGTGGCTTGTGTGACTAGGGCTGCGTGCTGTTTTCAGCAGAGGGTCCTCATTTATTTCTAACAGTTCACAGTTGATTTCAGGTGGCTCTGAGGACACACTGCTTGGAAGGAGAGAGTCAACTTGTTCTGTGCTCCTGTCTCACCTCCTTGAGGAGGTGGCTGAAATCAGACTTAGGGTTTAATGATGAGGCTTGAAGTGAAATACAAGTTTAATTTTGCATAAAACGGAAGTTCCTCTTCAAGTATTCTTTTCATGGGTGACATACAGGAGGTGAAAGCTGGTGGTCCATCTTAGTAAAACTTTTCCTTAAGCCTTCTGCAGTTCCTAAATGTTTTCCATGCTTTTTACTTTTGAAACAGTTTATTTGACCAGCTAGTTCATTGTAGGCAGGGAGAAATCATCTTTTGCATAGTAAAACTGCCTTTATTTTTGCTTTGGTAGTATGTCTGTCCTGCTGGGGCTGGCCTCATGGTGGCTTGTACCAATGGTTTTGTACTAGGGTGGCATCTCTACCCCTGTGAGATCTCATAGCCTTCCCCAGGTGCGCGTGGGAGCCCTGCAGACTCCCGGGCAAACCCCAGGTAACTCTTTCACGTGAAAGTAAGTGTCTTAGCAGATGTGTGACTGATCCAGCTTCAGCGATGCTGCTGATGCTCCCTCCCAACATTGCTCAAACACATCTTAAATATTAAAAAAACCCACCACTGGATAAAATAAAATCCCCAACCAACCAAGGAAAAAATACACCTTAATTTTCCAATTTTGTAGAAGCTCAGTGTTTTTGAAGGGTTAGCCTCTTTCATTCTACAGATGATGTTCATTCAAAGGTATCCGGAGAGTTATTGAGTGATTGCCCTGTAGAGCAAGGCATTAAACACGGCAAATGTACAGAGTACACGTGAAATGCAGAACTGTCATTCAGGTGGAATTTAGACATTTTTAGTCATTCATGGGATGGCAGTAATGTTTTTTTAACAGAAACAAGCCGAGTTAAGTTATTGCAAAGGTATTTTTGTAGGTGTCTGTTGCTGCCCTTTTTTATGACAGGCCCCTTGTCTTCAGGGAGATGCTTTTTGTGTAAGCAAAGAAATGATCTACTACACGGATAATCAATGTGCTACTTTTCCCTTTTTTGCTTCTCTTAGCGTACAACTCTTACGATGAAGCTGAGTTACAGGTCCTCTTGGTACACGTTACTGTTCTCTACCTTAGTCTTGCTTGTGCTTCAGATTTGTCCCACTTGGAGTTTGAACAACAGAGGCGAGTCTTTGCATAGTCACCATTTGGGCACCTGCATCCTATTGCTGCCTGCTCTGCAGCATCCCCATGCTGCCTGTGAGACGCATTTGCACCTTTCTAGTGGTTGCATTGAGTATGTCTCGTCTGTCACCGAAGCACATAACAATTTTTCATAGATGCTTCATGACCCATTTGCTTTTGGTGATCCTCCCTTCCAAAACTGGTTATAAAGGATACAGCGCACAGTGTTTTTTCTGCATAAGTTTCTTAAAGTGGGACCCGTGTGTTCCTAACCATAGGAGTCCGTCAGTTGATCCGTTACAAGTTAAGATTGATCCTTTCTGTGAAGTCTTAGATTAGTCTTTATCCTTCTTATTTCAAGTGATGCTAGAAAAGTGGAACGGGGTACATGTTTTGAATACACAGGTGTAGAATGGTATCAAGAAGGGTCATGCATGATGCATTGAAGTCCTTTGCTTTTAGAAAATGCACATATTTGTAGGAGGTAGTGGCTGGAGGAAAACTTTTTGAACCCTGCATTCCTGTAGTGCTTTTTTACCATTTAAAAAATGGTGCGAGTTTAATGGTGTGGTTCTTGATTCAATCCATGGTTCCTCAGGGTCTTTGCTGGACACGGTATGAGAACTAGATCCCTGTGTGAATGGGTAATACACTCATCTCTCCTCTTTGTTTTCACGTTGTAGTTGATGTGACCACAGCACTGCCCTTGCAAGTTGCACCGACTTCAGTCCCGATGGATCTGCGCTTGGACCACCAGTTTTCCATGCCCGTGACGGAGCCGACGCTGCGGGAACAGCAGCTCCAGCAGGAGCTCCTGGCACTCAAGCAGAAACAGCAGATCCAGAGACAGATCCTCATCGCCGAGTTCCAGCGGCAGCATGAGCAGCTCTCCCGGCAGCACGAGGCCCAGCTGCACGAGCACATCAAAGTAAGCGATGGGCAGCCCTGTGTTGCGTGGCATGCAAAAGCATCCCCTCACCAGGAGGAGATGCACCAACTAATTTATTTTGGGGGTGGAGATCCTGTGCTGGACTTGGTAACCCCTGTTTAGAGAATGATCTTTCATAAAGGGATGCGAGCACCAAGGTTTAAAAGGGGGGTAGGGTGAAGGAGAGGAAGCAAGGTAAGCTGATGTCATGTTAAATGTTATCCACCCATCTGCACCTATTCAGAAGTCCTGTGCCCCACTGCCAATGGGTGGCTTGCTTTCCCTGGATTTTGGAAATTTCGGTAAAATTTAACCCAGCAGGAGGCCTTTTAGGTTACCTGTTACTAATATCACATATTTGGGAGTAGAATGGCACATAAACTGCTCTCTGGGCATATGCTGTCAGCGCAAGGTGCAAGCCAAATGTTTGGACCTTAGTGTCTCCGCTGGAATAGGAAGCGCAGATGCAGCGGGTGCGGGTAGGTGTGCACACCATGAGATTTTTCGGGCTTGCACGGTGCAAGTTAGGCACCGGCTGGGTGCTTTGTGCTGCTCTGTCGCACGGGACGGAGAGGAAACGTAATGCACAGGGTAAGTAGGAAGTACAGTTTAGAAGATGGCTGTTGCATAGTGAAAACGTTAGACATTATATAAATATTTCACAGTGATAGACTATTGCTATGGTAACATAAGCCTTCAGAATTGCTAATATGCTCTCTTTTCAAAGGGGGATTAGCGCTGCACATGGTAAATAGCATTAATGTAATATTAAAAAGCAACCTCAATTCAACCTTATATAACTTTCGTTTTAATACAAAATACATGTGAGAGTGGGGAAGATAGGATTAAAAGTTAATGGTGTTTTATTTACAGGCTTTTCAAATGCAGATATGAGCCTGGGTTTGTAAGAACAGTTGTTGTTTGAAGACTGATTAACAGCAAATGCCTGTGTCCTTAGTGGGTCCTCTGTGCTCTCTTCAGGACAAAGGTGTGGGGAGGTGCATGCATGTAAATACACTTATATATACACTCATATGTATGCATTATAAGTGTATATATGTGTGTATATGTATGTAGTTACGTATGCATACACATTTGTCTATATGTACGCATTTGTGCGTGAATAGTACGAGAACAGTTACAGCATCTACGGTTCACGTAGTACATTCAAGAGGAAAGGATGGGAAATATCTGTGACAAGTATTTCCCTTATCAGCTTGTAATTGTGCATGTGTTTTTAGGTATTTGTTAAGAATAAGAAAGGGTCGTTCAGATTTAATGGAAAAGCTCTAAGCACTGATGATAGGAACATATTTGCTCTCATTTATGTTAAAGCTATGACTGATTCTAGTAAAAAGTCTGCATTAGAAGGAAGTTGAGATCTAAGTTTGAGAAGCCAGTTAGGACAGTATATCTAGACTGCTAGGTGATGAAGTTCTTCCTCTAATGTGTAAGCTTGGCTAGATGAAAAACTTAAAATAGGAATGACATAATCCTGTATGAAAAAGGATGACCTGTAAGGTGATCTCCCATAGTAGTAAGTGTGTCATCATGCCCAAATTGCTGTAAAAATAAAACAGCACATTATTGAAATAAACCCCAATGGTATCTCACAAATAGAATAAACCCAAAACCCTATACCAACATGTAATTATGATGCACCGTCTTTGGGAAAACATACTTTTTGCGTTCATAAGCCAGCCTGCATTTAGATGACTCTTCGATTAAACTGACTTTCAGAAACTGGCAGCTGTGTTAAGTGCACTGACTGTAGGTGCAGGGGAGCTATTATTTTGTCCAGAGAACCAAAATTTAGAACCTCGTATATAGACTTTGAACTTTGAGCTGTTCAGCTCCTTTATGGCTTGTGAAAAAAGCAGGTGGGATACTAAAGCAAATAAAAAAACCTTTTTCCCTGGGTACATGAAGCCCTAGGGTTTGAGCTGTGAAATTTGGTATAGAAATAGTCTTGAAGGAAGATGCACAGTTCTTTCTGGAGGCATTCAGGTGTTTTTTAAAAATCAGCTGCTCAGGACACGTAGTACGTGTCCCATATGCACACATGCATGCGTGAACGCTGCACTGCTCCAAGCACACAAGAGAGGGCTTGCTCTTGTGCGTAGACTGGATCAAGGAAATGCTTCCTGCCACTTCTCTCCTCGTCTTTTAATGCCATAGGCAGGGAGTGCACAGCACACCAACTTGCCTGTTTTGTGAAAGGTCTAAGCAGACATGCTACTGCTGGGCATGTTTCTGGCGTGGGGAGGAGCAGGAGTCGGGGTGCAATCTGTTATCTTTTCTGTTTACTCACACACTGAATCTTTAGACTAAATACATGAAGGAAACAGCAAATTCTTGACATCCTCTTTGGGAACTCAGAATAAGTTAGCTTCATTTGATGATTGGCTTATGGTGTCACTGACGAGATTAAGAATTTCCTTAGTCTCCTGTTTCCAAAGCAAACCGTTCAATATGCAGAAATTGTTTAGGCTGAGCATTGCAGTTGTGAGTTTCTTCAGCTGAAAGTATTTTGTAGCTTGAGTTTACGGTATTGTAATGAAGGTGTCATGTGTCCATCACTTTTACAAACATATATTCCCAAGTTTCTTCTTCATGTGAAGATGAAGTCTCACTTTGGGTAAGAAAAGGCTTGGGAACCTAAACTTGCCCACGTTTCTGTGGATTAAGACTGTACGTAATGACTGATGACTAGTGTGATCTTGCAGCATGCCTTGTTGCTGCACCAGGTTTGATTCTTGGACATCTTCAGTGTCTTCCCTGACATTGGGTTTTGTTTGGGTTTTTTGTTTGTGTTTTTTTTTGTTTGTTTTTGGTTTTGTTTTTTTTTTTTTTTAATTCAGAAAGCAAAATTTCAGCAGCTATTGCAAGGTGATTGTGCCTCTTGCAAACTTATTTCCTTTCAAAAAATTTGGGGCTCCTGCAGTTTTGTTAGAATTTTCAGCATCAGAACAACCTCAAAATCTAATGAAACAAACAAAAAATTAAAAATGCCAACATCAAAGCTCTAAACTTACTCTGATGACAAACAAAATGGCAGTTCTTTGACTTTCTCCGTGGTTTCCTTGGAGGTGACCAAGGCCTTCGTTAATCATACTATTAAATCCTGCAATTGCTTTGTTAACTATTTCTGTGAAAGGGGAAGAATTTCTGCATCTTAGTATGGTTTACATATGTAGCACTATCTAGAATCAATTAATTTGGCTTTTTTCGTTACAGCCTACCATCCACCGTTTTAATCAACAAGTGCAAGGCATTTATTTGTTCATCTGTTTGTCTACTGGAACAGCAATTTCTGTGCTTTACCCTGTCTGATGCCTGTTTCTAAATCCTATTGCTTACAGTTCCTAGATCGTAAGCATATTTTGGATATAGCAGACCAGCATCTGCGTAGAGTTATGTATAGAGAGTAAACATTGCATTGGATCCCTCTTTTGTCAAGATGTTCAGGTTTAAGTACCTTTGCACTCTTCCACTTATAGATGTTGAATAGTTTTGTTGACAGGAATTCAGTGGCTGGGCATCTGCTGCTAAAAGTAAAAAATAGTTTTGATGCATTTCTCAAGCAGCTCTTCTGTATTTTGGACAGACGTACGTACTTCTTAAGCAGCTCTTCTATATTTTGGACAGATGTATGTACAGCCAGCATTGCTAAGTTACAGCAAGCAGCACTATGAAGATTTTAAAGAATACGTACTCATTTTAGGTGTTAAACCCTTAGCTAGTACAGGAGGATTCACATTTTGTGTTTTTTTTCTTTCTTTTATTACTGTGATGTCAGTGTGAACAGAGGAACTGTTCTGACTCAATGTGAGCTAAAGGGGGGAACATCTGTCCCTCCTGCCCCCCAAACAAAGCACTAGTGTAAGAAACATCTTAAGGTCGTCTTAAGTAAATGAAATTTGGCTTGAAAAATGCTGGCCTCTCTGTCTTGTTTTTTCTCTTCAAGTAGATAACTTTTTCCAATTGAAATATGAAGTTTTGGCATTTTCCAGAACTTGGTTTTATTCCAGCAGACCAGTTTTAATTGTCTGACCTAGTGCAAGAGGAGACGACAGGATGGTCGCAGTCCTTCTGCCTGCACGTGCGATCCCTTCCCTTGTCCCCCCCAGGCAGTCCTTGCTTTTATAGACATTGTATTTTGGAAGAAGTGGCTTCCACATGAAGGTGGCAAATTCCAGAAGATCGTGCAATTTGGAGAGACAGGCTATGAGTGAAATAATATTTGTGGAAGGGAAGTATAATGGATGCAGTTAGAGCTCGGCACATGGAGGGAGTGGGATCGTTTCATGCAGGGACTAACGAGAAAACCCTGACATAGGGAAAATAAGCCGAGCCTTATGAAGACTTCACACCATACGGAAATAGGGAAAACTGTCTTTCACAACTACAGCGCAGCTTTGCAGATTGCCGAGGCCTGACATCCAAAAGCAGTGTGGGAAAGGAAGCCGGAGCTGGTGAGCATCGGAGGCTGTTGCGGGCTGGCTGGAGGCAGAGGCGACGACGGCTCCTCTCTCCTGTAGCTGCTTACCTTCAGTGAGATGGATTTTCCACTCAGGCGTGCCTCACCAGATGTGGAACAATATTTATAGCCTTCAAATCTGCCTTCCTAAACAAAAACAAGGATGGAATAAGGAGCCTGGCACCCAGGCCGTTGCCGGTGAGACGGTGGAAAGCCTCTCCGCAGGTCCCAGTGTGAGCTTTGCTTGACCTTTGATTGCAAAGGAATCGGCAGTGGATTTTTTCCTTTGTGAGTCACTCATTCCCAGCCAAGATCAGCTGGAAGTTACCAAAAGCTTTTCCATTTGCCTTCTGGTCAAGGGCCGGAGCGAGATGATTGAAGAAGGGCAGGATCCACGCTTTGGCAGGGCGAGAGGCACCTCAGGCGGTGTGAGCTCAGCAGAGAAGCAAAGGACGTGGTGGGTAGTGCAGTTAATCTCTTCCGTCCCTGCGCTGCCCGAGCTCGGAGCAGGGCTCTTCCTAGCTCTGGCTGTTTTATAGCTAAAGCCGGAAACTTATTCAGGATGCTGACGCACGTCAGCGTTAGCACATGACAGCAGACACCAGAAGAGTCCTGATGGCGATGGGATAAGCTGAGCCTCACGGCTCCTCGTGGACCTGAAATCTTAACCTGGAGGCATGCAAAGTTGTTAATTCTGTCATGCAATGCTATTCTTGGTTTTCCCATTGTCTGAGAAAAGAGTATTTGTGTGCATCAGTAGCAGAGGGAGTGCTAGTCTGTACATGCGACATATATGGGATGGTCAGAGAACTCATGGGTTTGCATATAAGCAGCAACAGCGAAAGGAGCTTTGTAACGATGTTCGCTGAGGAGTGATTCTGAAATTGTTTTCCTTTTATTAACACGGCGATTTTCTGTGTTTAACAGTATGCTATGCTGCTTAATGGCTTTATGCCAATAAATAAAAATATGTGGAATGTTTTCAGACATTGGCTTTATACATATATAGCAACATTCACATGAAGCATGAGGAGATGGTTTTGTTAGTTTTTGTGGGTTTGAAATGATATGGTAGTTTCCCAGCCCTGACTGAGAGGTGGTAACACATCCGAGGTGTTAGCCCCTTGTTCAGAGACCAGGGCTGAAACTCTCCGGCCATTCCTTAATTTTGTTTTGGAGAGTAGAAGTCTTTCATGGAATCTTCTGGGCAGATTTTACAATGCTGTAAAGAAAATGTAATTTCTTTCTGACGATATCTAGACTTAGTATGTGTTGTGTGGATGCTAAGGTGAGAAACTGCTCTTTGCTTTCGTTTGGAGGCACCTGCCCTTGGAATGGCAGGTTTGCATGCAGGATAGCTCATTGGGCACAAATCACATTGTCTTTTAGTGTGGCTACTTTCAGCGTAGCCCTGACAGTGCCTAGAGCCTCTTTTTGGTGGCCTCTCTGCGTCGATTCCTACTCAACAGGAAAACGTGCTTGTTTCAAATTTGCTGATGGGGTTGGTGTCATCTCCTTCTCTCTTGCAGCTGTGCTGGGTGCAACTTTCCCCATGCCCCCAGGCTGGTGTTGCAGAAGGTAGCACCTTGGTTCCTGCAAAGTATGCCCCTTCCCGCTGTGTCCTGCCTCTCACATTGAACTCTGGAGGGGCAAACTTCCATTTTATCACCCCATACCCCGACTGCTGTTGCTAAGTGTGTTTGCTCCATCCCTCCTGCCAGCAGCAGCCAGCGCAGAGGTACTCCCTGTGCTCGGTTTTGTGCCTCTCTTCTGCAGAGCGCCTGTTTCTCACAGCCTGCATCGTTTTCAAGAGAAAATTAAAAAGCCTGGAGATACCAGGTGTCTGCCTCTGTCTACATTCTGACGTGATAGGATTATTCATCTTAGAAAACTGCAGCTGGGTACAGTCAGTGGTAAAAAAAAACAGACTGAACATTTTGTGCCTTGTTACTACTTGAATACATTGTACCATACTCTCTTGCTATTTCTAGACAGCTTCCAGTTCTTTTTCAGTGACCTTGCCTCGTTTTTCTGGTACACAGAGCTGACTCCAAGACTTAGACCTGGATCCTGCAAAACTTAACTTCTGATGGAAGTAACCCTGGGGAAGGCTTTAAGATCAGAGCGTTTGCTCTCTTTGAAGGGTGGGGGTGTCTTTCCTCACGCTCAAAGACAAGATCTTTTCCAAGAACAGTGAGGACAAATCTGCACACAGAGGGGGTGGGTATGTCATCAAATTCAGTAGCAGCTTGGACACCAGTAAGGCCTGTCTCTTGGTTGAAGAGGAAGTCATGCAACAGGCTGTGTTAACTCGGGCATCTTCCTACCTAGCATTGGTGGTTTCTGGACTGAAGCTGGACTGCTCAGCCAGGAGGGTTGTCTGCACCGGCTCTTACAGACCTACATTAAAAGAAGTAACAATGGTAAAAGAAGCACATTTCCTTTTGGCTTCTTCTGAGATGTGCCACGGTTTGTTGGCTGGAAGGAGCAGAATAAGAACTCCAGATTTGTCCAGCTTTGAGATGCATAAACCAGCATTTGAGATTCAAAAACCTCAGTCAAAAGTGAAATTACGGATCTCTGCAGTCAGTGGACACAGTGGCTTTTCATCCTGTGAATCCCAGTACCGGTGTCCTTGGAGTCTGCTGGCAACAGCCAGCCTTGTCCTCCTTGCACCATTACTCAGTCTCTTTGCTTTGGGGTTCACAGCTTTCCAGCAGAATATGGAGGTTTTCTGAACCATCAGCAGTGGGAGATGAAAAGCCTGTTGCTCCCTGAGCTCAGCCGCTCCATGTTCCTATGGTGAAGCCAAAGAAGAGACATTCACCCAGTGCATTTTCTTATTAATTAACCTCCTGAAGTTGGACTTAAATTGGGCTGACTTTTGGGTGTTCTGAAGGCTGAATATCTGATGTAAATGGCAGAAATGGCAGAGTTCTCTGGCTGACAAATAGATACAGAATCTTTTTTTTGGTAGCACATGCTCACTTTTCTGTGGAGTCCAAACAGCTTTTGTAGTGGTCAAATTTCTGTTCTTTCATCCTTTATAGCATAAGTTTGTCTCCCAATAAAATGGGAGGGGGCCACAGTGATTTTTTTAAAATTTTTTTTTAAAGGTAGAAGCCTTATGGACTCTATTCAGTTTGGAATTTCAAAATAAACAGTAGAAGAAGGAATATTTTGCGGTTCATACGTCTGAATTTTCAACTCCGATTTTATCTTGTTTTAGAACTAGATAAAATAGATTGGAAGTAGTCAAAGAGAACACACAGAGAATCAGGGCAGGAGTAGAGAAATACCCAAGTGGATCCTGCTATTATGTCAGGAATGTTGACCTGTTAATATACGCCATCACTGAAAAATTAACATTCATAAACTTGTAATTCCTGTTGCTGCTAATGGTGTCTCAACAACATTGAGCTGGTGTATGGGAGAATGAAGCTGCATTTAAAACATAAATCATGTTGTTAATAACTTCACTCACGTGCACACAATATGAACAACATTGTTGGATTAATCTCCGTGTTTAACTTTCCTGTTTAACTGGTGGTGGTGTGTAAAAATAACTACTTGGTATTTACGTTGGTGGCATGTTACCTTCAAATACGATTCTTCTGCTGCGCTTGCATGAGCATCAAATGATGTTGAACATTCATTTTTAGCATGCAGCCTACCTCTGGGCACTGCAGGTGCTGAGGCTGTCGCTGCCTGATGTCAGACGAAGAGCAGCACTTTGCAATCTGCTTCGCCCCTGTGTCCACCCTCTGTCAAATGGAGCAGAACCCAGAATTGCATGGGAACGGCAGCTGATGCTGTGTGTCAGCAGCCACGCTGCCAGTGGTGCTGTGGATGCAAGTACTCTGTCCTCGCTGCTGCTTTTCCTGCCATTTTTTTTTTTCCCTTGGTTGTTTGAGAAGTCTGGCAGGAACACTTCGGTGAGGTCTCCCATCGCTGCCAGCTTTCTGGTTCGGTCGCTTTTCCTTCACACAGGTGATCAGAATGGTGGATCAGTGGACACAACCATGCTTCTCCTTTTCTTTATTCCTATTTCCTTCTTTGAAATGACCAAAATCCAGTGGTGGCCCCTCTAGCTGCTCCCATTACAGGATCTCTGTGTCCTAAATCTCTGCTCCTGGTATTGATTTTAGCTTAACATTACCATTCCAGCTCCTCTGCTCCCTGCACCCCAAAACAGTTCACAGAGGACATAACTGCTCCTCTGAGGACTGAGGTCTAATCAGTCATGGCACGATAAAAATCTCATTTAACATTAAACATCTGGGGCTTCTTCCTTTACAGGACAATTTATATGGTTCTTTGATTTACAGAGATTCTTTATTGCCATCCGTGGTCGGATGAATGTTCCCTGCTCCCAGTGCAAGTTGTATGGATTTGTCCTCCCCTTCAATAATAAGCATTGTAAAGCACAGCAGAGGTGAAGGCAAAGGAGTTTTCTCTGCCTTTAGAGGGAAAAACGGGAGAAGGAACTGAACTTGCTGGGTACTAGAGATGGAACTCACTGCTTTCTATAAAGGCTCTCAGATACTCTGCTTCTGGAGAAAGGATAAAAACTAGACTGCAGTGGCAGTCAGGGAGCAAAAGGCACATACAAATGCATTCCCAGTGCTATACCTTTGCAGGTATTCAAAGCTGAGAGAGATGAAGCTGCTGTGCAAGCTTTCAGCCTTTTAGGAGAGGTGAGCAGTAATGGGATGGGAAGGAAACTGGGATACAAAATTATATATCCATATGTAAGCTGCCAAACTAATAACATGGGATCTTTTCACCTACAGCTGGTGATCAGGGAACATAACCATTGTTCCCTTTCCTGGAGACGTTTGAGCCTCGTAAACTTAAGCACCAGACATTCTCAGTAGGATATGTCTAACCAAGATGAGTCTCTTGCCCAGGAAGCTGTCAGCTGGGAGGATCATTTCGCTGCGTAGTGAAGAGATGCTGCCCATGGGAACTTCTGGCACAGGGCTGCATGCTGTCAGTCTGCCTGATAGCTGGAAGGGGGCATGCCGAATATATGTTCAGCTGCTGATGTGTCCAAGAAAAGAGATGGTAGACGTTCGTTCTTCAGAGCTATGCCTTCAGATTTTTGTGTCTTGGCTTCTGCTGAAAACCACAACTTTCCCTGGCACCCCCGCCCCTGTCTCCCGGTGCAACTGATTAATTCTGACTAGCCTCTGGTGCTCCAGGAGATAGCTGAAAGATGCCGTGAGACGAAGCCAAGAGAGCAAATCCTGAAACTGGAGCCACAGCTTGGGACTTCAGTAAACAGGATGGGGAGAACTTGAAGCAGAGAGTCCGGCCAAAGGAATGGCCAGCATTGAGCTTGCTCTAAAATAACCCAATACAATAGTTCTCCAGAAATCTGTTGACATTTGTGCTTTGCTTCCATCCATAGCTAATGATTTTTCAGGGGGTGATTTGATGTGTACGTGTTTTGGCAAGTTCTTGCTTGCTCATCACCTACGATTTTCCTTTATTTTCACATAATCTGAGCTCCAGATCCTTGTAAATACCTGATTTAACCCACCAAAACTAGAATTTTGCCAAAGAGAGCGGCAGATGATTTGCCTGAAAAACACTATTTGCACCAAAACCCCAGCCTCGTTGCCCACTAGGTGAGAGGACAATTATGTGAAGCTTCTGAAAGCATTTACTGTGTCATGCCTTAACTCAGCCTTTAAGAGTACAAGTTCAGGGGATGCTGAGAAGATCTGCTTTGGGTTTTTTTTGATCTTGTCTAGCATTGGTGTCGGTTTTGAAGCTAGTATTTAACTTATACATCCTTACAACTTCTTTGAAGCTATCATCTCCATCAGAAGGCCAACATCTTGTTCAGGGGTGGCAGGCAAAGTAGTTGTACAGTCTCTGAGCTTGCCTGGAAGAAGTCCTCAAACTGCAGTCATGACAAGCTGGACTGTGCCAGCATGACCTTGGGCTGAGATGGAAACCATGTGTACATGTGAGGAGGAATGCTAACCCGTAGGTGGAGGATCAAGCTACCTTTCCATCTGTGTTTCTTTGTATCCTAGCTGCTGTGTGCTGAGAGGAGGCAGGAATCGCCTGCAAATGCAAAGAGCAGCAGAAGTGCTCAAGGTTATGTCCCACCATGCTGGAGCACCTTCAGTAGGTGATCTCAGGCATAGATCGAGATGCAAGTTAGGAGTTGGACACAACACTAAGCTGCTTTGGATCCCAGGAAACATTTATTGGCAATAAGTATGCCAGCTGTTGTTCACTCAGACTTGCGTGTGTGATTATCTGCGTGAGTAAGGGTGAGCTGTCTGGGTAGAGATAGTTTTACGCTGCCTTCCACTAATTGCAGTAAGCTATTCAAAATATATATTATAAAAGCCTAGGAACCACAATCTAAGCTTCAAAACCTCTTCTGCTTTGCAGATTTTAATCAGTTTTACCACGGCATGTGAAATAAATGGCAGAAGCACCTTTAAAATGATGGTTGTATGGGAAGGAAGAAGCAGAGGAGCATGGGTAGAGAGCAGTGCCTGGTTTCTGGGGGAAGAATAAGGTAGTGTCTGCAAGGTACCGGGATGCAGTAAGGACCCGCATTCTTGCTACTCATTTAGCAAACTGAGGAGTGGTTATGGAAGTCTTAATGCAACGTGTCTCTGTGAAATATGTCCTCGTTCTCTCTGGTCAATGGGATCTTTGCTGTCATCACCATGCATTTCCCGGGAGGGCACTGGCTGGCTTCTGGGCTGAGGCTGCGGGAAGATTTTGGAGCACTACCTTTCCGCTTCTGTTGTAATGACTAAAGGAAACTGTTTTAGCTCCACTTTGCTTAAAAAGAGGTTTCTTTGTGCAGTGGAAGTTGACGGTGTGCTTAGTGATAAGGTGTCAGTCCCCTTTCTAGGTAGACATGCTCGAGAACTGAAGACAATTGAGGAATGTGATGGCAAAATCCATTGCACTGCTGAGTCCTCATAGCTAGCTGACAGTTGATAAATACCTGGAAATGCTCTACATTCTCCTTATTACATTTATTAATATATTAATATATGCCAAAGGAGCACCAGCAACACTAACTACAGGTACAGTTGAACATTTGTGCAGTTTTCATAAATAGTGGAAGCAGTGACATTAAACATATGCAGGAATCCCCATAGTTATAAATATTTACAAATATTTAGTTTGGCAAGAGCACCTAATTCAGATGTTCCTAGCTGCACTCCCTAATACAGTGTGCATGTTTGTCATGCGATATGCTCCTCAAATTGATAGTTGAATCAGTCTGAATGCAAGGGATTTCCCTCGGCATATCGCTTTGTATTTCTCAAATATTTAAATTTCATTACAGCTGGGGAAAAAATACACTGCTCCAGCTACGCACAATTAACACACGGGTGTTGCGGAGTCAGTCTTGATTCATTTGCCAGCAAGAGAGATCTGATGTATTATGTGGTACGTGAGCACGATCTCACTCGGTAATTAATAATCCTTATCAGAGCCACCTAAGCGTCTCTTGGTATGCCACGAATTGCAGTTCAAGAGATGCTTATGAATTCCTAACTCAGGCACTTTCCAAAAGACCTGAGTGTGGGAGATTGCGTCTCACCTAAATGCAGCTCTGAAACATTTTGCCTTTAGACATCAGTAGGTTTTTCTTTTTTGCCACTGAGATAGTCAAGGGAAGGTTAAATGCCAGACCAAGCCCACAATGTGTGGGTATTACCTTGGCAGAAGAAGTTCAGTGCGTGACACGGGAGGGGGGTAAGACCTCGCTGCAGTTGACCACACACGGTTCTGAATGCTTGCTACCTGTAAAAATGTGTCTCGACTGCTTTAACTGAAGCAGAAGCTCATGTTTTCTGGAGTTTTGGTTTATTTTGTGCACGGGACAGCTTTTTGTATGTTAGCAGATTTCCTGCTTCTCCTGTTAGTCGGTCAGCGGTGGGTTCTCTTGCTGCTTATGGGTCTTTTTGCACAAAGCATCAGCAGAAAAATCAATTTTTAAATAAGAAAGCTAAATTGTAAACCTCCAAAGTAGAAAACTGGGGCATAGTCTAGCATCAAGCAAGTTTTAAAGCTTATGGTTTTAAAGCTAAGAAGGGCCTTTTTGCATGGAAAACTGTGATTTGATGCGATAGTTATATTCCCTCTGGCTCTGTGATAACAAGATGGGTATCAGTAGCAGCAAGGATGAGCAATGCAAGCCTCACCTCAAGTCAGCACCCAAAATCCTTATCTGAGGTCCTTGGAGTGGCCGTGAAACCTGGATGCAGTCTGCGCAGCAGGATCGCCTGAGCTGGTGAGCTGGTAAAGGCGCTGCATCGCCAGCACCCTACGTTTTGCTGAGCCTGCACCATGTATTTCCTTGTCAAATACTATGTAGTTTGTTTTCAGCCCTAAGTGTGGAGAAATATTCATGCTGTAAGAAGACATCGCAGTTCAGACAGAGCATTCGAATAGGTTTTCTTCAGTCATTTTCTGAGGCTACAGCAGACACCAACAAAGCAATTTCTTTTTGCTTTTCGTGGAAATGATCGGAGAGGTTGCTTCATTTTTTTTTTTTTTTCCCAACTTTTGAAAAGATTTGAAAACTATATTAAGAATAGGCTTTGTGGAAACTGGGGTCAAAATCAGCGGAAACAATACATCTCTAATGAAACTTCTATAAGCCATCCAGATACAAATTGGTCTTTTCATTTACATTTCACTACAGATGTCAATGAAAGCACAGTTCCTTCTAAAGCATCTTAATGTATGTAAACCATTGCAGGAAGCATAGCACGCAAAGCCTAGGAGACTGCAGATGGAGAGAAAAGGCTCCTGATTTCATAAAAATAACAAAACCTGTTTTAACATATTGTGCATTAAATATTGTTCATTTGCATACTTTCTATGGCTAGGTTATAAAAGCCCACCATGTGGTGGACTTGTTGGAAGTCTGAAAAGATACTCTTTCTCCAAATGTAGATGTGTTAGTGGAAGCTGCTGCTTAATTATAAAACAAAAATAACTAGTTTTCTCTGGTTTTTTTCTGTTTTTTCCTTTTGTAGGTTTTTAGAGTCTGGGGTTTTTGTTGTTTACATAAAATTCAATAGAATTAGGGAGGGAAACATAGGTGCAATCACTGCAAATCCTGCTAACTGGGGTTCGGTGTTTTACAACAGTCTGCCTGCTTGGAACTGGCAGCAGCAGGGACTCCTCCATCAAGATAGCCAGGCAGATTGTAAAGTACCTCTTACGTTATTTTTTTGTATCTTTATATAGAATGGTATAATTTTGTGTGTATCGTCTATAGTGTATCTGTGGCTGAAGCATTGGATAGTACAAATGTACAGTATCACAAATTAAAATAAGAAATTGCTGTCAAAAGCATAAATAGAAAAATGTGCAAAGGGAGAAGGAAAAATCAGCGTACATGAGGTGGGAGTCTTGCATACGCACATGCTGTCAGGGTTTGGAGAAGGGTGGAGTGAGATATGTTCTCCGAGGGAGCAGGTTCCCTGTCTTAATAGCCATGGCTTGCCCTGATCTCTTTCCGTGTACACGATTTTGTGAACCTGGAGCAGTGGGTGGTATCTGAGCACAGGCACCCATTAAGTCCAGCTTCGTAGAAGTCTCATCTATCGCCAGAGCTGTAAGGGTTTTGAAGGTTAAGGCTGCCAGCTTAAAATCAATCTGCTAGTTTATAAGCTGCCAATGTAAAGAGTGTGGGGTGGGTGTAAGGTGATCGGGGCGGCAGGGAGCCGGCATGCTCCTGCGTTCAGGGGAGTTTGCAAGTGTAATCGGAGCAGCCCAGGTAGCTGGCTTTAGCATGTATCTTGCTGGAGAGGGTACAAATGAAATTGGGACGTGGTAAATCTTAGTTTGAGCTTTTTTTTTTTTTAAGAAAATGCAATTTTCAATGGAACTCGAAGGACAAGCCCTGTGCCAGGGGAAGGGCCTTTTGCAAGCCCCATGGAGATCCATTCACACCTAGCCAAGCTGCAAGCTGCTGAGACTTGTCGTTTGTCATCTGCATTTCCACAGCCCAGCTTGCTTCTGGCTGACTGTCAAGATGCGGGGTGTTCTCTGAGCACTGACAGGTATCACCTCAGGGCCCAACGGATTGAACCCCTGCCTCCACTCCCTGGGGGAATCATCCCCCCCAGCCCCAAAAAGGATGCTCTGGGCTGGGGAGGTCCCCCCCAAATTTCCCAGGAGGTTGGTGTGTCCATGCACATCTTCCAGGTGCTGGGATTTGGAGACCCAAGGTGGGACTTGCACAGTGGACAGGGGCAGGAGCCTTTGGTGCTTCAAGTCTTGAACATCCCATTTGATGAAAGCTTTGCAAATCCTGATATTAATTAGGCAGCCTGTCTCTCGGTTCTTCCTGTGAGTATGTGCAAGTTGAGAGGGCTGGGGTAAATCCTTCCTTGAGAGATTGTTGGAATTTTTTTTTAATAACGAATCAATTTTTCATAATTAGGCTTAGAAATGCGCGGTGAACATGCCCACAAGGTAGCTAGTGCTTTTGCATTTAGCTTGGGGTGTGAGGTTTGTACGGTAGACGGGAAGTGACCAGCATTCAATGAAGTTAAAAAGATATAGTTATCACAGTCCGTGGAACTCCTGTATATACAGAGAGAGAGAGAAGGATTGTTGGAGAAAAAATACGAGTGCAAAGTCATATAATTAAAGGCTCATTCAAAAAATCATATGCACAAGGGAACTGAACTGGTCTTGTGAATCCAGCGTTGATGATGGCGTATTTTGCTGCTGACTTGGTGAGATCAACAATATATTCCTTCAGCAGAGGGTTGGTACATGGCGAACATACGAGTGTTCGTAATTAAAGCATCCTAATGGGTTTTTACTTAAAAAAGACAATGGAGGGAAAATGAAGATCCAGCTGCAGCAGTGGTTTGCACTGGCTCAGTGCAGGATCCGGGCACCAGGCTTCGGGAGGGCCGCGGTGGCAGCAGGCAACTGGCGGAGCAGAAGCAGGGACTCAGCCACACCCTTTGGCAGCAGCAAAGTGGTTGGGGAAGCACCTGTTCCGGCGGAAGATTTTTGTCACCTTCTCAAATTAGGTGCTTTCTGAACAGGATGTTTGTGCTTGTAAGTAGACCGTGCCCTGAAGCTCGGAGCATATAGTGCCTATGGTTTAGCATAAGTGCTGTCCTGAACTAGAAATGGGGCTACATGAAGTGAGTCATGGTGCAGGAGCCTCTCGATGACGAAAATGCCATTTTTTCTGTTTCTATGAATTAAGCAACCTTATTCTCACCTGGTAGCAGCTTCTAGTTTAGCTCTGGGAAGTCTGACGGTGTTAATTTGCTCTTTTTCCCTTCATTCCTTCTCCGCAGCAGCAGCAGGAGATGCTGGCAATGAAGCATCAGCAGGAGCTGTTGGAGCACCAGAGGAAGTTGGAGCAGCACCGGCAGGAGCAGGAGCTGGAGAAGCAGCACCGAGAGCAGAAACTTCAGCAGCTAAAAAACAAAGAGAAAGGAAAAGAGAGTAAGTAGCAAAAGCTTGCTTGTTTCAGCGATGACAGGTAGAGCAGATGAATGGAAGCCATAAAACAGCTTTATAAAGATGGAGAAACCTTCATGTGATAGCTTCTCTACAGAGCTTGGCAGCACAGGGAGCTTATGTAAACTGTTAGGAGGTATTGAGGGTAAGAGAGAAATTAATTTCTATGCTTTATCTTCATTTTTGTCTTACTAAATGCCATTTTAGCATTTTTCAAAGGAAGCGTATCATCTCTTTACTTGATTTAACATTTTTTTGAAGTATTTTTGGCAGCATTCCTAATGGAGGCAGAATATTAAGCCCATAAAATACACCAGATGCACACTGCATTTCTTTTTCTTTTACTTTTCTTAATTTCACTCTTTTAAGATGTAGCCGAGTTCTCAGTTCTTAGCTTTAAAGTGTTTTCATTCAGAAAGTACTTCTTTCATGAGGTTACAGATTGTGGTTGGCTTTCCCACGTGTCATTATGCACTTCACAAGATTCAGTGAAATGATTATGGCCTCACAATTTCCCTTATCAAAGACACTTTGCTTGCTTGTTCGTTTTTCTTTTAGAAGTGAATGGGAGGAAAAATACCTTGCCAAGTTGTACTATCCACTCATTAGGTCTTCATTTCAGATGAAATGAAGAAGCCTGTGATGGAAGAAGCGGAGAGGGCTGAAGGGTACCAGGAGATGGGATGCTGTCTGGGGACCAGGAACAAGATAAAGCTCCAAGAAGCTAGTAGGAAAGGAGTGGGGTCTAGGAGACTAAAAAAAAAAACTATCTGAAGGTTGAATTTCCCACTCCCTGCATGTGCATCTTGCAATGGCAGACTTTAAGCTGCAGCCAAAATGAGGCAATGCACAGACCTACCCCAGTGTCTTTGCAAAGCAGCTCATAGGAGGTCCAACGTGTCTGTGTGTGTTTGTTTTGGGTTTCGTTCATTTTAAATACTAGAAAGACCAAAGGATCAGAATCTACTTAAAAGAAGCAGTTTAACATTGAGGAGTGCGTAAAGGTGGTGATAATGCAGGTTTGCTACTCTGGTCCCTGGTTGGCTGCCACATGCAATGCTTTCTGTTGTCCTCTGGCTGCTTTGTGTTATTTTCCAAAGTAAAGGCAGTCGGTTCAAAGTGGATGAAAACTAAGCATTTCCACTTCACCCTGCTGTTCTCATCAGCTGTTGACATTGTATCAGTGTTTTGCTGGTCCTCTCTGCAAAACCGATATCTGGCTGTTCTCATTAAAATAATTTGTAAATAAATAAAAATGCCTGAATCTCTGTAAAATGGCGAAAGCATTGAAGCACCTTTTGGATGAAACACATAGGTGTAGAGGAAAAAACAGAATTTGGGGACGTTAAGTGGAAGATCCTGTTCCCATGGCTACAGTTTTATTTTTAAATTACTTTTTATTTAAGAAGTACTGTGGTGTATAATCATTATAGCACCTCAGCTCTTAAGAATACTTAAGATATTTTTCTCACATCAGAAAGTTTTGCTAAGTGCAACGCAGCTAAAATTGTCCTGATCTGAAATAGGAAGAGTGTGTAATAGATGTATAGTTTATTCTCCCTCCTTTCTCCATCACTGTAAGTCAAAATGTACTGGTTTGTATCTTTTAGAAGGTAAATCACAGATTGGTTTAGATTAACATAATATCAGCTCCTTGCATTCTCATTTTGGGAGCCTTAACCTCTCCCTCATGAACTGATATCTGCTATCATAAAGCTTTTGATCAAGAGCCTGACTTCCACAAAAGGAAGGAAAATGTGTATGAAAGTAAAGGTGGGGGTTTTTGTGCAGGATAAGGAGCGATAGTTGGTCATCCTGTCTTTCCGCTGTTAGGATTGAACCTAGAACCAGTCCTGCGCATTGGTGTTTCCAGACACTTCTGGGTATTAACCATTCAGTCTCTTGCTGCTCAGGCAGCCTTGGGCCATGGTTTGTCTTCGACCTTCTCCTACAAGTTGGCCAGCTGTGATCAGCCCACACTATCATTAAGGGCTTTCTCCTGTTAATTTCCATTTGTTCTGCTCCTCTGCTCTTGCGTTATGCAGCCTCCTCCTTCTGCAAGAGCCTGTTCCTGCTTCTGCCCTCCCTTATTCTCTCTCCACTACCCCTGCCTTATCCTATATTCAGATACTATTTGATCCTGGGACAATATGTAACCTGTTTTTGTCTCTGTGGTAGTAACCTGTCTTAGTCCCTTGGCTCTTTGGAGCCATCCTATCTGCAGTACTTTGCTTATTGTGGCTCTCTGCTGTTTGCAGTCTTATTGGTTGATCTGCCCTTTGCTCCCTGCTCCTCTTAAAACACCCAGGCCCTCCAAAATGAATAGGCCAGCTTCACAGCTTGCTTTTCTGCACCATGCACAGCTGCTCCCCCAGCCAAGGCTACTTACTGCGGGGGCTCTTGCTCTCCAGTTCCTTCTCTCTCATCCTCCTTTTACGCTGCTGTGCCTTTTGCTTTCATTGAGGTTGAGTGTCTTGCTTCCTGCCTGTGGACTTACTCCATACGTATGGGCTTTTGATATATCTGACTTCTGCTCTTGTCCTCTTTGCTTATACGCCTGCATGGTGTATACTATCGCATATGTGACAGGTTGTCCCTTTCTGCGTTTGGAGTCCTCTTTAACATCTTTACTGGATATTGCACAGTGCCTCTGCCTGTAACAATGTCACTGGGTCCAAAATAACTCAGTATAGTATACTAAAAGTGAGGTAGATTAGGGTTTTTTTTGATCTTTCAACTCAAGGGTCAAGAGCTGAGTAAAAGGTTAGAAGGTCCTGCCTGACAGCTTGGTCCATGGCTCTGGCAGGCATTGGCCAGGGAATGGGAAGCCTACATGGTTTTATCTTGTTAAACATATATGGGGCCTTTCAGCTTCTAATTAAGGAGGAAGACATGCCAGGGGAGCTTTTGTAAACCTCAAGATCCAAAAACATTTAGCTTCAAGTCTTCTAAATAATGTCAGATTTCTCCAAAACTGACAGAACACAGCCATGTTTGATTATTTAAAAGATGGTGATAAAGATGACACTTTTTAGAGAGAGGCGGCCTTTAACCATGAATTTGTCACCTATTCTGGTCTAGCCACGTGGCTTGCTACACTCATATGAATTTATCTCCAGCTCCTCAGTTGAACTTCCTGTTAGGCTACAGGCCAAACCTATGTTTGTAAAGCTAATGAGAAACGCAGGGCTCCAAAAAGGTGAATTTTCAAGCTTTTCAACTTCGCTTCAGTGGTTGAACAATATTACATCTTCAGGCAGTGCTTTATAGAAATATTGCAGTTTTCTTCTCTTGTGGAGATACAAAAAAATTGTTTCCCCTGTCTGTCAAATGTCTTTGTTGAGTAGGATCCAGGAGACAAAAAAATCACCCTGTCATATTTTTAAGTTTTTATTCCCAGTAGAGCAGACAGTTTTCCTGGCCTTTTCATTTTCTTGTAGCCCAGATATTTTCCTTTGGAATTCTTGCTTTATGCCATGGTATAGATGAACCATCATTTTCCACATGTTCTGCTTGCCAAACTTCCTATGCATTACTCCATCAGAAGCTCTGCCTGCAAATCTGTTCTGTCAACCGAATGATAATTTTAATCCATCATCGCAGTAAAGCAGACTGGTCTCTATTGTGGAGGAAATAATGATTAGAAATTACACAGTTGACATTTTAACTCTACGCTACAAAATTACTGACTTTCTTCTTTAAATGTTAGATTTTCTATTTGAAGAAATAGATTGCACACTTGTAAATGAATTGGAATATTATGTAGGTCTTATTGTATACAGATACTTTTTAACAAAGAGGTCCCTATTTACAAGAGTTTTCAAGACAGAATCTACACGAGACGTTTGTCTCATTCCTCCTTCTGCTTGCAGATGTGACATTTAAAAACTTGAGTGTACACAAGACCCTTTTTCTTAAATACCTTTGATTAAAAGAAAACTGGAATACCTAGTACAAGTGATTTATTCTAAGTGTACTTTCATGCAAGTGTAAAAATCCTCTTCAGAAATCTTTTATAGTGAAATGATAAATCTCTGATTAAATCTCTGTTTTCAAACATAAGTTGTGATTATATGCAAAGCTAAAGGCAAAAAAAAAAAAAAAAGTTCCTTACTGGAGGCGCTTTGTTCTTTTCTCTTTGAAAGAAAAGTTCTTCTTTTGGACTGGAAATCAAAGATATAATTCTGAATCTTTTTAGAAATTTTGAATTCTTTAAAGTACGTGAATTGATTAAATAACCTCTTTTATTTTGACATTTCAGGTGCAGTGGCAAGCACAGAAGTAAAGATGAAATTACAAGAATTTGTCTTAAATAAGAAGAAGGCATTGGCACACCGGAATCTCAATCACTGTATATCCAGTGATCCTCGCTTCTGGTATGGGTAAGTGGTACTGGGCTTGTCTTTATGATTCAGCCGGTGCCACCTTTTTTCACAATTGCTGGAGATGTGGGGAAATAGACCTGATGTGTTTACTGGATGAACCAGAACAGTGATAGAACCAGGGTTTGACTTTGCTGTACATTACCAAAATGCATTTTTCAGAGGGTTTCAGTGTGAATAATTTTCGTATCTTCTGTGATGGTCACAGTATTTTTGTGAGTAGAGGTCTTTGCTGTCATCTTTAATCCACAATTATTCAACCTCAGAAGTTCTACCATCAAGATCAGCCTTTATAAGTCCTGTAGCTTTTCACCCAGGATTTCATCCTGCCAGGTGTTGTTAAAACTTGAACTTTAGTAAAATGGAGAAATTGCTTTTTGTGTTTCGTGAACTGCAACTTGGGATAGTTGAGCTAGTGTTACATTTTTAAAGCCTTTAATGCTTGCTGCCCATCTTAATCTCTCAAAGTTGGAAGTTTTGTTTCCCTGGCTCTTCTCTGTAAACTGCTGGAAACATCAAGTGCATCCTGTCTGCACTTCTAATCACAATTGCCCCAACATCTATGTTTTCAACCGAAAATTTTCAAATGTTGGTCTCCAAGAAAACCCAAATGTCATGTGGGCTGAGAAGGTAACAGCTGATGTTATAATGACATGGGAACAAAGCATGACTTTTTCAATTAGTTCAAATGCACCAAATGGCAAATATAAACAATGACATTATTAACAAGGTAAAAGTTTCAGTTCCAGAAATCAATTTCTTCATTGTATAAAAGAAAGTCAGAAAATTTGAGATGATTTGAAAACTTCCACTACTATAACATTGTGAATATCTATTTTTAAAAAAAAAAAGAGCGTTTTGGATGTTGTCTTCTTTAATGACCATAAAATTAATGAAATTTTGAATGTCAAAAGTCAAGAAAATTTTGCTGTGAAATTTGTTTTCAAACTGAGCGTCTGACAGTATTTTAAGTCTTTAGGAATTATACATGTGTAGCATGTGTACAGCAATGATGAGGTCATAGACAGAAGATGTTTCCAAATTCAAGAAACTAAGGTGAAATTAAATTTGAAACATATCCCAGCTATAAGCCAGTACAGAAATGCTGAAGTCTATTTGGCAGAAAAATTCAAACATTATTGCACTAGGGTTAGATGGAGAAGGTTTAACAGATCTCTGAAAATCTAATCTGAGACTTGAAAATTGTATGGTTATAGCACTGGTTAAAGTAGTGAAATGTTGTTAGTTTATGCAAAGGTAATATTTAAGGCCCACTAGGTTGGTATCAAGGATGATAAAAGAAATAGGAGAAACTGAATTTCAGTCAAGACAACATAAATATCTTTTTTAGGTAACTGATTTTCCACTGTTCTTAACTGAAACTCACCAAGAAATTTGGGGATTTTAGTAAAGACTGTTGAAGACTCTGAGCCATTGTGTTCTCCATTTTTTTCCAGTTGGTTAAAATGCCTGTAAATGTGAAGGTGGTATCAAGTCAATTAGAATTAAGGATAGTAAATAAGTACTTTTTTCCAGACTCTTTGATCCTTTGCCCCTAGAGAAACCTGGCATGGAATTGCCATCATAGGTAAATTCAGAAAAGAGAAAAATAAATTTGGGAGTTGTCCAAATTTCTTATGTTTTGCACAGTTTTCAGTTACCTGCTTTTTTGCTGAGAATCCAGCATTCGGAGATGAATCGAAGAGCAGTGGTCTGTACCACCCCTATATGTTACAGGGCCAGAGGTGATGCAGGAGGTTATTTAGCCAAGTCGTGTTTAAGGTTGCAGTATGTTCCCTGCCTTGTTTTAAGCTAACGCTGAGAACTTTCCGAGCACCAGAACCTATTCCTTAGGTTCATCATGGCATATGTTTAGGTTCATTGTGGCATATGTTAATCAAAACATCCCTTTCCTGTGATGCTCCAGGGATGACAACAGGTAGAGACAACGTACAAACTGTTGCACAAGGGGCCATCCTTTTTCTTACGGATTTAATGGGCTTTCCATCCCCTCATCTTCCCTCCATCTGTTTTGTGGTGGAGAGAGGATCAGTATTCTAGTTTCTAACACAAGATGTGAAGAGGGAAGAAAGAGCCTCAGAAGCCTCACAAATCTTTCTAAGGGTCTGCCTCTGTGATAAATTGCAGGCAGGCATGAGCTCGTTCTACTCAGCCTTTGAGGAGGGCAGATGGCAGCAGGGCTGCGTGACTGTAGTGTCTTATCTTGCAGTGGAGGATTTTTTTAAATGCACCCCTCAGTTGTTAAGGCAGAAGTTGAAGATTTTTTGTTTCCATTCTATTTAAAAAATATTTTTTTTAAAAAGAGAAAACCTTTAGATTAATTACATGTTAGTGTTTATTTATGTGGTATCTCATAGGTTACCAATTCAGTTAGAGATATTTATGTACGCACATACTTCTAATGTGATTCAATTGGGTGGTGTTTGGATTTAACGCACGCAAATGAGGCTTGCAGAAGATAGACTTGATGCTCCTACTGTGAGCAGGCAAGCCAATTAAGTGGTAACAGATGCTGAAATAGTCTTAAATGATACGCCTGCTTTTAAGCACTTCCTTTGGTCTTATTAAGGTTTGTGAATTCCTTTTTTAAAAAAAATTGAAAGCATTACTTTGAAAAAAACAGATTTCCTAAGGGTATTGAACACCACAACGGTTCTACGTCAATGGCTGTGACATGAAATATGTTCTGTTGACATGTGAAATAGCTATTGTTCCCCTGGCCCTTTCGGCCAGGCTTTGGTTGTCCACTGAGATGTCCAGATGTTTTTGCCTTCAGTGTATCTGAATTCCATTCAACACTGTCGGTTGCTGGTGCAACGTTGAGTGCTTATAGTTAGTATCTTCTAATTCATCGCTGACGTTAAAGGGCATTGTTGCATACGCGGATCAACCCTTGAGATGAAAAGGGACCAGTTCTAGAGGTTTTGCAGAATATAGTCATAGTCCAAAGGATCTGCTAAACGAACAAAAGGAACCTGGTAATTCTCAGTGATGTTTCTTGGGGGCTTTCACAGAGGTCTCACTCAGTCTTCAGCTCTATGGTATTCAAGCCACTTTGTAAACTCTGTTTAATATATACAGCTCTAGTCTATATGTAATTGTTTAAAATAGCTTTGTGGACTATAATTTTCAGATTACGTTGATGGTAGGCAACAACAAAAGAGGTTCTTTTGAATTTCATTGTCAGACTGGCCCTCCCATGGGTTCTGAACCCACTGGACAGCCCTGCTCCCAGAAGGTTTTGTTCTTCAAGATACTTAACATAAGTAAGTGTGGCTTAGCAGGAACACAGACAGAGCACCTCGGGCTTAGCGACCAGGGCTGTTATTTCCCTAGGAAGTTGTCAGAAATGCTCTTGGGAAGTAGCCACTCAATGCGGTAGCAATCATGAAAGGGAGTTTAACTGAGTATTTGCATGGTAAGGAGGTAGAGAGATATAATTATACATTAAATTATTCCAATGTACATAGGTGTCTACAGTCTCTGTACACAAAACATTCTAGCACAGATACATATGTTTGAATATGTCTTCAGTTTACGTTGCATGAACATGTTTGAAGTATCATGCCCGCTTTGCTGTGCGGGTGGGTTTTTGAAGAACCTCAGAGCTCAAAGAACAGGGGATGCGTTATGTGAAGGTATGTGCTTTCAGAAATGCCTGCAAACTCAATTTAGTACACAATTTCATCTCTTTCAAGACCTCTGAAATTCTTGAACGGGCATGCAGACCAGTGCATTTTGCTCAAAGCAGCGTAGGGTGTTGGATCCCAGTCCTCGAGCCATATAATGTATTCCTGTTTGCAGAGTTAAATATCTGTCATTCAGCAAGCCCGAAGCACATCTAAACAGGCCCTTTGAGTTCCTGCGCATTCCCTAACAAAGTGATGAAAATAGCTTCAATGTACATGATTGTGCAGCTTAAGTCATGATTAAAAAAAAGGAGAAAGAAAAGTCTATTGCTTGTATAGGCAAGAGCAAAAAATGTCATTGTGTGACATGATGGGTTTGAGGGCTCTTGGCTTGCAGCGTCCAGGCTTCCTGTTTGTGAAACATCTCTCTGTGCTGCCTTCTCATGGTATGAGCAGAACCAGGCAGAGAAAGCAACTTCTGTTTTCGGGAGGGATTCAAATATTTTTCAGTTTGGTTCTGTTTTGATTTCAGGTGATGATTAAACTGTGCATGCATGCGGGCATTTATTGGTGTGAATGTAAAAGAGTACACGATGTGCGCGAATGCTAATGAAAAATACAACTGTGTAAGAGCCCGAAAAATTATTCTGCCTGTATGTACAGAGAAGTTTGGAATATAAAGGGAGGGAGGATTAGGAAACCACAGTGAATCATACTGCTTGGTAAGAACTGTGGGTGTAGAAAATTTTGATGTGGGTGTTCAAATAAACTTTTCAGAGGTTTTTTGTAACAAAATCATGTAGAAAATGCAATGCATTTTCCTCATGTTTCATTAGCACCTTATTTTCTGAAGGGTGTAACTTGTAGTGGAATTGATGCTGTGTATCTCACCAAACAGCCTACTTCTTATTTGAGCTTTCAAAACGTACTGCTCAAGGAATTAGATGTGAGTTGGTGTAATTTTCAACCGGGAATGGCTTATTTTGGTTCCTTAAAGAACCTTTTGTAGGAGAATATTTTTAACCAAGGTCTCCAAGAGCGCCTGATTATTAGGCAATGTAAAATTTCAAATATTCACTCCTTTTGACGAAGTGCTCGCTTTCTGTTGTCCCATATTCTTTAGTATTTTGAAGAAGTAATATGGGGTTTAAAGTCTGTTTATTTAAACTTAAAATGTAAGATTGTTTGATAGCCATATGGCTGTCACCTGTACAGCTAAATCAGTCATGTTGTTATGTAGCTACTCCGCTAACATGCAGAGTCTGGAGACTTCCTGAAGTCTGTACTGATCAGGGTTGGTGGAGCTCCTGAGAAATGGCAAAGATGGGCACAAGTCATTAAGCAGGAAAGAAGCAGCCAACAAACTGGTAGGAGGCTTAGAAAACTCATTCATTATTTAATATCCTTAGCAAACAGACTGTAATTTACTTCCAGCAGCCTGCTCAAACAAAGCTATAAATTATCAGCTTCGAGAAGTTAATCTGGAAAGGCATTGAGTACTTTGGCCCTATCTCTGCGAAGTACTTGGGTCAAGAGGCAGCGAAGAAAAAGGCAGAAGACCACCTATGCAGCATGGCTGCTGTTAGCCAGTTTAAATGTGTGGCACCTTAATGTGCTCATCCTTTGGTTTTGTTGTGTCTGTAGACTTTGCCTACTATGTCTGTGTTTTATTGAGTAAAGGGCAATTGTTCATTTGTGCTACGGTTGAGGGGAGTAACAACACCTATGCTTAGCTTCAAGAACATGACTTAGCAGAACACAGCCCAAGTACACGCTTAAAATGATACTCATGGTTAAATACCTTCATGAGTTGAGCCATGCTCAACAGGGTAATTCTTATACTGAAAATCAGGTATATGTTTAGTTACCTCCTGTATATTAGACTTTAGTGGTTTTTTTTGTATGAGTGCCTAGAAAGAGAAGGCTAGTACCAAGATCTTTCCGTTTGCACTGTTCCCCACTAACTAAGATAACAGACAAGGTGAAACTGCACTTGTTCCGTTCGTGTGTCACCGGTGTAAAGCTTCTCCGTTCTCTTTCCTTCTGTGCAGGAAGACACAGCACAGCTCGCTGGACCAGAGCTCCCCACCCCAAAGTGGCGTATCCGGCACCTACAATCACCCTGTACTGGGCATGTATGATTCCAAAGATGACTTCCCACTCAGAAAAACAGGTAGCGCTCACGTTGATTTTCTGTGTTGCCTACTGTCTTTGCTGTGATACTTGGTCCTCTTGCTTTTTTTCTTTTTTTTTTTTTTTTAAAAAGAAGGTATGTTACCAAAAAGCTGAATTTCATGGGGTGATTTATTTAACAAGCACCCACTCCATCCTGCTCCCTCTTCATCTGTCACTGTATGCGCAGTGTTGGAGGGAGGCTGGAGTTGCTTTGGGTATGTGAACTTGCGAAGCTACAGGCAGGAGACAGCGGAGTTGTGTGTCAAAGTTTGAGAGATGTTTTCACAACGTCAAAGCTAATACAGAGATCTGGGTGTCTGAAGTCGAAGTATGTTTTGCTGAGTTAGAAAAGTACCAAGAAAAGTTCATTTCTTCTGGGATATGCATTTTATATACAAGTTCATACTTAAAATAAATAAAAATGTTTCTGCCAGTCAAAGCACCAGGACTTCCTGCAAGGGTTTTGGTTCACACCTAGACAGTTATTTCTCAGTTAGGTTTTTCCCTGCACAGTGGCTAAGCAGGTCAGTTATTTCTCAACTATATACTATGTAAACCAGGTTGTTTTGGTTGGCTGTGGTCCTCAGCTCCATATCGCATGCCTAAGCCTCAGCTTCTAACCTGGCCAGCTCGCAATCCTCGGCTGCTTCCTTTGAGGAATAGCTGAGCTTCCACAAGCTTGTCCCTATTTGGGGAGCAATGCTACTCGCGTGGATCGTGCAGACAGTGCTGTGTGTTGGAAATCGCTTCAGAATAGGAAAAAAACTTTTCTGAAAAGATGGAGTGGAAGTAAGAGGAAAGCAGGGCTATGATTCAACTTCGTACCTTCTGCAGGTGCTGCCTAGCTGTTTCTCAGGTGTGCTTTGTAGATCTTCAAATGTGGAGGGATGAGCTCCAGTAGTCAAAAAGTGTGTTGTCCTTGCAATAAGGAGTGATGACGGTGTGTTAACCAAATCTCCCTGTGGATTTAGTACAGTCTTTGCTCAAACCGGCTGCCCTAAATCAGTTACCAAGAGCTGGCAGCCCCTCCTTTTCCCACTGGGAGGGAGGCAGGTGTTCCCATGGCACTTCTAATGGTTAAAAGTAGAGCAGGTCTTAGGTGCAGTGAATGGTTTAACACAATTCTTGTTACCTTTGTAAACTTGGGGGGTTTGAATCTTTCGCCATCTGATGAGAAAAAAATAAACCTCCACGCTGCTGCCTTGTGCCTCCAGCCTCCCAGTTCCGTGCATTGAAACACCTTTTTAGGAACTTCTTATTCTGGAGAATAGCACCTGGCCTGCTGGATGGATCTGTGGATGGATTCCCATCTGCTGTGTAGTAGACTGTTTTCCCCACTCACCGGGCATGATGGGTTGGGTGACAAATGCCAAACCCTTCAGCTGCATGAGAAGTCAGTAAAAAATTGGCAAGACCTCTCCAGGATATGTTTGGGGTTTTTTTTCCTGAACACACCCTGTACCTTTGGTGGTGGTAGTTTTGACTGTGCCCTTTCTGGAGGACTTCAAAAGCAGAGCTGAGAAAACTGGATATGCTGAAGGGTAGGGCCTCCTCTAATCTCCGCTTCTAGATAATGAAAGACCAGACACCCCATTAGGTAGGGTAGATGCTGCTGTGTCGTCAGTGCCTGGGACAGCCAAAGTGATGCTGTCTGGGCGTCGGGACTTTGCCTGTGGTAGGGAAGGTGAGTGCTGGTAGAGGACTGCCCTCAAAGGAGACTTCCTTCAGCTCTAAAGTCAGTGAGGCGCAAAGATGTGCTTGGTGTACACGTCTGCCTGGGAGGAGGAATGCAAGCCCAGGCTGCTGGTAGCTGTTGCTGCCACTCACTTCTCTTTTGATGAAGGCTTTCAGGCTCCTCAGGGAAATCACAGCATTTCCACACAGGGAAGCATCCCTTGGCACTGTACCTGTCACTTGGGGCCTGTGGACAGTGTGATTCCAAGAGATTTTTTGCTCTTTCCTATACCTTGCAAAACCAGGTGATCCATTTCCAGTGTGTTAGCATCTGCGCATCATAAACGGGCTTTGACATGCTCCAAAACCTCCCTTGCTCATCACTTCAGGGGACCTTACTTGTCAGATTAAGGATCTGTCGCCCCTCTTGCTCCCAGTGTTACAGAAGGGGATTTCTGCAGTAGAAGGAAAGCGCCTGCACATCTTGCCCCTTTGCTGCTTCCCAGACTGAGCTCTCCATAAGACTCTGGCTGAATAAAAGCCTTGTCAGACAGGGTGAATTAAGGATGATAAATGTATCTAATCACATTATTAAAAATGGAAGCAACCAAAATCATTGTTGTTTTAAAATAGGAAAATGTTGAGCTGATTTTGTTTTTCCAGAACACTGATGCTTGTTCTTCTTGAGCATCAGCATTAATCTTTTGGGGACTGGTCTGTGATACAAACGAGTTCACTTGCAAGGTTCAGGGGAGAATTTTTTTTGTTGTTTTCTTTTATTTTCCTTTCAACACAATAGCACTTCAGTCTCTGGCACAGCAATATCCTGCAGAAATCCCATTGCCAAGAATGTTAAGTTGCTTGGAGAAGAAAGGCTCCTGAACAGTCTGGTGTAAACAAAAGGCAGGAAAGGCTGGAGCCCATCCTAAATAAAGTTCTTTATTACGGGTGAGCTTTTCAGATTTTTGGCACCAGGCAAAACTCTGGCTTTGTCTTTGTAATTTAAAACCACCATATCATGTAGTCCAATTTTATTAAATTTGATTAAATATTTGTAGTTCAAATAACAGAATCCATCACAATACAGTTCTGATTACCAGGGCTGGAATCCGACCAACATCATCATTAGGGATAGGGTGGCTTAGGGGGCTGCAGGAAGGCAGCTTGAGTGATCATTTCTTGTAGGGTGTGTTTTCAGAGCTGGCAACATGTCCTGCATTGAGAAATTTTTAGGAAGAATAAACATGTCATTGCGCTGCATTTTGAAAAGACTACCTTTCTTTACTGTTTAAAGCTCATGATGTGGTCACAGGTTATCCCTCTGTGCACACTTGGAGATAACTTACTAGTCTAAAACCCGAGCATGAATGTTGTGGGAGAGACGCGGTGAACTGCCCACACTTGCTTTGGTAGGAGATGTGTGCATGAACGATGTCTTAAGAGTGCTTGAGAACATTCAGCATGGGAAATGGTCAATGCTTGCAACGCGCTCCTAATGCATCCTGTCCCTTGAAATCCTACCCTGTCTGATTTGTTTTACTAAATTAATGTTCCAGTTTCTTGGCCATTTGGTTTCTGCATGAAATTCTTTTCCTGTTAGGCTGCTGGCTGGTGCAGTTACTAATTGCTTGAATCCTCTTCTTAGCCTGGCTGGGGGATGCATTTCACTCAGTTCCCTCTGTCTAAACATTTTGGGACTCTTGCTTTTTTTAACTGAACTAGGAACAGTTCGGTTGGTGCTGCTCATGCTTTTGTTGTTAAATAACTGGATTAGCACAAGGATTTTTATTTCCCTTTTTGTGTCGTTTCCTTTATTATATATGTATTTCCTTTAGCGTACGCATTTTGTTGACAGCGGTTGAGAGGGGAAAACATTAAGTGACCTTTTCTGCCCCCAGATCAAGGTTGGTGTCTTCCAAATTTAATGAAGCTTCGTTATGTGCTGTACTGGGACCCTGTAAGAAATTCTCTGGAGAATCCTTTCAGAATGATTTTAGAGTCTAGGCTGGGGCAGTCTTTTGTAGCTTGTTTTGATAACCCTGAGAGTTGTTTGTCAACAGCTTTCTTGGAGCTGCTGAAGTTATGTTTAATGTAGCTCTTCAGTTTTGTGTTTCTAAGGAATATGATGTCCTCATTTTCTCCCCAGGAGCAAGGTTGTTCATGGTGTTCCCTGCTTTGTGGAATTTAAGCAGTGGACGTATTAAAACATGCTTTTAATTAGAAAGCCAATACAACCACTATCATTGAGATTCCTAAAAGAGTGAAGAGAAAATAATTTAACTTTTTAACATGCTTTTCCTCTTGCTTACACAGAGTTTTTTTGTTTGGTTTTGGTTTTTTTGTTTTTTACATCCTGCGCAGGGCTGGACCACGTCCTGTTGGACACTAGCTTTCCCACTTACTCCTGCATAGAGGTAGAGTGAGGATTCCTCTCGTTCATTGGGACTTGACAGCTAATCAGGATTTCTGATGAAAGCCACAGCGTTTCAATTAGTTGTTGTTAAAATCGGGAGAAGTTTTGCCAAACTCAGCACCTGCTAGAGTCTCCTGGCCAACATGCATTCAGCTCGCTGGGATGTATGAACTGGAAATGTTTCCCTGTTATCTATATTTAAACCTGACCCCAAAGTGAGAAAAACAGCTCATTTCTTTTGTAGTACTCGCAAAAGATACTCTCCAAAGTTGTAAGTGTAAGAATGGCTGCGTTTGTAGGACCCGCGTGGGTTGTGAAGCAGGCTCAGATCTCGTCGTGGTTTTGCTCCTGCTGTTGGACAAAGCAAACCTTCCCCAAGACAGCTTCTCTCCTTTGGCCCTCCTCGTGCCTGCGCGGGAGGGTCTGTGCCTTTGCTGCAGCTTAATTCCCCTGCCCTGGGCTGGTTGCTGGTCTTTAAACCTTTCTCCTGACAGATCTGTCAGTGGAGGTGGGATTTTTGACAAAACTTGATGCTATCACAAATGTGCTATTGCTTCATTTTGTCCTCTTTTTTTTAATTTGTGCTTCTCAACCCTCTGGTGTTTGCCAAACTGCTGTGGTTCGTTGCACTCAAGAAGACCTTCTGCATCCATCAAGAGCAATGGGTGGCTGTTTTTTTGGTGTCTTTGGCTTGGTCTCTGGGCTGCTTGGCTCACGGCTGCTGCAGCCACGGTCACTGTTTTGTGAAGCATCGCTGAGACTCTGGGTCCTGGCTTTTCCCTTACCTCCAGTATCACAGCTGACTGCACTGGGGAGGTGAAGATCAGAAGGATGTTGATGGGCATGAAGATTTTAAGGAGGCGAAGGATTCCTGTGGTCCCAAATATGTTTTCACTGCAGAGCTGTGGGATAGCATCTCAGGGTGTGAGTTTCCACTGTTTCCAAAGCTAGACTGAATTGAATGCCAGACTGGGAGCTTACAAAGACATCTTTGGCAAGTATATGTCTCTGAATTTCCTGCCTAGATAGTAAATGAGCATGTGCGTGCGTGTGGTATGTACTTGGGGAGAAATGACAAGTAGAAAGTGTCACAGACCCCTCTTTCAGCTCCTTTTCTCTGGGGACCAGGGAAGAACAAGTATCTTACCCAAAAACCTCTCATCCCAGCAGTGTCTCTTGCCTTCTGCACAAGTCATGACAGAAGAAGGAGGACTGGTTATAGGTCAAGTACTGTGTCTTAGGGCTTGTGGTAAAGGAAAAAAAATTCTGTCCTCAACCTTCACAGCCCACACAGTTAAGAACTGGCAGGAAAGGTCCAAGGAGAAATTTTTAGCTTGGCATTGCTAGCCCATGGCTTATGCACCCCTTTGCTGCAGTGACTTCCCTCAAGAGTAAAGGAATGGAACAAAAAGGAAGACCTCTCCTCGTACTTCCCTGTATGTGGTGCAAACGGGCAGAATCCGGCCCGTCTGCCACTTGGAGGGCTGCCCTGGCCAGTTGTTTTCCTGAATTTCACCACCATTTGGGACCTACTGCAGAAGGAATCTGACAAACACATCACCTGTATTGATGGTCCTGGCAATCACTACAGCTTCCAGCTCACCAGCCTCCTAAGAGATAGAACAGGCTGATGTTGTTCTGGGTGAATCAAGCATGAGCAGATTGGGAACAACGACTTCTTATAAGCCCCAGCTTCCACTTAGATGGGTGATGGTGAGATGTACCTAGGCTGCAGGGTCCCAATCACTTGCTGCACATTCAGAGCTGGCCATGAAACAGGCAGTGTCATCCTTCCCTGCCTGCATGTCCCTGCCAGGCACTGCAAATCAGCGCTTGTGCATGGTGTATGCTCACTGGCTCACGATGGGGAGCCCACAGGCTGGCACTAACAGTCTCCTATTTGCTAATATTCTTTTTCCGTGCAAAAGAGAGAAGCCTGAGAGAGGAAAGCACCTAGCATCCCTTGATGTTGTTGGTTTCCTCGCAGTATTGCTGGAACACAGAGTTGTCTGAGTATTATTTGCAGCTGAGCAGGTGAAATTGTTCTGAACTTACTGCATTTAAAAGAAAGAAATGGGAAAGTGAAAGGATTTGTCAATTAAAATGCTGCATTTGTCAAGAAAAGCATAATATCTCTCTGAGTTGGTTCCGGTTATTGGAATGTTTTAAGTGGTTTGTTTTATGACAAATATTGTTTAGAGGAAAATAGAGTAGGCTGAAATCCCAGTGTAGTGTGGGAGTATAATTTAGAGAAAATCTTTGAGCTTTGTATGGCATGGAGTGTCACTCAGCTTCGAGAGTATCTTTGCTTTCCCACCCACGTTGTCCTTCCAGCTGACGTGGTCAGAGGTCTGGCTTTCCTGGGCGGCTTCCTGTGTCCCAGGGACCTACACACAGCCTTGGGGTGTCCTCTGCTGAGAGGAGGCACTGACCTGCATGAGAAATCCCTATTGTTATAAACTCCTTTCCTGCTCCAAGTGGAGGACATCACTCTCTCTAACCCAAAAATAACTTATTAAAGACAAAAATTAGTTTATTACTGTGATGCTACATCTCTTCAGACCAGCTCGTTGACATTTCAGAGAGCAGCAACAAACCAAAGTGCAGTTGGAGGACCAGCAAACGCTTGCTTTAGTCCCTCCATTTCTTCTGACAATCATGGGGAATTCTTTGCTCCCATGTTTTTCTTCAGCACCAGCAGCTAGGATCAGTGTTCCATGGGTGCTCTTCGCCAGTGTTGAGATTTGCCTAGAGGCAAAAGGAGGGGACACCCCCTTTCCTTACTCAGGACTCTGATAAAGCAGGTGCATTTTTGACATGAGAGCTGGGGATCCATGGGGGGAAGGCTGGCACTTCCCATCAAAGCACTTCCTGGGGAGTACTATCATAGGATTATAGAATGGTGTATTGGGTCTGGCTGAGATGGTATTAATTCTCCCCATAGCAGCCTTCGTAGTGCTGTGCTCTGTATTGCTAGCTAGAAAAGTGTTGATAACAGATCAGTG